>OW386291.2:66531739-67000829 GCA_936432065.2 Rutpela maculata | reverse complement strand
CATTTCTGCTATTTATCACTTGATGTAAACGTTCACTCTACTTTGTTGAATCGAATACAATGATCTATACAAGCTTGAGAATGATTCCTATTGAATGTTTAACTCGATTCAAAATTGTGCATTTACTATCCGATGACATGGTAAAACATGCTTTAACTTCGTGGAATCAAAAAAATGTTGTTAACAAAAGTTTCTAGTCATGACTTTTCTAGACGAAAAGGTCTCTCGGGAAAATCTCGTAAAACCAACCGTTACCGAGAAAACTCACTTCAAATTGCATTTCAGATATTTGACGATTTGAAGTAAACGTTTTCTCTACTTTGTTGAATCGAATAAAATGATCTATAGAAGCTTTGATTCGTATTGAATGTTTAACTCGATTCAAAATTGTGCATTTACTATCCGATGACTTGGTAAAACATGCTTTAACTTCGTCGAATCAAAAAATATTGTTAACAAAAGTTCCTAGTCATGACTTTTCTAGGCGAAAAGGTCTCTTGGGAAAATCTCGTAAAACCAACCGTTATCTAAAAAACTCACTTCAAAATACATTTTCTGATATTTGATGATTTGAAGGAAACGTTCACTCTACTTCGTTGAGTCGAATACAACGTTCTATGGATGCTCGTAAATGATTCGTATTGAATGTTTAACTCGATTAGAAAATGTGCTTTTACTATCCGATGACATGGTAAAACATGCTTTAACTTCTTCGAATCAAAAAATGTTGTTAACAAAAGTTCCTAGTCATAACTTTTTTAGGCGAAAAGGTCTCTTGTAAAAATCTCGTAAACCCAACCGTTATCGAAAAAACTCACTTCAAAATGCATTTCTGCTATTTGATCACTTGAAGTAAACGTTCACTCTACTTTATTGAATCGAATACAATGATCTATAGAAGCTTGTAAATGATTCGTATTAAATGATTAACTCTATTAAAAAATGTGCTTTTACTATGCAATGACATGGTAAAACATGCTTTAACTTCGTCGAATCAAAAAATGTTGTTAACAAAAGTTCCTAGTCATGACTTTTCTAGGCGAAAAGGTCTCTTGGGAAAATCTCGTAAAACGAACCGTTATCGAAAAAACTCACCTCAATATGCGTTTCTGCTATTTTATCACTTGATGTAAACGTTCACTCTACTTCGTTGAGTCGAATACAACGTTCTATGGATGCTTGCAAATGATTCGTATTGAATGTTTAACTCGATTCAAAATTGTGCATTTACTATCCGATGACTTGGTAAAACATGCTTTAACTTCTTCGAATCAAAAAATGTTGTTAACAAAAGTCATAACTTTTTTAGGCGAAAAGGTCTCTTGTAAAAATCTCGTAAACCCAACCGTTATCGAAAAAACTCACTTCAAAATGCATTTCAGCTATTTGATCACTTGAAGTAAACGTTCACTCTACTTTCTTGAATCGAATACAATGATCTATAGAAGCTTGTAAATGATTCGTATTGAATGATTAACTCGATTAAAAAATGTGCTTTTACTATGCGATGACATGGTAAAACATGCTTTAACTACGTCGAATCAAAAAATGTTGTTAACAAAAGTTCCTAGTCATGACTTTTCTAGGCGAAAAGGTCTCTTGTAAAATCTCGTAAACCCAACCGTTATCGAAAAAACTCACTTCAAAATGCATTTCAGCTATTTGATCACTTGAAGTAAACGTTCACTCTACTTTATTACATACATTACATACAATGATCTATAGAAGCTTGTAAATGATTCGTATTGAATGATTAACTCTATTAAAAAATGTGCTTTTACTATGCAATGACATGGTAAAACATGCTTTAACTTCGTCGAATCAAAAAATGTTGTTAACAAAAGTTCCTAGTCATGACTTTTCTAGGCAAAAAGGTCTCTTGGGAAAATCTCGTAAAACGAACCGTTACTATGCGATGACATGGTAAAACATGCTTTAACTACGTCGAATCAAAAAATGTTGTTAACAAAAGTTCCTAGTCATGACTTTTCTAGGCGAAAAGGTCTCTTGTAAAATCTCGTAAACCCAACCGTTATCGAAAAAACTCACTTCAAAATGCATTTCAGCTATTTGATCACTTGAAGTAAACGTTCACTCTACTTTATTGAATCGAATACAATGATCTATAGAAGCATGTAAATGATTCGTATTGAATGATTAACTCTATTAAAAAATGTGCTTTTACTATGCAATGACATGGTAAAACATGCTTTAACTTCGTCGAATCAAAAAATGTTGTTAACAAAAGTTCCTAGTCATGACTTTTCTAGGCAAAAAGGTCTCTTGGGAAAATCTCGTAAAACGAACCGTTATCGAAAAAACTCACCTCAATATGCGTTTCTGCTATTTTATCACTTGATGTAAACGTTCACTCTACTTTGTTGAATCGAATACAATGATAGATCATTGTATAGATACAAGCTTTGAAAATGATTCGTATTGAATGTTTAACTCGATTCAAAATTGTGCATTTACTATCCGATGACTTGGTAAAACATGCTTTAACTTCGTCGAATCAAAAAATGTTGTTAACAAAAGTTCCTAGTCATAACTTTTTTAGGCGAAAAGGTCTCTTGTAAAAATCTCGTAAACCCAACCGTTATCGAAAAAACTCACTTCAAAATGCATTTCTGCTATTTGATCACTTGAAGTAAACGTTCACTCTACTTTCTTGAATCGAATACAATGATCCATAGAAGCTTGTAAATGATTCGTATTGAATGATTAACTTGATTAAAAAATGTGCTTTTACTATGCGATGACATGGTAAAACATGCTTTAACTACGTCGAATCAAAAAATGTTGTTAACAAATGTTCCTAGTCATGACTTTTCTAGGCGAAAAGGTCTCTTGTAAAAATCTCGTAAACCCAACCGTTATCGAAGAAACTCACTTCAAAATGCATTTCTGCTATTTGATCACTTGAAGTAAACGTTCACTCTACTTTCTTGAATCGAATACAATGATCTATAGAAGCTTGTAAATGATTCGTATTGAATGATTAACTCTATTAAAAAATGTGCTTTTACTATGCAATGACATGCTAAAACATGCTTTAACTTCGTCGAATCAAAAAATGTTGTTAACAAAAGTTCCTAGTCATGACTTTTCTAGGCGAAAAGGTCTCTTCGGAAAATCTCGTAAAACGAACCGTTATCGAAAAAACTCACCTCAATATGCATTTCTGCTATTTATCACTTGATGTAAACGTTCACTCTACTTTGTTGAATCGAATACAATGATCTATACAAGCTTGAGAATGATTCCTATTGAATGTTTAACTCGATTCAAAATTGTGCATTTACTATCCGATGACATGGTAAAACATGCTTTAACTTCGTGGAATCAAAAAAATGTTGTTAACAAAAGTTTCTAGTCATGACTTTTCTAGACGAAAAGGTCTCTCGGGAAAATCTCGTAAAACCAACCGTTACCGAGAAAACTCACTTCAAATTGCATTTCAGATATTTGACGATTTGAAGTAAACGTTTTCTCTACTTTGTTGAATCGAATAAAATGATCTATAGAAGCTTTGATTCGTATTGAATGTTTAACTCGATTCAAAATTGTGCATTTACTATCCGATGACTTGGTAAAACATGCTTTAACTTCGTCGAATCAAAAAATATTGTTAACAAAAGTTCCTAGTCATGACTTTTCTAGGCGAAAAGGTCTCTTGGGAAAATCTCGTAAAACCAACCGTTATCTAAAAAACTCACTTCAAAATACATTTTCTGATATTTGATGATTTGAAGTAAACGTTCACTCTACTTCGTTGAGTCGAATACAACGTTCTATGGATGCTTGCAAATGATTCGTATTGAATGTTTAACTCGATTCAAAATTGTGCATTTACTATCCGATGACATGGTAAAACATGCTTTAACTTCTTCGAATCAAAAAATGTTGTTAACAAAAGTTCCTAGTCATAACTTTTTTAGGCGAAAAGGTCTCTTGTAAAAATCTCGTAAACCCAACCGTTATCGAAAAAACTCACTTCAAAATGCATTTCTGCTATTTGATCACTTGAAGTAAACGTTCACTCTACTTTATTGAATCGAATACAATGATCTATAGAAGCTTGTAAATGATTCGTATTAAATGATTAACTCTATTAAAAAATGTGCTTTTACTATGCAATGACATGGTAAAACATGCTTTAACTTCGTCGAATCAAAAAATGTTGTTAACAAAAGTTCCTAGTCATGACTTTTCTAGGCGAAAAGGTCTCTTGGGAAAATCTCGTAAAACGAACCGTTATCGAAAAAACTCACCTCAATATGCGTTTCTGCTATTTTATCACTTGATGTAAACGTTCACTCTACTTCGTTGAGTCGAATACAACGTTCTATGGATGCTTGCAAATGATTCGTATTGAATGTTTAACTCGATTCAAAATTGTGCATTTACTATCCGATGACTTGGTAAAACATGCTTTAACTTCTTCGAATCAAAAAATGTTGTTAACAAAAGTCATAACTTTTTTAGGCGAAAAGGTCTCTTGTAAAAATCTCGTAAACCCAACCGTTATCGAAAAAACTCACTTCAAAATGCATTTCAGCTATTTGATCACTTGAAGTAAACGTTCACTCTACTTTCTTGAATCGAATACAATGATCTATAGAAGCTTGTAAATGATTCGTATTGAATGATTAACTCGATTAAAAAATGTGCTTTTACTATGCGATGACATGGTAAAACATGCTTTAACTACGTCGAATCAAAAAATGTTGTTAACAAAAGTTCCTAGTCATGACTTTTCTAGGCGAAAAGGTCTCTTGTAAAATCTCGTAAACCCAACCGTTATCGAAAAAACTCACTTCAAAATGCATTTCAGCTATTTGATCACTTGAAGTAAACGTTCACTCTACTTTATTACATACATTACATACAATGATCTATAGAAGCTTGTAAATGATTCGTATTGAATGATTAACTCTATTAAAAAATGTGCTTTTACTATGCAATGACATGGTAAAACATGCTTTAACTTCGTCGAATCAAAAAATGTTGTTAACAAAAGTTCCTAGTCATGACTTTTCTAGGCAAAAAGGTCTCTTGGGAAAATCTCGTAAAACGAACCGTTACTATGCGATGACATGGTAAAACATGCTTTAACTACGTCGAATCAAAAAATGTTGTTAACAAAAGTTCCTAGTCATGACTTTTCTAGGCGAAAAGGTCTCTTGTAAAATCTCGTAAACCCAACCGTTATCGAAAAAACTCACTTCAAAATGCATTTCAGCTATTTGATCACTTGAAGTAAACGTTCACTCTACTTTATTGAATCGAATACAATGATCTATAGAAGCATGTAAATGATTCGTATTGAATGATTAACTCTATTAAAAAATGTGCTTTTACTATGCAATGACATGGTAAAACATGCTTTAACTTCGTCGAATCAAAAAATGTTGTTAACAAAAGTTCCTAGTCATGACTTTTCTAGGCAAAAAGGTCTCTTGGGAAAATCTCGTAAAACGAACCGTTATCGAAAAAACTCACCTCAATATGCGTTTCTGCTATTTTATCACTTGATGTAAACGTTCACTCTACTTTGTTGAATCGAATACAATGATAGATCATTGTATAGATACAAGCTTTGAAAATGATTCGTATTGAATGTTTAACTCGATTCAAAATTGTGCATTTACTATCCGATGACTTGGTAAAACATGCTTTAACTTCTTCGAATCAAAAAATGTTGTTAACAAAAGTTCGTAGTCATGACTTTTCTAGGCGAAAAGGTCTCTTGGGAAAATCTCGTAAAACCAACCGTTATCGAAAAAACTCACTTCAAAATGCATTTCATCTATTTGATCACTTGAAGTAAACGTTCACTCTACTTTCTTGAATCGAATACAATGATCTATAGAAGCTTGTAAATGATTCGTATTGAATGATTAACTCGATTAAAAAATGTGCTTTTACTATGCGATGACATGGTAAAACATGCTTTAACTACGTCGAATCAAAAAATGTTGTTAACAAAAGTTCCTAGTCATAACTTTTCTAGGCGAAAAGGTCTCTGTAAAATCTCGTAAACCCAACCGTTATCGAAAAAACTCACTTCAAAATGCATTTCAGCTATTTGATCACTTGAAGTAAACGTTCACTCTACTTTCTTGAATCGAATACAATAATCTATAGAAGCTTGTAAATGATTCGTATTGAATGATTAACTCGATTAAAAAATGTGCATTTACTATCCGATGACATGGTAAAACATGCTTTAACTTCGTGGAATCAAAAAAATGTTGTTAACAAAAGTTTCTAGTCATGACTTTTCTAGGCGAAAAGGTCTCTCGGGAAAATCTCGTAAAACCAACCGTTACCGAGAAAACTCACTCAAATTGCATTTCAGATATTTGATGATTTGAAGTAAACGTTTTCTCTACTTTGTTGAATCGAATAAAATGATCTATAGAAGCTTGCAAATGATTCGTATTGAATGTTTAACTCGATTCAAAATTGTGCATTTACTATCCGATGACATGGTAAAACATGCTTTAACTTCGTCGAATCAAAAAATGTCGTTAACAAAAGTTCCTAGTCATGACTTTTCTAGGCGAAAAGGTCTCTTGGGAAAATCTCGTAAGACCAACCGTTACCGAGAAAACTCACTTCAAAATGCATATTTGCTATTTGATCATTTGAAGTAAACGTTCACTCTACTTTGTTGATTCGAATACAGTGTCCTATAGAAGCTTGTACATAATTCGTATTTAGTGTTTAACTCGATTCAAAATTGTGCATTTACTATCCGATGACATGGTAAAACATGCTTAAACTTCTTCGAATCAAAAAATGTTGTTAACAAAAGTTCCTAGTCATGACTTTTCTAGGCGAAAAGGTCTCTTGTAAAAATCTCGTAAACCCAACCGTTATCGAAAAAACTCACTTCAAAATGCATTTCTGCTATTTGATCACTTGAAGTAAAACGTTCACTCTACTTTCTTGAATCGAATACAATGATCTATAGAAGCTTGTAAATGATTCGTATTGAATGATTAACTCGATTAGAAAATGTGCTTTTACTATGCGATGACATGGTAAAACATGCTTTAACTACGTCGAATCAAAAAATGTTGTTAACAAATGTTCCTAGTCATGACTTTTCTAGGCGAAAAGGTCTCTTGTAAAAATCTCGTAAACCCAACCGTTATCGAAAAAACTCACTTCAAAATGCATTTCTGCTATTTGATCACTTGAAGTAAACGTTCACTCTACTTTCTTGAATCGAATACAATGATCTATAGAAGCTTGTAAATGATTCGTATTGAATGATTAACTCTATTAAAAAATGTGCTTTTACTATGCAATGACATGCTAAAACATGCTTTAACTTCGTCGAATCAAAAAATGTTGTTAACAAAAGTTCCTAGTCATAACTTTTCTAGGCGGAAAGGTCTCTTCGGAAAATCTCGTAAAACGAACCGTTATCGAAAAAACTCACCTCAATATGCATTTCTGCTATTTATCACTTGATGTAAACGTTCACTCTACTTTGTTGAATCGAATACAATGATCTATACAAGCTTGAAAATGATTCCTATTGAATGTTTAACTCGATTCAAAATTGTGCATTTACTATCCGATGACATGGTAAAACATGCTTTAACTTCGTGGAATCAAAAAAATGTTGTTAACAAAAGTTTCTAGTCATGACTTTTCTAGGCGAAAAGGTCTCTCGGGAAAATCTCGTAAAACCAACCGTTACCGAGAAAACTCAATTCAAATTGCATTTCAGATATTTGATGAATTGAAGTAAACGTTTTCTCTACTTTGTTGAATCGAATAAAATGATCTATAGAAGCTTGCAAATGATTCGTATTGAATGTTTAACTCGATTCAAAATTGTGCATTTACTATCCGATGACTTGGTAAAACATGCTTTAACTTCGTCGAATCAAAAAATGTTGTTAACAAAAGTTCCTAGTCATGGCTTTTCTAGGCGAAAAGGTCTCTTGGGAAAATCTCGTAAAACCAACCGTTATCGAAAAAACACTTCAAAATACATTTTCTGATATTTGATGATTTGAAGTAAACGTTCACTCTACTTCGTTGAGTCGAATACAACGTTCTATGGATGCTTGTAAATGATTCGTATTGAATGTTTAACTAGATTCAAAAATGTGCCTTTACTATGCGATGACATTGTAAAACATGCTTTAACTTCGTCGAATCAAAAAATGTTGTTAACAAAAGTTCCTAGTCATGACTTTTCTAGGCGAAAAGGTCTCTTGTAAAAATCTCGTAAACCCAACCGTTACCGAGAAAACTCACTTCAAATTGCATTTCAGATATTTGATGATTTGAAGTAAACGTTTTCTCTACTTTGTTGAATCGAATAAAATGATCTATAGAAGCTTGCAAATGATTCGTATTGAATGTTTAACTCGATTCAAAATTGTGCATTTACTATCCGATGACTTGGTAAAACATGCTTTAACTTCTTCGAATCAAAAAATGTTGTTAACAAAAGTTCCTAGTCATGACTTTTCTAGGCGAGAAGGTCTCTTGGGAAAATCTCGTAAAACGAACCGTTATCGAAAAAACTCACTTCAAAATACATTTATGATATTTGATGATTTGAAGGAAACGTTCACTCTACTTCGTTGAGTCGAATACAACGTTCTATGGATGCTCGTAAATGATTCGTATTGAATGTTTAACTCGATTCAAAATTGTGCCTTTACTATGCGATGACATTGTAAAACATGCTTTAACTTCGTCGAATCAAAAAATGATGTTAACAAAAGTTCCTAGTCATGACTTTTGTAGGCGAAAAGGTCTCTTGTAAAAATCTCGTAAACCCAACCGTTATCGAAAAAACTCACTTCAAAATGCATTTCTGCTATTTGATCACTTGAAGTAAACGTTCACTCTACTTCGTTGAGTCGAATACAACGTTCTATGGATGCTTGTAAATGATTCGTATTGAATGTTTAACTCGATTAAAAAATGTGCTTTTACTATGCGATGACATGGTAAAACATGCTTTAACTACGTCGAATCAAAAAATGTTGTTAACAAAAGTTCCTAGTCATGACTTTTCTAGGCGAAAAGGTCTCTTGTAAAAATCTCGTAAACCCAACCGTTATCGAAAAAACTCACTTCAAAATGCATTTCAGCTATTTGATCACTTGAAGTAAACGTTCACTCTACTTTCTTGAATCGAATACAATAATCTATAGAAGCTTGTAAATGATTCGTATTGAATGATTAACTCGATTAGAAAATGTGCTTTTACTATGCGATGACATGGTAAAACATGCTTTAACTACGTCGAATCAAAAAATGTTGTTAACAAATGTTCCTAGTCATGACTTTTCTAGGCGAAAAGGTATCTTGTAAAAATCTCGTAAACCCAACCGTTATCGAAAAAACTCACTTCAAAATGCATTTCTGCTATTTGATCACTTGAAGTAAACGTTCACTCTACTTTCTTGAATCGAATACAATGATCTATAGAAGCTTGTAAATGATTCGTATTGAATGATTAACTCTATTAAAAAATGTGCTTTTACTATGCAATGACATGCTAAAACATGCTTTAACTTCGTCGAATCAAAAAATGTTGTTAACAAAAGTTCCTAGTCATGACTTTTCTAGGCGAAAAGGTCTCTTCGGAAAATCTCGTAAAACGAACCGTTATCGAAAAAACTCACCTCAATATGCATTTCTGCTATTTATCACTTGATGTAAACGTTCACTCTACTTTGTTGAATCGAATACAATGATCTATACAAGCTTGAAAATGATTCCTATTGAATGTTTAACTCGATTCAAAATTGTGCATTTACTATCCGATGACATGGTAAAACATGCTTTAACTTCGTGGAATCAAAAAAATGTTGTTAACAAAAGTTTCTAGTCATGACTTTTCTAGGCGAAAAGGTCTCTCGGGAAAATCTCGTAAAACCAACCGTTACCGAGAAAACTCACTTCAAATTGCATTTCAGATATTTGATGATTTGAAGTAAACGTTTTCTCTACTTTGTTGAATCGAATAAAATGATCTATAGAAGCTTGCAAATGATTCGTATTGACTGTTTAACTCGATTCAAAATTGTGCATTTACTATCCGATGACTTGGTAAAACATGCTTTAACTTCTTCGAATCAAAAAATGTTGTTAACAAAAGTTCCTAGTCATGACTTTTCTAGGCGAGAAGGTCTCTTGGGAAAATCTCGTAAAACGAACCGTTATCGAAAAAACTCACTTCAAAATACATTTATGATATTTGATGATTTGAAGGAAACGTTCACTCTACTTCGTTGAGTCGAATACAACGTTCTATGGATGCTCGTAAATGATTCGTATTGAATGTTTAACTCCATTCAAAATTGTGCCTTTACTATGCGATGACATTGTAAAATATGCTTTAACTTCGTCGAATCAAAAAATGATGTTAACAAAAGTTCCTAGTCATGACTTTTCTAGGCGAAAAGGTCGCTTGTAAAAATCTCGTAAACCCAACCGTTATCGAAAAAACTCACTTCAAAATGCATTTCTGCATTTGATCACTTGAAGTAAACGTTCACTCTACTTCGTTGAGTCGAATACAACGTTCTATGGATGCTTGTAAATGATTCGTATTGAATGTTTAACTCGATTAAAAAATGTGCTTTTACTATGCGATGACATGGTAAAACATGCTTTAACTACGTCGAATCAAAAAATGTTGTTAACAAAAGTTCCTAGCCATGACTTTTCTAGGCGAAAAGGTCTCTTGTAAAAATCTCGTAAACCCAACCGTTATCGAAAAAACTCACTTCAAAATGCATTTCTGCTATTTGATCACTTGAAGTAAACGTTCACTCTACTTTCTTGAATCGAATAAAATGATCTATAGAAGCTTGCAAATGATTCGTATTGAATGTTTAACTCGATTCAAAATTGTGCATTTACTATGCGATGACATGGTAAAACATGCTTTAACTTCGTCGAATCAAAAAATGTTGTTAACAAAAGTTCCTAGTCATAACTTTTTTAGGCGAAAAGGTCTCTTGTAAAAATCTCGTAAACCCAACCGTTATCGAAAAAACTCACTTCAAAATGCATTTCTGCTATTTGATCACTTGAAGTAAACGTTCACTCTACTTTCTTGAATCGAATACAATGATCCATAGAAGCTTGTAAATGATTCGTATTGAATGATTAACTTGATTAAAAAATGTGCTTTTACTATGCGATGACATGGTAAAACATGCTTTAACTACGTCGAATCAAAAAATGTTGTTAACAAATGTTCCTAGTCATGACTTTTCTAGGCGAAAAGGTCTCTTGTAAAAATCTCGTAAACCCAACCGTTATCGAAGAAACTCACTTCAAAATGCATTTCTGCTATTTGATCACTTGAAGTAAACGTTCACTCTACTTTCTTGAATCGAATACAATGATCTATAGAAGCTTGTAAATGATTCGTATTGAATGATTAACTCTATTAAAAAATGTGCTTTTACTATGCAATGACATGCTAAAACATGCTTTAACTTCGTCGAATCAAAAAATGTTGTTAACAAAAGTTCCTAGTCATGACTTTTCTAGGCGAAAAGGTCTCTTCGGAAAATCTCGTAAAACGAACCGTTATCGAAAAAACTCACCTCAATATGCATTTCTGCTATTTATCACTTGATGTAAACGTTCACTCTACTTTGTTGAATCGAATACAATGATCTATACAAGCTTGAGAATGATTCCTATTGAATGTTTAACTCGATTCAAAATTGTGCATTTACTATCCGATGACATGGTAAAACATGCTTTAACTTCGTGGAATCAAAAAAATGTTGTTAACAAAAGTTTCTAGTCATGACTTTTCTAGACGAAAAGGTCTCTCGGGAAAATCTCGTAAAACCAACCGTTACCGAGAAAACTCACTTCAAATTGCATTTCAGATATTTGATGATTTGAAGTAAACGTTTTCTCTACTTTGTTGAATCGAATAAAATGATCTATAGAAGCTTTGATTCGTATTGAATGTTTAACTCGATTCAAAATTGTGCATTTACTATCCGATGACTTGGTAAAACATGCTTTAACTTCGTCGAATCAAAAAATATTGTTAACAAAAGTTCCTAGTCATGACTTTTCTAGGCGAAAAGGTCTCTTGGGAAAATCTCGTAAAACCAACCGTTATCTAAAAAACTCACTTCAAAATACATTTTCTGATATTTGATGATTTGAAGTAAACGTTCACTCTACTTCGTTGAGTCGAATACAACGTTCTATGGATGCTTGCAAATGATTCGTATTGAATGTTTAACTCGATTCAAAATTGTGCATTTACTATCCGATGACATGGTAAAACATGCTTTAACTTCTTCGAATCAAAAAATGTTGTTAACAAAAGTTCCTAGTCATAACTTTTTTAGGCGAAAAGGTCTCTTGTAAAAATCTCGTAAACCCAACCGTTATCGAAAAAACTCACTTCAAAATGCATTTCTGCTATTTGATCACTTGAAGTAAACGTTCACTCTACTTTATTGAATCGAATACAATGATCTATAGAAGCTTGTAAATGATTCGTATTGAATGATTAACTCTATTAAAAAATGTGCTTTTACTATGCAATGACATGGTAAAACATGCTTTAACTTCGTCGAATCAAAAAATGTTGTTAACAAAAGTTCCTAGTCATGACTTTTCTAGGCGAAAAGGTCTCTTGGGAAAATCTCGTAAAACGAACCGTTATCGAAAAAACTCACCTCAATATGCGTTTCTGCTATTTTATCACTTGATGTAAACGTTCACTCTACTTCGTTGAGTCGAATACAACGTTCTATGGATGCTTGCAAATGATTCGTATTGAATGTTTAACTCGATTCAAAATTGTGCATTTACTATCCGATGACTTGGTAAAACATGCTTTAACTTCTTCGAATCAAAAAATGTTGTTAACAAAAGTTCGTAGTCATGACTTTTCTAGGCGAAAAGGTCTCTTGGGAAAATCTCGTAAAACCAACCGTTATCGAAAAAACTCACTTCAAAATGCATTTCATCTATTTGATCACTTGAAGTAAACGTTCACTCTACTTTCTTGAATCGAATACAATGATCTATAGAAGCTTGTAAATGATTCGTATTGAATGATTAACTCGATTAAAAAATGTGCTTTTACTATGCGATGACATGGTAAAACATGCTTTAACTACGTCGAATCAAAAAATGTTGTTAACAAAAGTTCCTAGTCATAACTTTTCTAGGCGAAAAGGTCTCTTGTAAAATCTCGTAAACCCAACCGTTATCGAAAAAACTCACTTCAAAATGCATTTCAGCTATTTGATCACTTGAAGTAAACGTTCACTCTACTTTCTTGAATCGAATACAATAATCTATAGAAGCTTGTAAATGATTCGTATTGAATGATTAACTCGATTAAAAAATGTGCATTTACTATCCGATGACATGGTAAAACATGCTTTAACTTCGTGGAATCAAAAAAATGTTGTTAACAAAAGTTTCTAGTCATGACTTTTCTAGGCGAAAAGGTCTCTCGGGAAAATCTCGTAAAACCAACCGTTACCGAGAAAACTCACTCAAATTGCATTTCAGATATTTGATGATTTGAAGTAAACGTTTTCTCTACTTTGTTGAATCGAATAAAATGATCTATAGAAGCTTGCAAATGATTCGTATTGAATGTTTAACTCGATTCAAAATTGTGCATTTACTATCCGATGACATGGTAAAACATGCTTTAACTTCGTCGAATCAAAAAATGTCGTTAACAAAAGTTCCTAGTCATGACTTTTCTAGGCGAAAAGGTCTCTTGGGAAAATCTCGTAAGACCAACCGTTACCGAGAAAACTCACTTCAAAATGCATATTTGCTATTTGATCATTTGAAGTAAACGTTCACTCTACTTTGTTGATTCGAATACAGTGTCCTATAGAAGCTTGTACATAATTCGTATTTAGTGTTTAACTCGATTCAAAATTGTGCATTTACTATCCGATGACATGGTAAAACATGCTTAAACTTCTTCGAATCAAAAAATGTTGTTAACAAAAGTTCCTAGTCATGACTTTTCTAGGCGAAAAGGTCTCTTGTAAAAATCTCGTAAACCCAACCGTTATCGAAAAAACTCACTTCAAAATGCATTTCTGCTATTTGATCACTTGAAGTAAAACGTTCACTCTACTTTCTTGAATCGAATACAATGATCTATAGAAGCTTGTAAATGATTCGTATTGAATGATTAACTCTATTAAAAAATGTGCTTTTACTATGCAATGACATGGTAAAACATGCTTTAACTTCGTCGAATCAAAAAATGTTGTTAACAAAAGTTCCTAGTCATGACTTTTCTAGGCGAAAAGGTCTCTTGTAAAAATCTCGTAAACCCAACCGTTATCGAAAAAACTCACTTCAAAATGCATTTCTGCTATTTGATCACTTGAAGTAAAACGTTCACTCTACTTTCTTGAATCGAATACAATGATCTATAGAAGCTTGTAAATGATTCGTATTGAATGATTAACTCTATTAAAAAATGTGCTTTTACTATGCGATGACATGGTAAAACATGCTTTAACTTCTTCGAATCAAAAAATGTTGTTAACAAAAGTTCCTAGTCATAACTTTTTTAGGCGAAAAGGTCTCTTGTAAAAATCTCGTAAACCCAACCGTTATCGAAAAAACTCACTTCAAAATGCATTTCAGCTATTTGATCACTTGAAGTAAACGTTCACTCTACTTTCTTGAATCGAATACAATGATCCATAGAAGCTTGTAAATGATTCGTATTGAATGATTAACTTGATTAAAAAATGTGCTTTTACTATGCGATGACATGGTAAAACATGCTTTAACTACGTCGAATCAAAAAATGTTGTTAACAAAAGTTCCTAGTCATGACTTTTCTAGGCGAAAAGGTCTCTTGTAAAATCTCGTAAACCCAACCGTTATCGAAAAAACTCACTTCAAAATGCATTTCAGCTATTTGATCACTTGAAGTAAACGTTCACTCTACTTTATTGAATCGAATACAATGATCTATAGAAGCTTGTAAATGATTCGTATTGAATGATTAACTCTATTAAAAAATGTGCTTTTACTATGCAATGACATGGTAAAACATGCTTTAACTTCGTCGAATCAAAAAATGTTGTTAACAAAAGTTCCTAGTCATGACTTTTCTAGGCGAAAAGGTCTCTTGTAAAAATCTCGTAAACCCAACCGTTATCGAAAAAACTCACTTCAAAATGCATTTCTGCTATTTGATCACTTGAAGTAAACGTTCACTCTACTTTCTTGAATCGAATACAATGATCCATAGAAGCTTGTAAATGATTCGTATTGAATGATTAACTTGATTAAAAAATGTGCTTTTACTATGCGATGACATTTTAAAACATGCTTTAACTACGTCGAATCAAAAAATGTTGTTAACAAAAGTTCCTAGTCATGACTTTTCTAGGCGAAAAGGTCTCTTGTAAAATCTCGTAAACCCAACCGTTATCGAAAAAACTCACTTCAAAATGCATTTCAGCTATTTGATCACTTGAAGTAAACGTTCACTCTACTTTATTGAATCGAATACAATGATCTATAGAAGCTTGTAAATGATTCGTATTGAATGATTAACTCTATTAAAAAATGTGCTTTTACTATGCAATGACATGGTAAAACATGCTTTAACTTCGTCGAATCAAAAAATGTTGTTAACAAAAGTTCCTAGTCATGACTTTTCTAGGCAAAAAGGTCTCTTGGGAAAATCTCGTAAAACGAACCGTTACTATGCGATGACATGGTAAAACATGCTTTAACTACGTCGAATCAAAAAATGACGTTAACAAAAGTTCCTAGTCATGACTTTTCTAGGCGAAAAGGTCTCTTGTAAAATCTCGTAAACCCAACCGTTATCGAAAAAACTCACTTCAAAATGCATTTCAGCTATTTGATCACTTGAAGTAAACGTTCACTCTACTTTATTGAATCGAATACAATGATCTATAGAAGCTTGTAAATGATTCGTATTGAATGATTAACTCTATTAAAAAATGTGCTTTTACTATGCAATGACATGGTAAAACATGCTTTAACTTCGTCGAATCAAAAAATGTTGTTAATAAAGGTTCCTAGTCATGACTTTTCTAGGCAAAAAGGTCTCTTGGGAAAATCTCGTAAAACGAACCGTTATCGAAAAAACTCACCTCAATATGCGTTTCTGCTATTTTATCACTTGATGTAAACGTTCACTCTACTTTGTTGAATCGAATACAATAATAGATCATTGTATAGATACAAGCTTTGAAAATGATTCGTATTGAATGTTTAACTCGATTCAAAATTGTACATTTACTATCCGATGACTTGGTAAAACATGCTTTAACTTCTTCGAATCAAAAAATGTTGTTAACAAAAGTTCGTAGTCATGACTTTTCTAGGCGAAAAGGTCTCTTGGGAAAATCTCGTAAAACCAACCGTTATCGAAAAAACTCACTTCAAAATGCATTTCATCTATTTGATCACTTGAAGTAAACGTTCACTCTACTTTCTTGAATCGAATACAATGATCTATAGAAGCTTGTAAATGATTCGTATTGAATGATTAACTCGATTAAAAAATGTGCTTTTACTATGCGATGACATGGTAAAACATGCTTTAACTACGTCGAATCAAAAAATGTTGTTAACAAAAGTTCCTAGTCATAACTTTTCTAGGCGAAAAGGTCTCTTGTAAAATCTCGTAAACCCAACCGTTATCGAAAAAACTCACTTCAAAATGCATTTCAGCTATTTGATCACTTGAAGTAAACGTTCACTCTACTTTCTTGAATCGAATACAATAATCTATAGAAGCTTGTAAATGATTCGTATTGAATGATTAACTCGATTAAAAAATGTGCATTTACTATCCGATGACATGGTAAAACATGCTTTAACTTCGTGGAATCAAAAAAATGTTGTTAACAAAAGTTTCTAGTCATGACTTTTCTAGGCGAAAAGGTCTCTCGGGAAAATCTCGTAAAACCAACCGTTACCGAGAAAACTCACTCAAATTGCATTTCAGATATTTGATGATTTGAAGTAAACGTTTTCTCTACTTTGTTGAATCGAATAAAATGATCTATAGAAGCTTGCAAATGATTCGTATTGAATGTTTAACTCGATTCAAAATTGTGCATTTACTATCCGATGACATGGTAAAACATGCTTTAACTTCGTCGAATCAAAAAATGTCGTTAACAAAAGTTCCTAGTCATGACTTTTCTAGGCGAAAAGGTCTCTTGGGAAAATCTCGTAAGACCAACCGTTACCGAGAAAACTCACTTCAAAATGCATATTTGCTATTTGATCATTTGAAGTAAACGTTCACTCTACTTTGTTGATTCGAATACAGTGTCCTATAGAAGCTTGTACATAATTCGTATTTAGTGTTTAACTCGATTCAAAATTGTGCATTTACTATCCGATGACATGGTAAAACATGCTTAAACTTCTTCGAATCAAAAAATGTTGTTAACAAAAGTTCCTAGTCATGACTTTTCTAGGCGAAAAGGTCTCTTGTAAAAATCTCGTAAACCCAACCGTTATCGAAAAAACTCACTTCAAAATGCATTTCTGCTATTTGATCACTTGAAGTAAAACGTTCACTCTACTTTCTTGAATCGAATACAATGATCTATAGAAGCTTGTAAATGATTCGTATTGAATGATTAACTCGATTAGAAAATGTGCTTTTACTATGCGATGACATGGTAAAACATGCTTTAACTACGTCGAATCAAAAAATGTTGTTAACAAATGTTCCTAGTCATGACTTTTCTAGGCGAAAAGGTCTCTTGTAAAAATCTCGTAAACCCAACCGTTATCGAAAAAACTCACTTCAAAATGCATTTCTGCTATTTGATCACTTGAAGTAAACGTTCACTCTACTTTCTTGAATCGAATACAATGATCTATAGAAGCTTGTAAATGATTCGTATTGAATGATTAACTCTATTAAAAAATGTGCTTTTACTATGCAATGACATGCTAAAACATGCTTTAACTTCGTCGAATCAAAAAATGTTGTTAACAAAAGTTCCTAGTCATGACTTTTCTAGGCGAAAAGGTCTCTTCGGAAAATCTCGTAAAACGAACCGTTATCGAAAAAACTCACCTCAATATGCATTTCTGCTATTTATCACTTGATGTAAACGTTCACTCTACTTTGTTGAATCGAATACAATGATCTATACAAGCTTGAAAATGATTCCTATTGAATGTTTAACTCGATTCAAAATTGTGCATTTACTATCCGATGACATGGTAAAACATGCTTTAACTTCGTGGAATCAAAAAAATGTTGTTAACAAAAGTTTCTAGTCATGACTTTTCTAGGCGAAAAGGTCTCTCGGGAAAATCTCGTAAAACCAACCGTTACCGAGAAAACTCAATTCAAATTGCATTTCAGATATTTGATGAATTGAAGTAAACGTTTTCTCTACTTTGTTGAATCGAATAAAATGATCTATAGAAGCTTGCAAATGATTCGTATTGAATGTTTAACTCGATTCAAAATTGTGCATTTACTATCCGATGACTTGGTAAAACATGCTTTAACTTCGTCGAATCAAAAAATGTTGTTAACAAAAGTTCCTAGTCATGGCTTTTCTAGGCGAAAAGGTCTCTTGGGAAAATCTCGTAAAACCAACCGTTATCGAAAAAACACTTCAAAATACATTTTCTGATATTTGATGATTTGAAGTAAACGTTCACTCTACTTCGTTGAGTCGAATACAACGTTCTATGGATGCTTGTAAATGATTCGTATTGAATGTTTAAATAGATTCAAAAATGTGCCTTTACTATGCGATGACATTGTAAAACATGCTTTAACTTCGTCGAATCAAAAAATGTTGTTAACAAAAGATCCTAGTCATGACTTTTCTAGGCGAAAAGGTCTCTTGTAAAAATCTCGTAAACCCAACCGTTACCGAGAAAACTCACTTCAAATTGCATTTCAGATATTTGATGATTTGAAGTAAACGTTTTCTCTACTTTGTTGAATCGAATAAAATGATCTATAGAAGCTTGCAAATGATTCGTATTGAATGTTTAACTCGATTCAAAATTGTGCATTTACTATCCGATGACTTGGTAAAACATGCTTTAACTTCTTCGAATCAAAAAATGTTGTTAACAAAAGTTCCTAGTCATGACTTTTCTAGGCGAGAAGGTCTCTTGGGAAAATCTCGTAAAACGAACCGTTATCGAAAAAACTCACTTCAAAATACATTTATGATATTTGATGATTTGAAGGAAACGTTCACTCTACTTCGTTGAGTCGAATACAACGTTCTATGGATGCTCGTAAATGATTCGTATTGAATGTTTAACTCGATTCAAAATTGTGCCTTTACTATGCGATGACATTGTAAAACATGCTTTAACTTCGTCGAATCAAAAAATGATGTTAACAAAAGTTCCTAGTCATGACTTTTGTAGGCGAAAAGGTCTCTTGTAAAAATCTCGTAAAATCAACCGTTATCGAAAAAACTCACTTCAAAATGCATTTCTGCTATTTGATCACTTGAAGTAAACGTTCACTCTACTTCGTTGAGTCGAATACAACGTTCTATGGATGCTTGTAAATGATTCGTATTGAATGTTTAACTCGATTAAAAAATGTGCTTTTACTATGCGATGACATGGTAAAACATGCTTTAACTTCGTCGAATCAAAAAATGATGTTAACAAAAGTTCCTAGTCATGACTTTTCTAGGCGAAAAGGTCTCTTGTAAAAATCTAGTAAACCCAACCGTTATCGAAAAAACTCACTTCAAAATGCATTTCAGCTATTTGATCACTTGAAGTAAACGTTCACTCTACTTTCTTGAATCGAATACAATAATCTATAGAAGCTTGTAAATGATTCGTATTGAATGATTAACTCGATTAGAAAATGTGCTTTTACTATGCGATGACATGGTAAAACATGCTTTAACTACGTCGAATCAAAAAATGTTGTTAACAAATGTTCCTAGTCATGACTTTTCTAGGCGAAAAGGTATCTTGTAAAAATCTCGTAAACCCAACCGTTATCGAAAAAACTCACTTCAAAATGCATTTCTGCTATTTGATCACTTGAAGTAAACGTTCACTCTACTTTCTTGAATCGAATACAATGATCTATAGAAGCTTGTAAATGATTCGTATTGAATGATTAACTCTATTAAAAAATGTGCTTTTACTATGCAATGACATGCTAAAACATGCTTTAACTTCGTCGAATCAAAAAATGTTGTTAACAAAAGTTCCTAGTCATGACTTTTCTAGGCGAAAAGGTCTCTTCGGAAAATCTCGTAAAACGAACCGTTATCGAAAAAACTCACCTCAATATGCATTTCTGCTATTTATCACTTGATGTAAACGTTCACTCTACTTTGTTGAATCGAATACAATGATCTATACAAGCTTGAAAATGATTCCTATTGAATGTTTAACTCGATTCAAAATTGTGCATTTACTATCCGATGACATGGTAAAACATGCTTTAACTTCGTGGAATCAAAAAAATGTTGTTAACAAAAGTTTCTAGTCATGACTTTTCTAGGCGAAAAGGTCTCTCGGGAAAATCTCGTAAAACCAACCGTTACCGAGAAAACTCACTTCAAATTGCATTTCAGATATTTGATGATTTGAAGTAAACGTTTTCTCTACTTTGTTGAATCGAATAAAATGATCTATAGAAGCTTGCAAATGATTCGTATTGACTGTTTAACTCGATTCAAAATTGTGCATTTACTATCCGATGACTTGGTAAAACATGCTTTAACTTCTTCGAATCAAAAAATGTTGTTAACAAAAGTTCCTAGTCATGACTTTTCTAGGCGAGAAGGTCTCTTGGGAAAATCTCGTAAAACGAACCGTTATCGAAAAAACTCACTTCAAAATACATTTATGATATTTGATGATTTGAAGGAAACGTTCACTCTACTTCGTTGAGTCGAATACAACGTTCTATGGATGCTCGTAAATGATTCGTATTGAATGTTTAACTCCATTCAAAATTGTGCCTTTACTATGCGATGACATTGTAAAATATGCTTTAACTTCGTCGAATCAAAAAATGATGTTAACAAAAGTTCCTAGTCATGACTTTTCTAGGCGAAAAGGTCGCTTGTAAAAATCTCGTAAACCCAACCGTTATCGAAAAAACTCACTTCAAAATGCATTTCTGCATTTGATCACTTGAAGTAAACGTTCACTCTACTTCGTTGAGTCGAATACAACGTTCTATGGATGCTTGTAAATGATTCGTATTGAATGTTTAACTCGATTAAAAAATGTGCTTTTACTATGCGATGACATGGTAAAACATGCTTTAACTACGTCGAATCAAAAAATGTTGTTAACAAAAGTTCCTAGCCATGACTTTTCTAGGCGAAAAGGTCTCTTGTAAAAATCTCGTAAACCCAACCGTTATCGAAAAAACTCACTTCAAAATGCATTTCTGCTATTTGATCACTTGAAGTAAACGTTCACTCTACTTTCTTGAATCGAATAAAATGATCTATAGAAGCTTGCAAATGATCCGTATTGAATGTTTAACTCGATTCAAAATTGTGCATTTACTATGCGATGACATGGTAAAACATGCTTTAACTTCGTCGAATCAAAAAATGTTGTTAACAAAAGTTCCTAGTCATAACTTTTTTAGGCGAAAAGGTCTCTTGTAAAAATCTCGTAAACCCAACCGTTATCGAAAAAACTCACTTCAAAATGCATTTCTGCTATTTGATCACTTGAAGTAAACGTTCACTCTACTTTCTTGAATCGAATACAATGATCCATAGAAGCTTGTAAATGATTCGTATTGAATGATTAACTTGATTAAAAAATGTGCTTTTACTATGCGATGACATGGTAAAACATGCTTTAACTACGTCGAATCAAAAAATGTTGTTAACAAATGTTCCTAGTCATGACTTTTCTAGGCGAAAAGGTCTCTTGTAAAAATCTCGTAAACCCAACCGTTATCGAAGAAACTCACTTCAAAATGCATTTCTGCTATTTGATCACTTGAAGTAAACGTTCACTCTACTTTCTTGAATCGAATACAATGATCTATAGAAGCTTGTAAATGATTCGTATTGAATGATTAACTCTATTAAAAAATGTGCTTTTACTATGCAATGACATGCTAAAACATGCTTTAACTTCGTCGAATCAAAAAATGTTGTTAACAAAAGTTCCTAGTCATGACTTTTCTAGGCGAAAAGGTCTCTTCGGAAAATCTCGTAAAACGAACCGTTATCGAAAAAACTCACCTCAATATGCATTTCTGCTATTTATCACTTGATGTAAACGTTCACTCTACTTTGTTGAATCGAATACAATGATCTATACAAGCTTGAGAATGATTCCTATTGAATGTTTAACTCGATTCAAAATTGTGCATTTACTATCCGATGACATGGTAAAACATGCTTTAACTTCGTGGAATCAAAAAAATGTTGTTAACAAAAGTTTCTAGTCATGACTTTTCTAGACGAAAAGGTCTCTCGGGAAAATCTCGTAAAACCAACCGTTACCGAGAAAACTCACTTCAAATTGCATTTCAGATATTTGACGATTTGAAGTAAACGTTTTCTCTACTTTGTTGAATCGAATAAAATGATCTATAGAAGCTTTGATTCGTATTGAATGTTTAACTCGATTCAAAATTGTGCATTTACTATCCGATGACTTGGTAAAACATGCTTTAACTTCGTCGAATCAAAAAATATTGTTAACAAAAGTTCCTAGTCATGACTTTTCTAGGCGAAAAGGTCTCTTGGGAAAATCTCGTAAAACCAACCGTTATCTAAAAAACTCACTTCAAAATACATTTTCTGATATTTGATGATTTGAAGTAAACGTTCACTCTACTTCGTTGAGTCGAATACAACGTTCTATGGATGCTTGCAAATGATTCGTATTGAATGTTTAACTCGATTCAAAATTGTGCATTTACTATCCGATGACATGGTAAAACATGCTTTAACTTCTTCGAATCAAAAAATGTTGTTAACAAAAGTTCCTAGTCATAACTTTTTTAGGCGAAAAGGTCTCTTGTAAAAATCTCGTAAACCCAACCGTTATCGAAAAAACTCACTTCAAAATGCATTTCTGCTATTTGATCACTTGAAGTAAACGTTCACTCTACTTTATTGAATCGAATACAATGATCTATAGAAGCTTGTAAATGATTCGTATTGAATGATTAACTCTATTAAAAAATGTGCTTTTACTATGCAATGACATGGTAAAACATGCTTTAACTTCGTCGAATCAAAAAATGTTGTTAACAAAAGTTCCTAGTCATGACTTTTCTAGGCGAAAAGGTCTCTTGGGAAAATCTCGTAAAACGAACCGTTATCGAAAAAACTCACCTCAATATGCGTTTCTGCTATTTTATCACTTGATGTAAACGTTCACTCTACTTCGTTGAGTCGAATACAACGTTCTATGGATGCTTGCAAATGATTCGTATTGAATGTTTAACTCGATTCAAAATTGTGCATTTACTATCCGATGACTTGGTAAAACATGCTTTAACTTCTTCGAATCAAAAAATGTTGTTAACAAAAGTTCGTAGTCATGACTTTTCTAGGCGAAAAGGTCTCTTGGGAAAATCTCGTAAAACCAACCGTTATCGAAAAAACTCACTTCAAAATGCATTTCATCTATTTGATCACTTGAAGTAAACGTTCACTCTACTTTCTTGAATCGAATACAATGATCTATAGAAGCTTGTAAATGATTCGTATTGAATGATTAACTCGATTAAAAAATGTGCTTTTACTATGCGATGACATGGTAAAACATGCTTTAACTACGTCGAATCAAAAAATGTTGTTAACAAAAGTTCCTAGTCATAACTTTTCTAGGCGAAAAGGTCTCTTGTAAAATCTCGTAAACCCAACCGTTATCGAAAAAACTCACTTCAAAATGCATTTCAGCTATTTGATCACTTGAAGTAAACGTTCACTCTACTTTCTTGAATCGAATACAATAATCTATAGAAGCTTGTAAATGATTCGTATTGAATGATTAACTCGATTAAAAAATGTGCATTTACTATCCGATGACATGGTAAAACATGCTTTAACTTCGTGGAATCAAAAAAATGTTGTTAACAAAAGTTTCTAGTCATGACTTTTCTAGGCGAAAAGGTCTCTCGGGAAAATCTCGTAAAACCAACCGTTATCTAAAAAACTCACTTCAAAATACATTTTCTGATATTTGATGATTTGAAGTAAACGTTCACTCTACTTCGTTGAGTCGAATACAACGTTCTATGGATGCTTGCAAATGATTCGTATTGAATGTTTAACTCGATTCAAAATTGTGCATTTACTATCCGATGACATGGTAAAACATGCTTTAACTTCTTCGAATCAAAAAATGTTGTTAACAAAAGTTCCTAGTCATAACTTTTTTAGGCGAAAAGGTCTCTTGTAAAAATCTCGTAAACCCAACCGTTATCGAAAAAACTCACTTCAAAATGCATTTCTGCTATTTGATCACTTGAAGTAAACGTTCACTCTACTTTATTGAATCGAATACAATGATCTATAGAAGCTTGTAAATGATTCGTATTAAATGATTAACTCTATTAAAAAATGTGCTTTTACTATGCAATGACATGGTAAAACATGCTTTAACTTCGTCGAATCAAAAAATGTTGTTAACAAAAGTTCCTAGTCATGACTTTTCTAGGCGAAAAGGTCTCTTGGGAAAATCTCGTAAAACGAACCGTTATCGAAAAAACTCACCTCAATATGCGTTTCTGCTATTTTATCACTTGATGTAAACGTTCACTCTACTTCGTTGAGTCGAATACAACGTTCTATGGATGCTTGCAAATGATTCGTATTGAATGTTTAACTCGATTCAAAATTGTGCATTTACTATCCGATGACTTGGTAAAACATGCTTTAACTTCTTCGAATCAAAAAATGTTGTTAACAAAAGTCATAACTTTTTTAGGCGAAAAGGTCTCTTGTAAAAATCTCGTAAACCCAACCGTTATCGAAAAAACTCACTTCAAAATGCATTTCAGCTATTTGATCACTTGAAGTAAACGTTCACTCTACTTTCTTGAATCGAATACAATGATCTATAGAAGCTTGTAAATGATTCGTATTGAATGATTAACTCGATTAAAAAATGTGCTTTTACTATGCGATGACATGGTAAAACATGCTTTAACTACGTCGAATCAAAAAATGTTGTTAACAAAAGTTCCTAGTCATGACTTTTCTAGGCGAAAAGGTCTCTTGTAAAATCTCGTAAACCCAACCGTTATCGAAAAAACTCACTTCAAAATGCATTTCAGCTATTTGATCACTTGAAGTAAACGTTCACTCTACTTTATTACATACATTACATACAATGATCTATAGAAGCTTGTAAATGATTCGTATTGAATGATTAACTCTATTAAAAAATGTGCTTTTACTATGCAATGACATGGTAAAACATGCTTTAACTTCGTCGAATCAAAAAATGTTGTTAACAAAAGTTCCTAGTCATGACTTTTCTAGGCAAAAAGGTCTCTTGGGAAAATCTCGTAAAACGAACCGTTACTATGCGATGACATGGTAAAACATGCTTTAACTACGTCGAATCAAAAAATGTTGTTAACAAAAGTTCCTAGTCATGACTTTTCTAGGCGAAAAGGTCTCTTGTAAAATCTCGTAAACCCAACCGTTATCGAAAAAACTCACTTCAAAATGCATTTCAGCTATTTGATCACTTGAAGTAAACGTTCACTCTACTTTATTGAATCGAATACAATGATCTATAGAAGCATGTAAATGATTCGTATTGAATGATTAACTCTATTAAAAAATGTGCTTTTACTATGCAATGACATGGTAAAACATGCTTTAACTTCGTCGAATCAAAAAATGTTGTTAACAAAAGTTCCTAGTCATGACTTTTCTAGGCAAAAAGGTCTCTTGGGAAAATCTCGTAAAACGAACCGTTATCGAAAAAACTCACCTCAATATGCGTTTCTGCTATTTTATCACTTGATGTAAACGTTCACTCTACTTTGTTGAATCGAATACAATGATAGATCATTGTATAGATACAAGCTTTGAAAATGATTCGTATTGAATGTTTAACTCGATTCAAAATTGTGCATTTACTATCCGATGACTTGGTAAAACATGCTTTAACTTCTTCGAATCAAAAAATGTTGTTAACAAAAGTTCGTAGTCATGACTTTTCTAGGCGAAAAGGTCTCTTGGGAAAATCTCGTAAAACCAACCGTTATCGAAAAAACTCACTTCAAAATGCATTTCATCTATTTGATCACTTGAAGTAAACGTTCACTCTACTTTCTTGAATCGAATACAATGATCTATAGAAGCTTGTAAATGATTCGTATTGAATGATTAACTCGATTAAAAAATGTGCTTTTACTATGCGATGACATGGTAAAACATGCTTTAACTACGTCGAATCAAAAAATGTTGTTAACAAAAGTTCCTAGTCATAACTTTTCTAGGCGAAAAGGTCTCTTGTAAAATCTCGTAAACCCAACCGTTATCGAAAAAACTCACTTCAAAATGCATTTCAGCTATTTGATCACTTGAAGTAAACGTTCACTCTACTTTCTTGAATCGAATACAATAATCTATAGAAGCTTGTAAATGATTCGTATTGAATGATTAACTCGATTAAAAAATGTGCATTTACTATCCGATGACATGGTAAAACATGCTTTAACTTCGTGGAATCAAAAAAATGTTGTTAACAAAAGTTTCTAGTCATGACTTTTCTAGGCGAAAAGGTCTCTCGGGAAAATCTCGTAAAACCAACCGTTACCGAGAAAACTCACTCAAATTGCATTTCAGATATTTGATGATTTGAAGTAAACGTTTTCTCTACTTTGTTGAATCGAATAAAATGATCTATAGAAGCTTGCAAATGATTCGTATTGAATGTTTAACTCGATTCAAAATTGTGCATTTACTATCCGATGACATGGTAAAACATGCTTTAACTTCGTCGAATCAAAAAATGTCGTTAACAAAAGTTCCTAGTCATGACTTTTCTAGGCGAAAAGGTCTCTTGGGAAAATCTCGTAAGACCAACCGTTACCGAGAAAACTCACTTCAAAATGCATATTTGCTATTTGATCATTTGAAGTAAACGTTCACTCTACTTTGTTGATTCGAATACAGTGTCCTATAGAAGCTTGTACATAATTCGTATTTAGTGTTTAACTCGATTCAAAATTGTGCATTTACTATCCGATGACATGGTAAAACATGCTTAAACTTCTTCGAATCAAAAAATGTTGTTAACAAAAGTTCCTAGTCATGACTTTTCTAGGCGAAAAGGTCTCTTGTAAAAATCTCGTAAACCCAACCGTTATCGAAAAAACTCACTTCAAAATGCATTTCTGCTATTTGATCACTTGAAGTAAAACGTTCACTCTACTTTCTTGAATCGAATACAATGATCTATAGAAGCTTGTAAATGATTCGTATTGAATGATTAACTCGATTAGAAAATGTGCTTTTACTATGCGATGACATGGTAAAACATGCTTTAACTACGTCGAATCAAAAAATGTTGTTAACAAATGTTCCTAGTCATGACTTTTCTAGGCGAAAAGGTCTCTTGTAAAAATCTCGTAAACCCAACCGTTATCGAAAAAACTCACTTCAAAATGCATTTCTGCTATTTGATCACTTGAAGTAAACGTTCACTCTACTTTCTTGAATCGAATACAATGATCTATAGAAGCTTGTAAATGATTCGTATTGAATGATTAACTCTATTAAAAAATGTGCTTTTACTATGCAATGACATGCTAAAACATGCTTTAACTTCGTCGAATCAAAAAATGTTGTTAACAAAAGTTCCTAGTCATAACTTTTCTAGGCGGAAAGGTCTCTTCGGAAAATCTCGTAAAACGAACCGTTATCGAAAAAACTCACCTCAATATGCATTTCTGCTATTTATCACTTGATGTAAACGTTCACTCTACTTTGTTGAATCGAATACAATGATCTATACAAGCTTGAAAATGATTCCTATTGAATGTTTAACTCGATTCAAAATTGTGCATTTACTATCCGATGACATGGTAAAACATGCTTTAACTTCGTGGAATCAAAAAAATGTTGTTAACAAAAGTTTCTAGTCATGACTTTTCTAGGCGAAAAGGTCTCTCGGGAAAATCTCGTAAAACCAACCGTTACCGAGAAAACTCAATTCAAATTGCATTTCAGATATTTGATGAATTGAAGTAAACGTTTTCTCTACTTTGTTGAATCGAATAAAATGATCTATAGAAGCTTGCAAATGATTCGTATTGAATGTTTAACTCGATTCAAAATTGTGCATTTACTATCCGATGACTTGGTAAAACATGCTTTAACTTCGTCGAATCAAAAAATGTTGTTAACAAAAGTTCCTAGTCATGGCTTTTCTAGGCGAAAAGGTCTCTTGGGAAAATCTCGTAAAACCAACCGTTATCGAAAAAACACTTCAAAATACATTTTCTGATATTTGATGATTTGAAGTAAACGTTCACTCTACTTCGTTGAGTCGAATACAACGTTCTATGGATGCTTGTAAATGATTCGTATTGAATGTTTAACTAGATTCAAAAATGTGCCTTTACTATGCGATGACATTGTAAAACATGCTTTAACTTCGTCGAATCAAAAAATGTTGTTAACAAAAGTTCCTAGTCATGACTTTTCTAGGCGAAAAGGTCTCTTGTAAAAATCTCGTAAACCCAACCGTTACCGAGAAAACTCACTTCAAATTGCATTTCAGATATTTGATGATTTGAAGTAAACGTTTTCTCTACTTTGTTGAATCGAATAAAATGATCTATAGAAGCTTGCAAATGATTCGTATTGAATGTTTAACTCGATTCAAAATTGTGCATTTACTATCCGATGACTTGGTAAAACATGCTTTAACTTCTTCGAATCAAAAAATGTTGTTAACAAAAGTTCCTAGTCATGACTTTTCTAGGCGAGAAGGTCTCTTGGGAAAATCTCGTAAAACGAACCGTTATCGAAAAAACTCACTTCAAAATACATTTATGATATTTGATGATTTGAAGGAAACGTTCACTCTACTTCGTTGAGTCGAATACAACGTTCTATGGATGCTCGTAAATGATTCGTATTGAATGTTTAACTCGATTCAAAATTGTGCCTTTACTATGCGATGACATTGTAAAACATGCTTTAACTTCGTCGAATCAAAAAATGATGTTAACAAAAGTTCCTAGTCATGACTTTTGTAGGCGAAAAGGTCTCTTGTAAAAATCTCGTAAACCCAACCGTTATCGAAAAAACTCACTTCAAAATGCATTTCTGCTATTTGATCACTTGAAGTAAACGTTCACTCTACTTCGTTGAGTCGAATACAACGTTCTATGGATGCTTGTAAATGATTCGTATTGAATGTTTAACTCGATTAAAAAATGTGCTTTTACTATGCGATGACATGGTAAAACATGCTTTAACTACGTCGAATCAAAAAATGTTGTTAACAAAAGTTCCTAGTCATGACTTTTCTAGGCGAAAAGGTCTCTTGTAAAAATCTCGTAAACCCAACCGTTATCGAAAAAACTCACTTCAAAATGCATTTCAGCTATTTGATCACTTGAAGTAAACGTTCACTCTACTTTCTTGAATCGAATAAAATGATCTATAGAAGCTTGCAAATGATTCGTATTGAATGTTTAACTCGATTCAAAATTGTGCATTTACTATCCGATGACATGGTAAAACATGCTTTAACTTCGTGGAATCAAAAAAATGTTGTTAACAAAAGTTTCTAGTCATGACTTTTCTAGGCGAAAAGGTCTCTCGGGAAAATCTCGTAAAACCAACCGTTACCGAGAAAACTCACTCAAATTGCATTTCAGATATTTGATGATTTGAAGTAAACGTTTTCTCTACTTTGTTGAATCGAATAAAATGATCTATAGAAGCTTGCAAATGATTCGTATTGAATGTTTAACTCGATTCAAAATTGTGCATTTACTATCCGATGACATGGTAAAACATGCTTTAACTTCGTCGAATCAAAAAATGTCGTTAACAAAAGTTCCTAGTCATGACTTTTCTAGGCGAAAAGGTCTCTTGGGAAAATCTCGTAAGACCAACCGTTACCGAGAAAACTCACTTCAAAATGCATATTTGCTATTTGATCATTTGAAGTAAACGTTCACTCTACTTTGTTGATTCGAATACAGTGTCCTATAGAAGCTTGTACATAATTCGTATTTAGTGTTTAACTCGATTCAAAATTGTGCATTTACTATCCGATGACATGGTAAAACATGCTTAAACTTCTTCGAATCAAAAAATGTTGTTAACAAAAGTTCCTAGTCATGACTTTTCTAGGCGAAAAGGTCTCTTGTAAAAATCTCGTAAACCCAACCGTTATCGAAAAAACTCACTTCAAAATGCATTTCTGCTATTTGATCACTTGAAGTAAAACGTTCACTCTACTTTCTTGAATCGAATACAATGATCTATAGAAGCTTGTAAATGATTCGTATTGAATGATTAACTCGATTAGAAAATGTGCTTTTACTATGCGATGACATGGTAAAACATGCTTTAACTACGTCGAATCAAAAAATGTTGTTAACAAATGTTCCTAGTCATGACTTTTCTAGGCGAAAAGGTCTCTTGTAAAAATCTCGTAAACCCAACCGTTATCGAAAAAACTCACTTCAAAATGCATTTCTGCTATTTGATCACTTGAAGTAAACGTTCACTCTACTTTCTTGAATCGAATACAATGATCTATAGAAGCTTGTAAATGATTCGTATTGAATGATTAACTCTATTAAAAAATGTGCTTTTACTATGCAATGACATGCTAAAACATGCTTTAACTTCGTCGAATCAAAAAATGTTGTTAACAAAAGTTCCTAGTCATAACTTTTCTAGGCGGAAAGGTCTCTTCGGAAAATCTCGTAAAACGAACCGTTATCGAAAAAACTCACCTCAATATGCATTTCTGCTATTTATCACTTGATGTAAACGTTCACTCTACTTTGTTGAATCGAATACAATGATCTATACAAGCTTGAAAATGATTCCTATTGAATGTTTAACTCGATTCAAAATTGTGCATTTACTATCCGATGACATGGTAAAACATGCTTTAACTTCGTGGAATCAAAAAAATGTTGTTAACAAAAGTTTCTAGTCATGACTTTTCTAGGCGAAAAGGTCTCTCGGGAAAATCTCGTAAAACCAACCGTTACCGAGAAAACTCAATTCAAATTGCATTTCAGATATTTGATGAATTGAAGTAAACGTTTTCTCTACTTTGTTGAATCGAATAAAATGATCTATAGAAGCTTGCAAATGATTCGTATTGAATGTTTAACTCGATTCAAAATTGTGCATTTACTATCCGATGACTTGGTAAAACATGCTTTAACTTCGTCGAATCAAAAAATGTTGTTAACAAAAGTTCCTAGTCATGGCTTTTCTAGGCGAAAAGGTCTCTTGGGAAAATCTCGTAAAACCAACCGTTATCGAAAAAACACTTCAAAATACATTTTCTGATATTTGATGATTTGAAGTAAACGTTCACTCTACTTCGTTGAGTCGAATACAACGTTCTATGGATGCTTGTAAATGATTCGTATTGAATGTTTAACTAGATTCAAAAATGTGCCTTTACTATGCGATGACATTGTAAAACATGCTTTAACTTCGTCGAATCAAAAAATGTTGTTAACAAAAGTTCCTAGTCATGACTTTTCTAGGCGAAAAGGTCTCTTGTAAAAATCTCGTAAACCCAACCGTTACCGAGAAAACTCACTTCAAATTGCATTTCAGATATTTGATGATTTGAAGTAAACGTTTTCTCTACTTTGTTGAATCGAATAAAATGATCTATAGAAGCTTGCAAATGATTCGTATTGAATGTTTAACTCGATTCAAAATTGTGCATTTACTATCCGATGACTTGGTAAAACATGCTTTAACTTCTTCGAATCAAAAAATGTTGTTAACAAAAGTTCCTAGTCATGACTTTTCTAGGCGAGAAGGTCTCTTGGGAAAATCTCGTAAAACGAACCGTTATCGAAAAAACTCACTTCAAAATACATTTATGATATTTGATGATTTGAAGGAAACGTTCACTCTACTTCGTTGAGTCGAATACAACGTTCTATGGATGCTCGTAAATGATTCGTATTGAATGTTTAACTCGATTCAAAATTGTGCCTTTACTATGCGATGACATTGTAAAACATGCTTTAACTTCGTCGAATCAAAAAATGATGTTAACAAAAGTTCCTAGTCATGACTTTTGTAGGCGAAAAGGTCTCTTGTAAAAATCTCGTAAACCCAACCGTTATCGAAAAAACTCACTTCAAAATGCATTTCTGCTATTTGATCACTTGAAGTAAACGTTCACTCTACTTCGTTGAGTCGAATACAACGTTCTATGGATGCTTGTAAATGATTCGTATTGAATGTTTAACTCGATTAAAAAATGTGCTTTTACTATGCGATGACATGGTAAAACATGCTTTAACTACGTCGAATCAAAAAATGTTGTTAACAAAAGTTCCTAGTCATGACTTTTCTAGGCGAAAAGGTCTCTTGTAAAAATCTCGTAAACCCAACCGTTATCGAAAAAACTCACTTCAAAATGCATTTCTGCTATTTGATCACTTGAAGTAAACGTTCACTCTACTTCGTTGAGTCGAATACAACGTTCTATGGATGCTTGTAAATGATTCGTATTGAATGTTTAACTCGATTAAAAAATGTGCTTTTACTATGCGATGACATGGTAAAACATGCTTTAACTTCTTCGAATCAAAAAATGTTGTTAACAAAAGTTCCTAGTCATGACTTTTCTAGGCGAGAAGGTCTCTTGGGAAAATCTCGTAAAACGAACCGTTATCGAAAAAACTCACTTCAAAATACATTTATGATATTTGATGATTTGAAGGAAACGTTCACTCTACTTCGTTGAGTCGAATACAACGTTCTATGGATGCTCGTAAATGATTCGTATTGAATGTTTAACTCCATTCAAAATTGTGCCTTTACTATGCGATGACATTGTAAAATATGCTTTAACTTCGTCGAATCAAAAAATGATGTTAACAAAAGTTCCTAGTCATGACTTTTCTAGGCGAAAAGGTCGCTTGTAAAAATCTCGTAAACCCAACCGTTATCGAAAAAACTCACTTCAAAATGCATTTCTGCATTTGATCACTTGAAGTAAACGTTCACTCTACTTCGTTGAGTCGAATACAACGTTCTATGGATGCTTGTAAATGATTCGTATTGAATGTTTAACTCGATTAAAAAATGTGCTTTTACTATGCGATGACATGGTAAAACATGCTTTAACTACGTCGAATCAAAAAATGTTGTTAACAAAAGTTCCTAGCCATGACTTTTCTAGGCGAAAAGGTCTCTTGTAAAAATCTCGTAAACCCAACCGTTATCGAAAAAACTCACTTCAAAATGCATTTCTGCTATTTGATCACTTGAAGTAAACGTTCACTCTACTTTCTTGAATCGAATAAAATGATCTATAGAAGCTTGCAAATGATTCGTATTGAATGTTTAACTCGATTCAAAATTGTGCATTTACTATGCGATGACATGGTAAAACATGCTTTAACTTCGTCGAATCAAAAAATGTTGTTAACAAAAGTTCCTAGTCATAACTTTTTTAGGCGAAAAGGTCTCTTGTAAAAATCTCGTAAACCCAACCGTTATCGAAAAAACTCACTTCAAAATGCATTTCTGCTATTTGATCACTTGAAGTAAACGTTCACTCTACTTTCTTGAATCGAATACAATGATCCATAGAAGCTTGTAAATGATTCGTATTGAATGATTAACTTGATTAAAAAATGTGCTTTTACTATGCGATGACATGGTAAAACATGCTTTAACTACGTCGAATCAAAAAATGTTGTTAACAAATGTTCCTAGTCATGACTTTTCTAGGCGAAAAGGTCTCTTGTAAAAATCTCGTAAACCCAACCGTTATCGAAGAAACTCACTTCAAAATGCATTTCTGCTATTTGATCACTTGAAGTAAACGTTCACTCTACTTTCTTGAATCGAATACAATGATCTATAGAAGCTTGTAAATGATTCGTATTGAATGATTAACTCTATTAAAAAATGTGCTTTTACTATGCAATGACATGCTAAAACATGCTTTAACTTCGTCGAATCAAAAAATGTTGTTAACAAAAGTTCCTAGTCATGACTTTTCTAGGCGAAAAGGTCTCTTCGGAAAATCTCGTAAAACGAACCGTTATCGAAAAAACTCACCTCAATATGCATTTCTGCTATTTATCACTTGATGTAAACGTTCACTCTACTTTGTTGAATCGAATACAATGATCTATACAAGCTTGAGAATGATTCCTATTGAATGTTTAACTCGATTCAAAATTGTGCATTTACTATCCGATGACATGGTAAAACATGCTTTAACTTCGTGGAATCAAAAAAATGTTGTTAACAAAAGTTTCTAGTCATGACTTTTCTAGACGAAAAGGTCTCTCGGGAAAATCTCGTAAAACCAACCGTTACCGAGAAAACTCACTTCAAATTGCATTTCAGATATTTGATGATTTGAAGTAAACGTTTTCTCTACTTTGTTGAATCGAATAAAATGATCTATAGAAGCTTTGATTCGTATTGAATGTTTAACTCGATTCAAAATTGTGCATTTACTATCCGATGACTTGGTAAAACATGCTTTAACTTCGTCGAATCAAAAAATATTGTTAACAAAAGTTCCTAGTCATGACTTTTCTAGGCGAAAAGGTCTCTTGGGAAAATCTCGTAAAACGAACCGTTATCGAAAAAACTCACCTCAATATGCGTTTCTGCTATTTTATCACTTGATGTAAACGTTCACTCTACTTCGTTGAGTCGAATACAACGTTCTATGGATGCTTGCAAATGATTCGTATTGAATGTTTAACTCGATTCAAAATTGTGCATTTACTATCCGATGACTTGGTAAAACATGCTTTAACTTCTTCGAATCAAAAAATGTTGTTAACAAAAGTTCGTAGTCATGACTTTTCTAGGCGAAAAGGTCTCTTGGGAAAATCTCGTAAAACCAACCGTTATCGAAAAAACTCACTTCAAAATGCATTTCATCTATTTGATCACTTGAAGTAAACGTTCACTCTACTTTCTTGAATCGAATACAATGATCTATAGAAGCTTGTAAATGATTCGTATTGAATGATTAACTCGATTAAAAAATGTGCTTTTACTATGCGATGACATGGTAAAACATGCTTTAACTACGTCGAATCAAAAAATGTTGTTAACAAAAGTTCCTAGTCATAACTTTTCTAGGCGAAAAGGTCTCTTGTAAAATCTCGTAAACCCAACCGTTATCGAAAAAACTCACTTCAAAATGCATTTCAGCTATTTGATCACTTGAAGTAAACGTTCACTCTACTTTCTTGAATCGAATACAATAATCTATAGAAGCTTGTAAATGATTCGTATTGAATGATTAACTCGATTAAAAAATGTGCATTTACTATCCGATGACATGGTAAAACATGCTTTAACTTCGTGGAATCAAAAAAATGTTGTTAACAAAAGTTTCTAGTCATGACTTTTCTAGGCGAAAAGGTCTCTCGGGAAAATCTCGTAAAACCAACCGTTACCGAGAAAACTCACTCAAATTGCATTTCAGATATTTGATGATTTGAAGTAAACGTTTTCTCTACTTTGTTGAATCGAATAAAATGATCTATAGAAGCTTGCAAATGATTCGTATTGAATGTTTAACTCGATTCAAAATTGTGCATTTACTATCCGATGACATGGTAAAACATGCTTTAACTTCGTCGAATCAAAAAATGTCGTTAACAAAAGTTCCTAGTCATGACTTTTCTAGGCGAAAAGGTCTCTTGGGAAAATCTCGTAAGACCAACCGTTACCGAGAAAACTCACTTCAAAATGCATATTTGCTATTTGATCATTTGAAGTAAACGTTCACTCTACTTTGTTGATTCGAATACAGTGTCCTATAGAAGCTTGTACATAATTCGTATTTAGTGTTTAACTCGATTCAAAATTGTGCATTTACTATCCGATGACATGGTAAAACATGCTTAAACTTCTTCGAATCAAAAAATGTTGTTAACAAAAGTTCCTAGTCATGACTTTTCTAGGCGAAAAGGTCTCTTGTAAAAATCTCGTAAACCCAACCGTTATCGAAAAAACTCACTTCAAAATGCATTTCTGCTATTTGATCACTTGAAGTAAAACGTTCACTCTACTTTCTTGAATCGAATACAATGATCTATAGAAGCTTGTAAATGATTCGTATTGAATGATTAACTCTATTAAAAAATGTGCTTTTACTATGCAATGACATGGTAAAACATGCTTTAACTTCGTCGAATCAAAAAATGTTGTTAACAAAAGTTCCTAGTCATGACTTTTCTAGGCGAAAAGGTCTCTTGTAAAAATCTCGTAAACCCAACCGTTATCGAAAAAACTCACTTCAAAATGCATTTCTGCTATTTGATCACTTGAAGTAAAACGTTCACTCTACTTTCTTGAATCGAATACAATGATCTATAGAAGCTTGTAAATGATTCGTATTGAATGATTAACTCTATTAAAAAATGTGCTTTTACTATGCGATGACATGGTAAAACATGCTTTAACTTCTTCGAATCAAAAAATGTTGTTAACAAAAGTTCCTAGTCATAACTTTTTTAGGCGAAAAGGTCTCTTGTAAAAATCTCGTAAACCCAACCGTTATCGAAAAAACTCACTTCAAAATGCATTTCAGCTATTTGATCACTTGAAGTAAACGTTCACTCTACTTTCTTGAATCGAATACAATGATCCATAGAAGCTTGTAAATGATTCGTATTGAATGATTAACTTGATTAAAAAATGTGCTTTTACTATGCGATGACATGGTAAAACATGCTTTAACTACGTCGAATCAAAAAATGTTGTTAACAAAAGTTCCTAGTCATGACTTTTCTAGGCGAAAAGGTCTCTTGTAAAATCTCGTAAACCCAACCGTTATCGAAAAAACTCACTTCAAAATGCATTTCAGCTATTTGATCACTTGAAGTAAACGTTCACTCTACTTTATTGAATCGAATACAATGATCTATAGAAGCTTGTAAATGATTCGTATTGAATGATTAACTCTATTAAAAAATGTGCTTTTACTATGCAATGACATGGTAAAACATGCTTTAACTTCGTCGAATCAAAAAATGTTGTTAACAAAAGTTCCTAGTCATGACTTTTCTAGGCGAAAAGGTCTCTTGTAAAAATCTCGTAAACCCAACCGTTATCGAAAAAACTCACTTCAAAATGCATTTCTGCTATTTGATCACTTGAAGTAAACGTTCACTCTACTTTCTTGAATCGAATACAATGATCCATAGAAGCTTGTAAATGATTCGTATTGAATGATTAACTTGATTAAAAAATGTGCTTTTACTATGCGATGACATTTTAAAACATGCTTTAACTACGTCGAATCAAAAAATGTTGTTAACAAAAGTTCCTAGTCATGACTTTTCTAGGCGAAAAGGTCTCTTGTAAAATCTCGTAAACCCAACCGTTATCGAAAAAACTCACTTCAAAATGCATTTCAGCTATTTGATCACTTGAAGTAAACGTTCACTCTACTTTATTGAATCGAATACAATGATCTATAGAAGCTTGTAAATGATTCGTATTGAATGATTAACTCTATTAAAAAATGTGCTTTTACTATGCAATGACATGGTAAAACATGCTTTAACTTCGTCGAATCAAAAAATGTTGTTAACAAAAGTTCCTAGTCATGACTTTTCTAGGCAAAAAGGTCTCTTGGGAAAATCTCGTAAAACGAACCGTTACTATGCGATGACATGGTAAAACATGCTTTAACTACGTCGAATCAAAAAATGACGTTAACAAAAGTTCCTAGTCATGACTTTTCTAGGCGAAAAGGTCTCTTGTAAAATCTCGTAAACCCAACCGTTATCGAAAAAACTCACTTCAAAATGCATTTCAGCTATTTGATCACTTGAAGTAAACGTTCACTCTACTTTATTGAATCGAATACAATGATCTATAGAAGCTTGTAAATGATTCGTATTGAATGATTAACTCTATTAAAAAATGTGCTTTTACTATGCAATGACATGGTAAAACATGCTTTAACTTCGTCGAATCAAAAAATGTTGTTAACAAAAGTTCCTAGTCATGACTTTTCTAGGCAAAAAGGTCTCTTGGGAAAATCTCGTAAAACGAACCGTTATCGAAAAAACTCACCTCAATATGCGTTTCTGCTATTTTATCACTTGATGTAAACGTTCACTCTACTTTGTTGAATCGAATACAATAATAGATCATTGTATAGATACAAGCTTTGAAAATGATTCGTATTGAATGTTTAACTCGATTCAAAATTGTGCATTTACTATCCGATGACTTGGTAAAACATGCTTTAACTTCTTCGAATCAAAAAATGTTGTTAACAAAAGTTCGTAGTCATGACTTTTCTAGGCGAAAAGGTCTCTTGGGAAAATCTCGTAAAACCAACCGTTATCGAAAAAACTCACTTCAAAATGCATTTCATCTATTTGATCACTTGAAGTAAACGTTCACTCTACTTTCTTGAATCGAATACAATGATCTATAGAAGCTTGTAAATGATTCGTATTGAATGATTAACTCGATTAAAAAATGTGCTTTTACTATGCGATGACATGGTAAAACATGCTTTAACTACGTCGAATCAAAAAATGTTGTTAACAAAAGTTCCTAGTCATAACTTTTCTAGGCGAAAAGGTCTCTTGTAAAATCTCGTAAACCCAACCGTTATCGAAAAAACTCACTTCAAAATGCATTTCAGCTATTTGATCACTTGAAGTAAACGTTCACTCTACTTTCTTGAATCGAATACAATAATCTATAGAAGCTTGTAAATGATTCGTATTGAATGATTAACTCGATTAAAAAATGTGCATTTACTATCCGATGACATGGTAAAACATGCTTTAACTTCGTGGAATCAAAAAAATGTTGTTAACAAAAGTTTCTAGTCATGACTTTTCTAGGCGAAAAGGTCTCTCGGGAAAATCTCGTAAAACCAACCGTTACCGAGAAAACTCACTCAAATTGCATTTCAGATATTTGATGATTTGAAGTAAACGTTTTCTCTACTTTGTTGAATCGAATAAAATGATCTATAGAAGCTTGCAAATGATTCGTATTGAATGTTTAACTCGATTCAAAATTGTGCATTTACTATCCGATGACATGGTAAAACATGCTTTAACTTCGTCGAATCAAAAAATGTCGTTAACAAAAGTTCCTAGTCATGACATTTCTAGGCGAAAAGGTCTCTTGGGAAAATCTCGTAAGACCAACCGTTACCGAGAAAACTCACTTCAAAATGCATATTTGCTATTTGATCATTTGAAGTAAACGTTCACTCTACTTTGTTGATTCGAATACAGTGTCCTATAGAAGCTTGTACATAATTCGTATTTAGTGTTTAACTCGATTCAAAATTGTGCATTTACTATCCGATGACATGGTAAAACATGCTTAAACTTCTTCGAATCAAAAAATGTTGTTAACAAAAGTTCCTAGTCATGACTTTTCTAGGCGAAAAGGTCTCTTGTAAAAATCTCGTAAACCCAACCGTTATCGAAAAAACTCACTTCAAAATGCATTTCTGCTATTTGATCACTTGAAGTAAAACGTTCACTCTACTTTCTTGAATCGAATACAATGATCTATAGAAGCTTGTAAATGATTCGTATTGAATGATTAACTCGATTAGAAAATGTGCTTTTACTATGCGATGACATGGTAAAACATGCTTTAACTACGTCGAATCAAAAAATGTTGTTAACAAATGTTCCTAGTCATGACTTTTCTAGGCGAAAAGGTCTCTTGTAAAAATCTCGTAAACCCAACCGTTATCGAAAAAACTCACTTCAAAATGCATTTCTGCTATTTGATCACTTGAAGTAAACGTTCACTCTACTTTCTTGAATCGAATACAATGATCTATAGAAGCTTGTAAATGATTCGTATTGAATGATTAACTCTATTAAAAAATGTGCTTTTACTATGCAATGACATGCTGAAACATGCTTTAACTTCGTCGAATCAAAAAATGTTGTTAACAAAAGTTCCTAGTCATGACTTTTCTAGGCGAAAAGGTCTCTTCGGAAAATCTCGTAAAACGAACCGTTATCGAAAAAACTCACCTCAATATGCATTTCTGCTATTTATCACTTGATGTAAACGTTCACTCTACTTTGTTGAATCGAATACAATGATCTATACAAGCTTGAAAATGATTCCTATTGAATGTTTAACTCGATTCAAAATTGTGCATTTACTATCCGATGACATGGTAAAACATGCTTTAACTTCGTGGAATCAAAAAAATGTTGTTAACAAAAGTTTCTAGTCATGACTTTTCTAGGCGAAAAGGTCTCTCGGGAAAATCTCGTAAAACCAACCGTTACCGAGAAAACTCAATTCAAATTGCATTTCAGATATTTGATGAATTGAAGTAAACGTTTTCTCTACTTTGTTGAATCGAATAAAATGATCTATAGAAGCTTGCAAATGATTCGTATTGAATGTTTAACTCGATTCAAAATTGTGCATTTACTATCCGATGACTTGGTAAAACATGCTTTAACTTCTTCGAATCAAAAAATGTTGTTAACAAAAGTTCGTAGTCATGACTTTTCTAGGCGAAAAGGTCTCTTGGGAAAATCTCGTAAAACCAACCGTTATCGAAAAAACTCACTTCAAAATGCATTTCATCTATTTGATCACTTGAAGTAAACGTTCACTCTACTTTCTTGAATCGAATACAATGATCTATAGAAGCTTGTAAATGATTCGTATTGAATGATTAACTCGATTAAAAAATGTGCTTTTACTATGCGATGACATGGTAAAACATGCTTTAACTACGTCGAATCAAAAAATGTTGTTAACAAAAGTTCCTAGTCATAACTTTTCTAGGCGAAAAGGTCTCTTGTAAAATCTCGTAAACCCAACCGTTATCGAAAAAACTCACTTCAAAATGCATTTCAGCTATTTGATCACTTGAAGTAAACGTTCACTCTACTTTCTTGAATCGAATACAATAATCTATAGAAGCTTGTAAATGATTCGTATTGAATGATTAACTCGATTAAAAAATGTGCATTTACTATCCGATGACATGGTAAAACATGCTTTAACTTCGTGGAATCAAAAAAATGTTGTTAACAAAAGTTTCTAGTCATGACTTTTCTAGGCGAAAAGGTCTCTCGGGAAAATCTCGTAAAACCAACCATTACCGAGAAAACTCACTCAAATTGCATTTCAGATATTTGATGATTTGAAGTAAACGTTTTCTCTACTTTGTTGAATCGAATAAAATGATCTATAGAAGCTTGCAAATGATTCGTATTGAATGTTTAACTCGATTCAAAATTGTGCATTTACTATCCGATGACATGGTAAAACATGCTTTAACTTCGTCGAATCAAAAAATGTCGTTAACAAAAGTTCCTAGTCATGACTTTTCTAGGCGAAAAGGTCTCTTGGGAAAATCTCGTAAGACCAACCGTTACCGAGAAAACTCACTTCAAAATGCATATTTGCTATTTGATCATTTGAAGTAAACGTTCACTCTACTTTGTTGATTCGAATACAGTGTCCTATAGAAGCTTGTACATAATTCGTATTTAGTGTTTAACTCGATTCAAAATTGTGCATTTACTATCCGATGACATGGTAAAACATGCTTAAACTTCTTCGAATCAAAAAATGTTGTTAACAAAAGTTCCTAGTCATGACTTTTCTAGGCGAAAAGGTCTCTTGTAAAAATCTCGTAAACCCAACCGTTATCGAAAAAACTCACTTCAAAATGCATTTCTGCTATTTGATCACTTGAAGTAAAACGTTCACTCTACTTTCTTGAATCGAATACAATGATCTATAGAAGCTTGTAAATGATTCGTATTGAATGATTAACTCGATTAGAAAATGTGCTTTTACTATGCGATGACATGGTAAAACATGCTTTAACTACGTCGAATCAAAAAATGTTGTTAACAAATGTTCCTAGTCATGACTTTTCTAGGCGAAAAGGTCTCTTGTAAAAATCTCGTAAACCCAACCGTTATCGAAAAAACTCACTTCAAAATGCATTTCTGCTATTTGATCACTTGAAGTAAACGTTCACTCTACTTTCTTGAATCGAATACAATGATCTATAGAAGCTTGTAAATGATTCGTATTGAATGATTAACTCTATTAAAAAATGTGCTTTTACTATGCAATGACATGCTAAAACATGCTTTAACTTCGTCGAATCAAAAAATGTTGTTAACAAAAGTTCCTAGTCATGACTTTTCTAGGCGAAAAGGTCTCTTCGGAAAATCTCGTAAAACGAACCGTTATCGAAAAAACTCACCTCAATATGCATTTCTGCTATTTATCACTTGATGTAAACGTTCACTCTACTTTGTTGAATCGAATACAATGATCTATACAAGCTTGAAAATGATTCCTATTGAATGTTTAACTCGATTCAAAATTGTGCATTTACTATCCGATGACATGGTAAAACATGCTTTAACTTCGTGGAATCAAAAAAATGTTGTTAACAAAAGTTTCTAGTCATGACTTTTCTAGGCGAAAAGGTCTCTCGGGAAAATCTCGTAAAACCAACCGTTACCGAGAAAACTCAATTCAAATTGCATTTCAGATATTTGATGAATTGAAGTAAACGTTTTCTCTACTTTGTTGAATCGAATAAAATGATCTATAGAAGCTTGCAAATGATTCGTATTGAATGTTTAACTCGATTCAAAATTGTGCATTTACTATCCGATGACTTGGTAAAACATGCTTTAACTTCGTCGAATCAAAAAATGTTGTTAACAAAAGTTCCTAGTCATGGCTTTTCTAGGCGAAAAGGTCTCTTGGGAAAATCTCGTAAAACCAACCGTTATCGAAAAAACACTTCAAAATACATTTTCTGATATTTGATGATTTGAAGTAAACGTTCACTCTACTTCGTTGAGTCGAATACAACGTTCTATGGATGCTTGTAAATGATTCGTATTGAATGTTTAACTAGATTCAAAAATGTGCCTTTACTATGCGATGACATTGTAAAACATGCTTTAACTTCGTCGAATCAAAAAATGTTGTTAACAAAAGATCCTAGTCATGACTTTTCTAGGCGAAAAGGTCTCTTGTAAAAATCTCGTAAACCCAACCGTTACCGAGAAAACTCACTTCAAATTGCATTTCAGATATTTGATGATTTGAAGTAAACGTTTTCTCTACTTTGTTGAATCGAATAAAATGATCTATAGAAGCTTGCAAATGATTCGTATTGAATGTTTAACTCGATTCAAAATTGTGCATTTACTATCCGATGACTTGGTAAAACATGCTTTAACTTCTTCGAATCAAAAAATGTTGTTAACAAAAGTTCCTAGTCATGACTTTTCTAGGCGAGAAGGTCTCTTGGGAAAATCTCGTAAAACGAACCGTTATCGAAAAAACTCACTTCAAAATACATTTATGATATTTGATGATTTGAAGGAAACGTTCACTCTACTTCGTTGAGTCGAATACAACGTTCTATGGATGCTCGTAAATGATTCGTATTGAATGTTTAACTCGATTCAAAATTGTGCCTTTACTATGCGATGACATTGTAAAACATGCTTTAACTTCGTCGAATCAAAAAATGATGTTAACAAAAGTTCCTAGTCATGACTTTTGTAGGCGAAAAGGTCTCTTGTAAAAATCTCGTAAAATCAACCGTTATCGAAAAAACTCACTTCAAAATGCATTTCTGCTATTTGATCACTTGAAGTAAACGTTCACTCTACTTCGTTGAGTCGAATACAACGTTCTATGGATGCTTGTAAATGATTCGTATTGAATGTTTAACTCGATTAAAAAATGTGCTTTTACTATGCGATGACATGGTAAAACATGCTTTAACTACGTCGAATCAAAAAATGTTGTTAACAAATGTTCCTAGTCATGACTTTTCTAGGCGAAAAGGTATCTTGTAAAAATCTCGTAAACCCAACCGTTATCGAAAAAACTCACTTCAAAATGCATTTCTGCTATTTGATCACTTGAAGTAAACGTTCACTCTACTTTCTTGAATCGAATACAATGATCTATAGAAGCTTGTAAATGATTCGTATTGAATGATTAACTCTATTAAAAAATGTGCTTTTACTATGCAATGACATGCTAAAACATGCTTTAACTTCGTCGAATCAAAAAATGTTGTTAACAAAAGTTCCTAGTCATGACTTTTCTAGGCGAAAAGGTCTCTTCGGAAAATCTCGTAAAACGAACCGTTATCGAAAAAACTCACCTCAATATGCATTTCTGCTATTTATCACTTGATGTAAACGTTCACTCTACTTTGTTGAATCGAATACAATGATCTATACAAGCTTGAAAATGATTCCTATTGAATGTTTAACTCGATTCAAAATTGTGCATTTACTATCCGATGACATGGTAAAACATGCTTTAACTTCGTGGAATCAAAAAAATGTTGTTAACAAAAGTTTCTAGTCATGACTTTTCTAGGCGAAAAGGTCTCTCGGGAAAATCTCGTAAAACCAACCGTTACCGAGAAAACTCACTTCAAATTGCATTTCAGATATTTGATGATTTGAAGTAAACGTTTTCTCTACTTTGTTGAATCGAATAAAATGATCTATAGAAGCTTGCAAATGATTCGTATTGACTGTTTAACTCGATTCAAAATTGTGCATTTACTATCCGATGACTTGGTAAAACATGCTTTAACTTCTTCGAATCAAAAAATGTTGTTAACAAAAGTTCCTAGTCATGACTTTTCTAGGCGAGAAGGTCTCTTGGGAAAATCTCGTAAAACGAACCGTTATCGAAAAAACTCACTTCAAAATACATTTATGATATTTGATGATTTGAAGGAAACGTTCACTCTACTTCGTTGAGTCGAATACAACGTTCTATGGATGCTCGTAAATGATTCGTATTGAATGTTTAACTCCATTCAAAATTGTGCCTTTACTATGCGATGACATTGTAAAATATGCTTTAACTTCGTCGAATCAAAAAATGATGTTAACAAAAGTTCCTAGTCATGACTTTTCTAGGCGAAAAGGTCGCTTGTAAAAATCTCGTAAACCCAACCGTTATCGAAAAAACTCACTTCAAAATGCATTTCTGCATTTGATCACTTGAAGTAAACGTTCACTCTACTTCGTTGAGTCGAATACAACGTTCTATGGATGCTTGTAAATGATTCGTATTGAATGTTTAACTCGATTAAAAAATGTGCTTTTACTATGCGATGACATGGTAAAACATGCTTTAACTACGTCGAATCAAAAAATGTTGTTAACAAAAGTTCCTAGCCATGACTTTTCTAGGCGAAAAGGTCTCTTGTAAAAATCTCGTAAACCCAACCGTTATCGAAAAAACTCACTTCAAAATGCATTTCTGCTATTTGATCACTTGAAGTAAACGTTCACTCTACTTTCTTGAATCGAATAAAATGATCTATAGAAGCTTGCAAATGATTCGTATTGAATGTTTAACTCGATTCAAAATTGTGCATTTACTATGCGATGACATGGTAAAACATGCTTTAACTTCGTCGAATCAAAAAATGTTGTTAACAAAAGTTCCTAGTCATAACTTTTTTAGGCGAAAAGGTCTCTTGTAAAAATCTCGTAAACCCAACCGTTATCGAAAAAACTCACTTCAAAATGCATTTCTGCTATTTGATCACTTGAAGTAAACGTTCACTCTACTTTCTTGAATCGAATACAATGATCCATAGAAGCTTGTAAATGATTCGTATTGAATGATTAACTTGATTAAAAAATGTGCTTTTACTATGCGATGACATGGTAAAACATGCTTTAACTACGTCGAATCAAAAAATGTTGTTAACAAATGTTCCTAGTCATGACTTTTCTAGGCGAAAAGGTCTCTTGTAAAAATCTCGTAAACCCAACCGTTATCGAAGAAACTCACTTCAAAATGCATTTCTGCTATTTGATCACTTGAAGTAAACGTTCACTCTACTTTCTTGAATCGAATACAATGATCTATAGAAGCTTGTAAATGATTCGTATTGAATGATTAACTCTATTAAAAAATGTGCTTTTACTATGCAATGACATGCTAAAACATGCTTTAACTTCGTCGAATCAAAAAATGTTGTTAACAAAAGTTCCTAGTCATGACTTTTCTAGGCGAAAAGGTCTCTTCGGAAAATCTCGTAAAACGAACCGTTATCGAAAAAACTCACCTCAATATGCATTTCTGCTATTTATCACTTGATGTAAACGTTCACTCTACTTTGTTGAATCGAATACAATGATCTATACAAGCTTGAGAATGATTCCTATTGAATGTTTAACTCGATTCAAAATTGTGCATTTACTATCCGATGACATGGTAAAACATGCTTTAACTTCGTGGAATCAAAAAAATGTTGTTAACAAAAGTTTCTAGTCATGACTTTTCTAGACGAAAAGGTCTCTCGGGAAAATCTCGTAAAACCAACCGTTACCGAGAAAACTCACTTCAAATTGCATTTCAGATATTTGATGATTTGAAGTAAACGTTTTCTCTACTTTGTTGAATCGAATAAAATGATCTATAGAAGCTTTGATTCGTATTGAATGTTTAACTCGATTCAAAATTGTGCATTTACTATCCGATGACTTGGTAAAACATGCTTTAACTTCGTCGAATCAAAAAATATTGTTAACAAAAGTTCCTAGTCATGACTTTTCTAGGCGAAAAGGTCTCTTGGGAAAATCTCGTAAAACCAACCGTTATCTAAAAAACTCACTTCAAAATACATTTTCTGATATTTGATGATTTGAAGTAAACGTTCACTCTACTTCGTTGAGTCGAATACAACGTTCTATGGATGCTTGCAAATGATTCGTATTGAATGTTTAACTCGATTCAAAATTGTGCATTTACTATCCGATGACATGGTAAAACATGCTTTAACTTCTTCGAATCAAAAAATGTTGTTAACAAAAGTTCCTAGTCATAACTTTTTTAGGCGAAAAGGTCTCTTGTAAAAATCTCGTAAACCCAACCGTTATCGAAAAAACTCACTTCAAAATGCATTTCTGCTATTTGATCACTTGAAGTAAACGTTCACTCTACTTTATTGAATCGAATACAATGATCTATAGAAGCTTGTAAATGATTCGTATTGAATGTTTAACTCGATTCAAAATTGTGCATTTACTATCCGATGACATGGTAAAACATGCTTTAACTTCGTCGAATCAAAAAATGTCGTTAACAAAAGTTCCTAGTCATGACTTTTCTAGGCGAAAAGGTCTCTTGGGAAAATCTCGTAAGACCAACCGTTACCGAGAAAACTCACTTCAAAATGCATATTTGCTATTTGATCATTTGAAGTAAACGTTCACTCTACTTTGTTGATTCGAATACAGTGTCCTATAGAAGCTTGTACATAATTCGTATTTAGTGTTTAACTCGATTCAAAATTGTGCATTTACTATCCGATGACATGGTAAAACATGCTTAAACTTCTTCGAATCAAAAAATGTTGTTAACAAAAGTTCCTAGTCATGACTTTTCTAGGCGAAAAGGTCTCTTGTAAAAATCTCGTAAACCCAACCGTTATCGAAAAAACTCACTTCAAAATGCATTTCTGCTATTTGATCACTTGAAGTAAAACGTTCACTCTACTTTCTTGAATCGAATACAATGATCTATAGAAGCTTGTAAATGATTCGTATTGAATGATTAACTCTATTAAAAAATGTGCTTTTACTATGCAATGACATGGTAAAACATGCTTTAACTTCGTCGAATCAAAAAATGTTGTTAACAAAAGTTCCTAGTCATGACTTTTCTAGGCGAAAAGGTCTCTTGTAAAAATCTCGTAAACCCAACCGTTATCGAAAAAACTCACTTCAAAATGCATTTCTGCTATTTGATCACTTGAAGTAAAACGTTCACTCTACTTTCTTGAATCGAATACAATGATCTATAGAAGCTTGTAAATGATTCGTATTGAATGATTAACTCTATTAAAAAATGTGCTTTTACTATGCGATGACATGGTAAAACATGCTTTAACTTCTTCGAATCAAAAAATGTTGTTAACAAAAGTTCCTAGTCATAACTTTTTTAGGCGAAAAGGTCTCTTGTAAAAATCTCGTAAACCCAACCGTTATCGAAAAAACTCACTTCAAAATGCATTTCAGCTATTTGATCACTTGAAGTAAACGTTCACTCTACTTTCTTGAATCGAATACAATGATCCATAGAAGCTTGTAAATGATTCGTATTGAATGATTAACTTGATTAAAAAATGTGCTTTTACTATGCGATGACATGGTAAAACATGCTTTAACTACGTCGAATCAAAAAATGTTGTTAACAAAAGTTCCTAGTCATGACTTTTCTAGGCGAAAAGGTCTCTTGTAAAATCTCGTAAACCCAACCGTTATCGAAAAAACTCACTTCAAAATGCATTTCAGCTATTTGATCACTTGAAGTAAACGTTCACTCTACTTTATTGAATCGAATACAATGATCTATAGAAGCTTGTAAATGATTCGTATTGAATGATTAACTCTATTAAAAAATGTGCTTTTACTATGCAATGACATGGTAAAACATGCTTTAACTTCGTCGAATCAAAAAATGTTGTTAACAAAAGTTCCTAGTCATGACTTTTCTAGGCGAAAAGGTCTCTTGTAAAAATCTCGTAAACCCAACCGTTATCGAAAAAACTCACTTCAAAATGCATTTCTGCTATTTGATCACTTGAAGTAAACGTTCACTCTACTTTCTTGAATCGAATACAATGATCCATAGAAGCTTGTAAATGATTCGTATTGAATGATTAACTTGATTAAAAAATGTGCTTTTACTATGCGATGACATTTTAAAACATGCTTTAACTACGTCGAATCAAAAAATGTTGTTAACAAAAGTTCCTAGTCATGACTTTTCTAGGCGAAAAGGTCTCTTGTAAAATCTCGTAAACCCAACCGTTATCGAAAAAACTCACTTCAAAATGCATTTCAGCTATTTGATCACTTGAAGTAAACGTTCACTCTACTTTATTGAATCGAATACAATGATCTATAGAAGCTTGTAAATGATTCGTATTGAATGATTAACTCTATTAAAAAATGTGCTTTTACTATGCAATGACATGGTAAAACATGCTTTAACTTCGTCGAATCAAAAAATGTTGTTAACAAAAGTTCCTAGTCATGACTTTTCTAGGCAAAAAGGTCTCTTGGGAAAATCTCGTAAAACGAACCGTTACTATGCGATGACATGGTAAAACATGCTTTAACTACGTCGAATCAAAAAATGACGTTAACAAAAGTTCCTAGTCATGACTTTTCTAGGCGAAAAGGTCTCTTGTAAAATCTCGTAAACCCAACCGTTATCGAGAAAACTCACTTCAAAATGCATTTCAGCTATTTGATCACTTGAAGTAAACGTTCACTCTACTTTATTGAATCGAATACAATGATCTATAGAAGCTTGTAAATGATTCGTATTGAATGATTAACTCTATTAAAAAATGTGCTTTTACTATGCAATGACATGGTAAAACATGCTTTAACTTCGTCGAATCAAAAAATGTTGTTAACAAAAGTTCCTAGTCATGACTTTTCTAGGCAAAAAGGTCTCTTGGGAAAATCTCGTAAAACGAACCGTTATCGAAAAAACTCACCTCAAAATGCATTTCATCTATTTGATCACTTGAAGTAAACGTTCACTCTACTTTCTTGAATCGAATACAATGATCTATAGAAGCTTGTAAATGATTCGTATTGAATGATTAACTCGATTAAAAAATGTGCATTTACTATCCGATGACATGGTAAAACATGCTTTAACTTCGTGGAATCAAAAAAATGTTGTTAACAAAAGTTTCTAGTCATGACTTTTCTAGGCGAAAAGGTCTCTCGGGAAAATCTCGTAAAACCAACCGTTACCGAGAAAACTCACTCAAATTGCATTTCAGATATTTGATGATTTGAAGTAAACGTTTTCTCTACTTTGTTGAATCGAATAAAATGATCTATAGAAGCTTGCAAATGATTCGTATTGAATGCTTAACTCGATTCAAAATTGTGCATTTACTATCCGATGACATGGTAAAACATGCTTTAACTTCGTCGAATCAAAAAATGTCGTTAACAAAAGTTCCTAGTCATGACATTTCTAGGCGAAAAGGTCTCTTGGGAAAATCTCGTAAGACCAACCGTTACCGAGAAAACTCACTTCAAAATGCATATTTGCTATTTGATCATTTGAAGTAAACGTTCACTCTACTTTGTTGATTCGAATACAGTGTCCTATAGAAGCTTGTACATAATTCGTATTTAGTGTTTAACTCGATTCAAAATTGTGCATTTACTATCCGATGACATGGTAAAACATGCTTAAACTTCTTCGAATCAAAAAATGTTGTTAACAAAAGTTCCTAGTCATGACTTTTCTAGGCGAAAAGGTCTCTTGTAAAAATCTCGTAAACCCAACCGTTATCGAAAAAACTCACTTCAAAATGCATTTCTGCTATTTGATCACTTGAAGTAAAACGTTCACTCTACTTTCTTGAATCGAATACAATGATCTATAGAAGCTTGTAAATGATTCGTATTGAATGATTAACTCGATTAGAAAATGTGCTTTTACTATGCGATGACATGGTAAAACATGCTTTAACTACGTCGAATCAAAAAATGTTGTTAACAAATGTTCCTAGTCATGACTTTTCTAGGCGAAAAGGTCTCTTGTAAAAATCTCGTAAACCCAACCGTTATCGAAAAAACTCACTTCAAAATGCATTTCTGCTATTTGATCACTTGAAGTAAACGTTCACTCTACTTTCTTGAATCGAATACAATGATCTATAGAAGCTTGTAAATGATTCGTATTGAATGATTAACTCTATTAAAAAATGTGCTTTTACTATGCAATGACATGCTGAAACATGCTTTAACTTCGTCGAATCAAAAAATGTTGTTAACAAAAGTTCCTAGTCATGACTTTTCTAGGCGAAAAGGTCTCTTCGGAAAATCTCGTAAAACGAACCGTTATCGAAAAAACTCACCTCAATATGCATTTCTGCTATTTATCACTTGATGTAAACGTTCACTCTACTTTGTTGAATCGAATACAATGATCTATACAAGCTTGAAAATGATTCCTATTGAATGTTTAACTCGATTCAAAATTGTGCATTTACTATCCGATGACATGGTAAAACATGCTTTAACTTCGTGGAATCAAAAAAATGTTGTTAACAAAAGTTTCTAGTCATGACTTTTCTAGGCGAAAAGGTCTCTCGGGAAAATCTCGTAAAACCAACCGTTACCGAGAAAACTCAATTCAAATTGCATTTCAGATATTTGATGAATTGAAGTAAACGTTTTCTCTACTTTGTTGAATCGAATAAAATGATCTATAGAAGCTTGCAAATGATTCGTATTGAATGTTTAACTCGATTCAAAATTGTGCATTTACTATCCGATGACTTGGTAAAACATGCTTTAACTTCTTCGAATCAAAAAATGTTGTTAACAAAAGTTCGTAGTCATGACTTTTCTAGGCGAAAAGGTCTCTTGGGAAAATCTCGTAAAACCAACCGTTATCGAAAAAACTCACTTCAAAATGCATTTCATCTATTTGATCACTTGAAGTAAACGTTCACTCTACTTTCTTGAATCGAATACAATGATCTATAGAAGCTTGTAAATGATTCGTATTGAATGATTAACTCGATTAAAAAATGTGCTTTTACTATGCGATGACATGGTAAAACATGCTTTAACTACGTCGAATCAAAAAATGTTGTTAACAAAAGTTCCTAGTCATAACTTTTCTAGGCGAAAAGGTCTCTTGTAAAATCTCGTAAACCCAACCGTTATCGAAAAAACTCACTTCAAAATGCATTTCAGCTATTTGATCACTTGAAGTAAACGTTCACTCTACTTTCTTGAATCGAATACAATAATCTATAGAAGCTTGTAAATGATTCGTATTGAATGATTAACTCGATTAAAAAATGTGCATTTACTATCCGATGACATGGTAAAACATGCTTTAACTTCGTGGAATCAAAAAAATGTTGTTAACAAAAGTTTCTAGTCATGACTTTTCTAGGCGAAAAGGTCTCTCGGGAAAATCTCGTAAAACCAACCGTTACCGAGAAAACTCACTCAAATTGCATTTCAGATATTTGATGATTTGAAGTAAACGTTTTCTCTACTTTGTTGAATCGAATAAAATGATCTATAGAAGCTTGCAAATGATTCGTATTGAATGTTTAACTCGATTCAAAATTGTGCATTTACTATCCGATGACATGGTAAAACATGCTTTAACTTCGTCGAATCAAAAAATGTCGTTAACAAAAGTTCCTAGTCATGACTTTTCTAGGCGAAAAGGTCTCTTGGGAAAATCTCGTAAGACCAACCGTTACCGAGAAAACTCACTTCAAAATGCATATTTGCTATTTGATCATTTGAAGTAAACGTTCACTCTACTTTGTTGATTCGAATACAGTGTCCTATAGAAGCTTGTACATAATTCGTATTTAGTGTTTAACTCGATTCAAAATTGTGCATTTACTATCCGATGACATGGTAAAACATGCTTAAACTTCTTCGAATCAAAAAATGTTGTTAACAAAAGTTCCTAGTCATGACTTTTCTAGGCGAAAAGGTCTCTTGTAAAAATCTCGTAAACCCAACCGTTATCGAAAAAACTCACTTCAAAATGCATTTCTGCTATTTGATCACTTGAAGTAAAACGTTCACTCTACTTTCTTGAATCGAATACAATGATCTATAGAAGCTTGTAAATGATTCGTATTGAATGATTAACTCGATTAGAAAATGTGCTTTTACTATGCGATGACATGGTAAAACATGCTTTAACTACGTCGAATCAAAAAATGTTGTTAACAAATGTTCCTAGTCATGACTTTTCTAGGCGAAAAGGTCTCTTGTAAAAATCTCGTAAACCCAACCGTTATCGAAAAAACTCACTTCAAAATGCATTTCTGCTATTTGATCACTTGAAGTAAACGTTCACTCTACTTTCTTGAATCGAATACAATGATCTATAGAAGCTTGTAAATGATTCGTATTGAATGATTAACTCTATTAAAAAATGTGCTTTTACTATGCAATGACATGCTAAAACATGCTTTAACTTCGTCGAATCAAAAAATGTTGTTAACAAAAGTTCCTAGTCATGACTTTTCTAGGCGAAAAGGTCTCTTCGGAAAATCTCGTAAAACGAACCGTTATCGAAAAAACTCACCTCAATATGCATTTCTGCTATTTATCACTTGATGTAAACGTTCACTCTACTTTGTTGAATCGAATACAATGATCTATACAAGCTTGAAAATGATTCCTATTGAATGTTTAACTCGATTCAAAATTGTGCATTTACTATCCGATGACATGGTAAAACATGCTTTAACTTCGTGGAATCAAAAAAATGTTGTTAACAAAAGTTTCTAGTCATGACTTTTCTAGGCGAAAAGGTCTCTCGGGAAAATCTCGTAAAACCAACCGTTACCGAGAAAACTCAATTCAAATTGCATTTCAGATATTTGATGAATTGAAGTAAACGTTTTCTCTACTTTGTTGAATCGAATAAAATGATCTATAGAAGCTTGCAAATGATTCGTATTGAATGTTTAACTCGATTCAAAATTGTGCATTTACTATCCGATGACTTGGTAAAACATGCTTTAACTTCGTCGAATCAAAAAATGTTGTTAACAAAAGTTCCTAGTCATGGCTTTTCTAGGCGAAAAGGTCTCTTGGGAAAATCTCGTAAAACCAACCGTTATCGAAAAAACACTTCAAAATACATTTTCTGATATTTGATGATTTGAAGTAAACGTTCACTCTACTTCGTTGAGTCGAATACAACGTTCTATGGATGCTTGTAAATGATTCGTATTGAATGTTTAACTAGATTCAAAAATGTGCCTTTACTATGCGATGACATTGTAAAACATGCTTTAACTTCGTCGAATCAAAAAATGTTGTTAACAAAAGATCCTAGTCATGACTTTTCTAGGCGAAAAGGTCTCTTGTAAAAATCTCGTAAACCCAACCGTTACCGAGAAAACTCACTTCAAATTGCATTTCAGATATTTGATGATTTGAAGTAAACGTTTTCTCTACTTTGTTGAATCGAATAAAATGATCTATAGAAGCTTGCAAATGATTCGTATTGAATGTTTAACTCGATTCAAAATTGTGCATTTACTATCCGATGACTTGGTAAAACATGCTTTAACTTCTTCGAATCAAAAAATGTTGTTAACAAAAGTTCCTAGTCATGACTTTTCTAGGCGAGAAGGTCTCTTGGGAAAATCTCGTAAAACGAACCGTTATCGAAAAAACTCACTTCAAAATACATTTATGATATTTGATGATTTGAAGGAAACGTTCACTCTACTTCGTTGAGTCGAATACAACGTTCTATGGATGCTCGTAAATGATTCGTATTGAATGTTTAACTCGATTCAAAATTGTGCCTTTACTATGCGATGACATTGTAAAACATGCTTTAACTTCGTCGAATCAAAAAATGATGTTAACAAAAGTTCCTAGTCATGACTTTTGTAGGCGAAAAGGTCTCTTGTAAAAATCTCGTAAAATCAACCGTTATCGAAAAAACTCACTTCAAAATGCATTTCTGCTATTTGATCACTTGAAGTAAACGTTCACTCTACTTCGTTGAGTCGAATACAACGTTCTATGGATGCTTGTAAATGATTCGTATTGAATGTTTAACTCGATTAAAAAATGTGCTTTTACTATGCGATGACATGGTAAAACATGCTTTAACTACGTCGAATCAAAAAATGTTGTTAACAAATGTTCCTAGTCATGACTTTTCTAGGCGAAAAGGTATCTTGTAAAAATCTCGTAAACCCAACCGTTATCGAAAAAACTCACTTCAAAATGCATTTCTGCTATTTGATCACTTGAAGTAAACGTTCACTCTACTTTCTTGAATCGAATACAATGATCTATAGAAGCTTGTAAATGATTCGTATTGAATGATTAACTCTATTAAAAAATGTGCTTTTACTATGCAATGACATGCTAAAACATGCTTTAACTTCGTCGAATCAAAAAATGTTGTTAACAAAAGTTCCTAGTCATGACTTTTCTAGGCGAAAAGGTCTCTTCGGAAAATCTCGTAAAACGAACCGTTATCGAAAAAACTCACCTCAATATGCATTTCTGCTATTTATCACTTGATGTAAACGTTCACTCTACTTTGTTGAATCGAATACAATGATCTATACAAGCTTGAAAATGATTCCTATTGAATGTTTAACTCGATTCAAAATTGTGCATTTACTATCCGATGACATGGTAAAACATGCTTTAACTTCGTGGAATCAAAAAAATGTTGTTAACAAAAGTTTCTAGTCATGACTTTTCTAGGCGAAAAGGTCTCTCGGGAAAATCTCGTAAAACCAACCGTTACCGAGAAAACTCACTTCAAATTGCATTTCAGATATTTGATGATTTGAAGTAAACGTTTTCTCTACTTTGTTGAATCGAATAAAATGATCTATAGAAGCTTGCAAATGATTCGTATTGACTGTTTAACTCGATTCAAAATTGTGCATTTACTATCCGATGACTTGGTAAAACATGCTTTAACTTCTTCGAATCAAAAAATGTTGTTAACAAAAGTTCCTAGTCATGACTTTTCTAGGCGAGAAGGTCTCTTGGGAAAATCTCGTAAAACGAACCGTTATCGAAAAAACTCACTTCAAAATACATTTATGATATTTGATGATTTGAAGGAAACGTTCACTCTACTTCGTTGAGTCGAATACAACGTTCTATGGATGCTCGTAAATGATTCGTATTGAATGTTTAACTCCATTCAAAATTGTGCCTTTACTATGCGATGACATTGTAAAATATGCTTTAACTTCGTCGAATCAAAAAATGATGTTAACAAAAGTTCCTAGTCATGACTTTTCTAGGCGAAAAGGTCGCTTGTAAAAATCTCGTAAACCCAACCGTTATCGAAAAAACTCACTTCAAAATGCATTTCTGCATTTGATCACTTGAAGTAAACGTTCACTCTACTTCGTTGAGTCGAATACAACGTTCTATGGATGCTTGTAAATGATTCGTATTGAATGTTTAACTCGATTAAAAAATGTGCTTTTACTATGCGATGACATGGTAAAACATGCTTTAACTACGTCGAATCAAAAAATGTTGTTAACAAAAGTTCCTAGCCATGACTTTTCTAGGCGAAAAGGTCTCTTGTAAAAATCTCGTAAACCCAACCGTTATCGAAAAAACTCACTTCAAAATGCATTTCTGCTATTTGATCACTTGAAGTAAACGTTCACTCTACTTTCTTGAATCGAATAAAATGATCTATAGAAGCTTGCAAATGATTCGTATTGAATGTTTAACTCGATTCAAAATTGTGCATTTACTATGCGATGACATGGTAAAACATGCTTTAACTTCGTCGAATCAAAAAATGTTGTTAACAAAAGTTCCTAGTCATAACTTTTTTAGGCGAAAAGGTCTCTTGTAAAAATCTCGTAAACCCAACCGTTATCGAAAAAACTCACTTCAAAATGCATTTCTGCTATTTGATCACTTGAAGTAAACGTTCACTCTACTTTCTTGAATCGAATACAATGATCCATAGAAGCTTGTAAATGATTCGTATTGAATGATTAACTTGATTAAAAAATGTGCTTTTACTATGCGATGACATGGTAAAACATGCTTTAACTACGTCGAATCAAAAAATGTTGTTAACAAATGTTCCTAGTCATGACTTTTCTAGGCGAAAAGGTCTCTTGTAAAAATCTCGTAAACCCAACCGTTATCGAAGAAACTCACTTCAAAATGCATTTCTGCTATTTGATCACTTGAAGTAAACGTTCACTCTACTTTCTTGAATCGAATACAATGATCTATAGAAGCTTGTAAATGATTCGTATTGAATGATTAACTCTATTAAAAAATGTGCTTTTACTATGCAATGACATGCTAAAACATGCTTTAACTTCGTCGAATCAAAAAATGTTGTTAACAAAAGTTCCTAGTCATGACTTTTCTAGGCGAAAAGGTCTCTTCGGAAAATCTCGTAAAACGAACCGTTATCGAAAAAACTCACCTCAATATGCATTTCTGCTATTTATCACTTGATGTAAACGTTCACTCTACTTTGTTGAATCGAATACAATGATCTATACAAGCTTGAGAATGATTCCTATTGAATGTTTAACTCGATTCAAAATTGTGCATTTACTATCCGATGACATGGTAAAACATGCTTTAACTTCGTGGAATCAAAAAAATGTTGTTAACAAAAGTTTCTAGTCATGACTTTTCTAGACGAAAAGGTCTCTCGGGAAAATCTCGTAAAACCAACCGTTACCGAGAAAACTCACTTCAAATTGCATTTCAGATATTTGATGATTTGAAGTAAACGTTTTCTCTACTTTGTTGAATCGAATAAAATGATCTATAGAAGCTTTGATTCGTATTGAATGTTTAACTCGATTCAAAATTGTGCATTTACTATCCGATGACTTGGTAAAACATGCTTTAACTTCGTCGAATCAAAAAATATTGTTAACAAAAGTTCCTAGTCATGACTTTTCTAGGCGAAAAGGTCTCTTGGGAAAATCTCGTAAAACCAACCGTTATCTAAAAAACTCACTTCAAAATACATTTTCTGATATTTGATGATTTGAAGTAAACGTTCACTCTACTTCGTTGAGTCGAATACAACGTTCTATGGATGCTTGCAAATGATTCGTATTGAATGTTTAACTCGATTCAAAATTGTGCATTTACTATCCGATGACATGGTAAAACATGCTTTAACTTCTTCGAATCAAAAAATGTTGTTAACAAAAGTTCCTAGTCATAACTTTTTTAGGCGAAAAGGTCTCTTGTAAAAATCTCGTAAACCCAACCGTTATCGAAAAAACTCACTTCAAAATGCATTTCTGCTATTTGATCACTTGAAGTAAACGTTCACTCTACTTTATTGAATCGAATACAATGATCTATAGAAGCTTGTAAATGATTCGTATTGAATGATTAACTCTATTAAAAAATGTGCTTTTACTATGCAATGACATGGTAAAACATGCTTTAACTTCGTCGAATCAAAAAATGTTGTTAACAAAAGTTCCTAGTCATGACTTTTCTAGGCGAAAAGGTCTCTTGGGAAAATCTCGTAAAACGAACCGTTATCGAAAAAACTCACCTCAATATGCGTTTCTGCTATTTTATCACTTGATGTAAACGTTCACTCTACTTCGTTGAGTCGAATACAACGTTCTATGGATGCTTGCAAATGATTCGTATTGAATGTTTAACTCGATTCAAAATTGTGCATTTACTATCCGATGACTTGGTAAAACATGCTTTAACTTCTTCGAATCAAAAAATGTTGTTAACAAAAGTTCGTAGTCATGACTTTTCTAGGCGAAAAGGTCTCTTGGGAAAATCTCGTAAAACCAACCGTTATCGAAAAAACTCACTTCAAAATGCATTTCATCTATTTGATCACTTGAAGTAAACGTTCACTCTACTTTCTTGAATCGAATACAATGATCTATAGAAGCTTGTAAATGATTCGTATTGAATGATTAACTCGATTAAAAAATGTGCTTTTACTATGCGATGACATGGTAAAACATGCTTTAACTACGTCGAATCAAAAAATGTTGTTAACAAAAGTTCCTAGTCATAACTTTTCTAGGCGAAAAGGTCTCTTGTAAAATCTCGTAAACCCAACCGTTATCGAAAAAACTCACTTCAAAATGCATTTCAGCTATTTGATCACTTGAAGTAAACGTTCACTCTACTTTCTTGAATCGAATACAATAATCTATAGAAGCTTGTAAATGATTCGTATTGAATGATTAACTCGATTAAAAAATGTGCATTTACTATCCGATGACATGGTAAAACATGCTTTAACTTCGTGGAATCAAAAAAATGTTGTTAACAAAAGTTTCTAGTCATGACTTTTCTAGGCGAAAAGGTCTCTCGGGAAAATCTCGTAAAACCAACCGTTACCGAGAAAACTCACTCAAATTGCATTTCAGATATTTGATGATTTGAAGTAAACGTTTTCTCTACTTTGTTGAATCGAATAAAATGATCTATAGAAGCTTGCAAATGATTCGTATTGAATGTTTAACTCGATTCAAAATTGTGCATTTACTATCCGATGACATGGTAAAACATGCTTTAACTTCGTCGAATCAAAAAATGTCGTTAACAAAAGTTCCTAGTCATGACTTTTCTAGGCGAAAAGGTCTCTTGGGAAAATCTCGTAAGACCAACCGTTACCGAGAAAACTCACTTCAAAATGCATATTTGCTATTTGATCATTTGAAGTAAACGTTCACTCTACTTTGTTGATTCGAATACAGTGTCCTATAGAAGCTTGTACATAATTCGTATTTAGTGTTTAACTCGATTCAAAATTGTGCATTTACTATCCGATGACATGGTAAAACATGCTTAAACTTCTTCGAATCAAAAAATGTTGTTAACAAAAGTTCCTAGTCATGACTTTTCTAGGCGAAAAGGTCTCTTGTAAAAATCTCGTAAACCCAACCGTTATCGAAAAAACTCACTTCAAAATGCATTTCTGCTATTTGATCACTTGAAGTAAAACGTTCACTCTACTTTCTTGAATCGAATACAATGATCTATAGAAGCTTGTAAATGATTCGTATTGAATGATTAACTCTATTAAAAAATGTGCTTTTACTATGCAATGACATGGTAAAACATGCTTTAACTTCGTCGAATCAAAAAATGTTGTTAACAAAAGTTCCTAGTCATGACTTTTCTAGGCGAAAAGGTCTCTTGTAAAAATCTCGTAAACCCAACCGTTATCGAAAAAACTCACTTCAAAATGCATTTCTGCTATTTGATCACTTGAAGTAAAACGTTCACTCTACTTTCTTGAATCGAATACAATGATCTATAGAAGCTTGTAAATGATTCGTATTGAATGATTAACTCTATTAAAAAATGTGCTTTTACTATGCGATGACATGGTAAAACATGCTTTAACTTCTTCGAATCAAAAAATGTTGTTAACAAAAGTTCCTAGTCATAACTTTTTTAGGCGAAAAGGTCTCTTGTAAAAATCTCGTAAACCCAACCGTTATCGAAAAAACTCACTTCAAAATGCATTTCAGCTATTTGATCACTTGAAGTAAACGTTCACTCTACTTTCTTGAATCGAATACAATGATCCATAGAAGCTTGTAAATGATTCGTATTGAATGATTAACTTGATTAAAAAATGTGCTTTTACTATGCGATGACATGGTAAAACATGCTTTAACTACGTCGAATCAAAAAATGTTGTTAACAAAAGTTCCTAGTCATGACTTTTCTAGGCGAAAAGGTCTCTTGTAAAATCTCGTAAACCCAACCGTTATCGAAAAAACTCACTTCAAAATGCATTTCAGCTATTTGATCACTTGAAGTAAACGTTCACTCTACTTTATTGAATCGAATACAATGATCTATAGAAGCTTGTAAATGATTCGTATTGAATGATTAACTCTATTAAAAAATGTGCTTTTACTATGCAATGACATGGTAAAACATGCTTTAACTTCGTCGAATCAAAAAATGTTGTTAACAAAAGTTCCTAGTCATGACTTTTCTAGGCGAAAAGGTCTCTTGTAAAAATCTCGTAAACCCAACCGTTATCGAAAAAACTCACTTCAAAATGCATTTCTGCTATTTGATCACTTGAAGTAAACGTTCACTCTACTTTCTTGAATCGAATACAATGATCCATAGAAGCTTGTAAATGATTCGTATTGAATGATTAACTTGATTAAAAAATGTGCTTTTACTATGCGATGACATTTTAAAACATGCTTTAACTACGTCGAATCAAAAAATGTTGTTAACAAAAGTTCCTAGTCATGACTTTTCTAGGCGAAAAGGTCTCTTGTAAAATCTCGTAAACCCAACCGTTATCGAAAAAACTCACTTCAAAATGCATTTCAGCTATTTGATCACTTGAAGTAAACGTTCACTCTACTTTATTGAATCGAATACAATGATCTATAGAAGCTTGTAAATGATTCGTATTGAATGATTAACTCTATTAAAAAATGTGCTTTTACTATGCAATGACATGGTAAAACATGCTTTAACTTCGTCGAATCAAAAAATGTTGTTAACAAAAGTTCCTAGTCATGACTTTTCTAGGCAAAAAGGTCTCTTGGGAAAATCTCGTAAAACGAACCGTTACTATGCGATGACATGGTAAAACATGCTTTAACTACGTCGAATCAAAAAATGACGTTAACAAAAGTTCCTAGTCATGACTTTTCTAGGCGAAAAGGTCTCTTGTAAAATCTCGTAAACCCAACCGTTATCGAAAAAACTCACTTCAAAATGCATTTCAGCTATTTGATCACTTGAAGTAAACGTTCACTCTACTTTATTGAATCGAATACAATGATCTATAGAAGCTTGTAAATGATTCGTATTGAATGATTAACTCTATTAAAAAATGTGCTTTTACTATGCAATGACATGGTAAAACATGCTTTAACTTCGTCGAATCAAAAAATGTTGTTAACAAAAGTTCCTAGTCATGACTTTTCTAGGCAAAAAGGTCTCTTGGGAAAATCTCGTAAAACGAACCGTTATCGAAAAAACTCACCTCAATATGCGTTTCTGCTATTTTATCACTTGATGTAAACGTTCACTCTACTTTGTTGAATCGAATACAATAATAGATCATTGTATAGATACAAGCTTTGAAAATGATTCGTATTGAATGTTTAACTCGATTCAAAATTGTGCATTTACTATCCGATGACTTGGTAAAACATGCTTTAACTTCTTCGAATCAAAAAATGTTGTTAACAAAAGTTCGTAGTCATGACTTTTCTAGGCGAAAAGGTCTCTTGGGAAAATCTCGTAAAACCAACCGTTATCGAAAAAACTCACTTCAAAATGCATTTCATCTATTTGATCACTTGAAGTAAACGTTCACTCTACTTTCTTGAATCGAATACAATGATCTATAGAAGCTTGTAAATGATTCGTATTGAATGATTAACTCGATTAAAAAATGTGCTTTTACTATGCGATGACATGGTAAAACATGCTTTAACTACGTCGAATCAAAAAATGTTGTTAACAAAAGTTCCTAGTCATAACTTTTCTAGGCGAAAAGGTCTCTTGTAAAATCTCGTAAAACCAACCGTTATCGAAAAAACTCACTTCAAAATGCATTTCAGCTATTTGATCACTTGAAGTAAACGTTCACTCTACTTTCTTGAATCGAATACAATAATCTATAGAAGCTTGTAAATGATTCGTATTGAATGATTAACTCGATTAAAAAATGTGCATTTACTATCCGATGACATGGTAAAACATGCTTTAACTTCGTGGAATCAAAAAAATGTTGTTAACAAAAGTTTCTAGTCATGACTTTTCTAGGCGAAAAGGTCTCTCGGGAAAATCTCGTAAAACCAACCGTTACCGAGAAAACTCACTCAAATTGCATTTCAGATATTTGATGATTTGAAGTAAACGTTTTCTCTACTTTGTTGAATCGAATAAAATGATCTATAGAAGCTTGCAAATGATTCGTATTGAATGTTTAACTCGATTCAAAATTGTGCATTTACTATCCGATGACATGGTAAAACATGCTTTAACTTCGTGGAATCAAAAAAATGTTGTTAACAAAAGTTTCTAGTCATGACTTTTCTAGGCGAAAAGGTCTCTCGGGAAAATCTCGTAAAACCAACCGTTACCGAGAAAACTCACTTCAAATTGCATTTCAGATATTTGATGATTTGAAGTAAACGTTTTCTCTACTTTGTTGAATCGAATAAAATGATCTATAGAAGCTTGCAAATGATTCGTATTGAATGTTTAACTCGATTCAAAATTGTGCATTTACTATCCGATGACTTGGTAAGACATGCTTTAACTTCGTCGAATCAAAAAATGTTGTTAACAAAAGTTCCTAGTCATGGCTTTTCTAGGCGAAAAGGTCTCTTGGGAAAATCTCGTAAAACCAACCGTTATCGAAAAAACTCACTTCAAAATACATTTTCTGATATTTGATGATTTGAAGTAAACGTTCACTCTACTTCGTTGAGTCGAATACAACGTTCTATGGATGCTTGTAAATGATTCGTATTGAATGTTTAACTAGATTCAAAAATGTGCCTTTACTATGCGATGACATTGTAAAACATGCTTTAACTTCGTCGAATCAAAAAATGTTGTTAACAAAAGTTCCTAGTCATGACTTTTCTAGGCGAAAAGGTCTCTCGGGAAAATCTCGTAAAACCAACCGTTACCGAGAAAACTCACTTCAAATTGCATTTCAGATATTTGATGATTTGAAGGAAACGTTTTCTCTACTTTGTTGAATCGAATAAAATGATCTATAGAAGCTTGCAAATGATTCGTATTGAATGTTTAACTCGATTCAAAATTGTGCATTTACTATCCGATGACATGGTAAAACATGCTTTAACTTCGTCGAATCAAAAAATGTTGTTAACAAAAGTTCCTAGTCATGACTTTTCTAGGCGAAAAGGTCTCTTGGGAAAATCTCGTAAGACCAACCGTTACCGAGAAAACTCACTTCAAAATGCATTTTTGCTATTTGATCATTTGAAGTAAACGTTCACTCTACTTTGTTGATTCGAATACAGTGTCCTATAGAAGCTTGTATATAATTCGTATTTAGTGTTTAACTCGATTCAAAATTGTGCATTTACTATCCGATGACATGGTAAAACATGCTTAAACTTCTTCGAATCAAAAAATGTTGTTAACAAAAGTTCCTAGTCATGACTTTTCTAGGCGAAAAGGTCTCTTGTAAAAATCTCGTAAACCCAACCGTTATCGAAAAAACTCACTTCAAAATGCATTTCTGCTATTTGATCACTTGAAGTAAACGTTCACTCTACTTTCTTGAATCGAATACAATGATCTATAGAAGCTTGTAAATGATTCGTATTGAATGATTAACTCTATTAAAAAATGTGCTTTTACTATGCAATGACATGGTAAAACATGCTTTAACTTCGTCGAATCAAAAAATGTTGTTAACAAAAGTTCCTAGTCATGACTTTTCTAGGCGAAAAGGTCTCTTGGGAAAATCTCGTAAAACGAACCGTTATCGAAAAAACTCACCTCAATATGCGTTTCTGCTATTTTATCACTTGATGTAAACGTTCACTCTACTTCGTTGAGTCGAATACAACGTTCTATGGATGCTTGCAAATGATTCGTATTGAATGTTTAACTCGATTCAAAATTGTGCATTTACTATCCGATGACTTGGTAAAACATGCTTTAACTTCTTCGAATCAAAAAATGTTGTTAACAAAAGTTCGTAGTCATGACTTTTCTAGGCGAAAAGGTCTCTTGGGAAAATCTCGTAAAACCAACCGTTATCGAAAAAACTCACTTCAAAATGCATTTCATCTATTTGATCACTTGAAGTAAACGTTCACTCTACTTTCTTGAATCGAATACAATGATCTATAGAAGCTTGTAAATGATTCGTATTGAATGATTAACTCGATTAAAAAATGTGCTTTTACTATGCGATGACATGGTAAAACATGCTTTAACTACGTCGAATCAAAAAATGTTGTTAACAAAAGTTCCTAGTCATAACTTTTCTAGGCGAAAAGGTCTCTTGTAAAATCTCGTAAACCCAACCGTTATCGAAAAAACTCACTTCAAAATGCATTTCAGCTATTTGATCACTTGAAGTAAACGTTCACTCTACTTTCTTGAATCGAATACAATAATCTATAGAAGCTTGTAAATGATTCGTATTGAATGATTAACTCGATTAAAAAATGTGCATTTACTATCCGATGACATGGTAAAACATGCTTTAACTTCGTGGAATCAAAAAAATGTTGTTAACAAAAGTTTCTAGTCATGACTTTTCTAGGCGAAAAGGTCTCTCGGGAAAATCTCGTAAAACCAACCGTTACCGAGAAAACTCACTCAAATTGCATTTCAGATATTTGATGATTTGAAGTAAACGTTTTCTCTACTTTGTTGAATCGAATAAAATGATCTATAGAAGCTTGCAAATGATTCGTATTGAATGTTTAACTCGATTCAAAATTGTGCATTTACTATCCGATGACATGGTAAAACATGCTTTAACTTCGTCGAATCAAAAAATGTCGTTAACAAAAGTTCCTAGTCATGACTTTTCTAGGCGAAAAGGTCTCTTGGGAAAATCTCGTAAGACCAACCGTTACCGAGAAAACTCACTTCAAAATGCATATTTGCTATTTGATCATTTGAAGTAAACGTTCACTCTACTTTGTTGATTCGAATACAGTGTCCTATAGAAGCTTGTACATAATTCGTATTTAGTGTTTAACTCGATTCAAAATTGTGCATTTACTATCCGATGACATGGTAAAACATGCTTAAACTTCTTCGAATCAAAAAATGTTGTTAACAAAAGTTCCTAGTCATGACTTTTCTAGGCGAAAAGGTCTCTTGGGAAAATCTCGTAAAACGAACCGTTATCGAAAAAATTCACCTCAATATGCGTTTCTGCTATTTTATCACTTGATGTAAACGTTCACTCTACTTTGTTGAATCGAATACAATGATCTATACAAGCTCGAAAATGATTCGTATTGAATGTTTAACTCGATTCAAAATTGTGCATTTACTATCCGATGACTTGGTAAAACATGCTTTAACTTCTTCGAATCAAAAAATGTTGTTAACAAAAGTTCCTAGTCATGACTTTTCTAGGCGAAATGGTCTCTTGGGAAAATCTCGTAAAACCAACCGTTATCGAAAAAACTCACTTCAAAATACATTTTCTGATATTTGATCACTTGAAGTAAACGTTCACTCTACTTCGTTGAGTCGAATACAACGTTCTATGGATGCTTGTAAATGATTCGTATTGAATGTTTAACTCGATTAAAAAATGTGCTTTTACTATGCGATGACATGGTAAAACATGCTTTAACTACGTCGAATCAGAAAATGTTGTTAACAAAAGTTCCTAGTCATGACTTTTCTAGGCGAAAAGGTCTCTTGTAAAAATCTCGTAAACCCAACCGTTATCGAAAAAACTCACTTCAAAATGCATTTCTGCCATTTGATCACTTGAAGTAAACGTTCACTCTACTTTATTGAATCGAATACAATGATCTATAGAAGCTTGTAAATGATTCGTATTGAATGATTAACTCGATTAAAAAATGTGTTTTACTATGCGATGACATGGTAAAACATGCTTTAACTACGTCGAATCAAAATATGTTGTTAACAAAAGTTCCTAGTCATGACTTTTCTAGGCGAAAAGGTCTCTTGGGAAAATCTCGTAAGACCAACCGTTACCGAGAAAACTCACTTCAAAATGCATTTTTGCTATTTGATGATTTGAAGTAAACGTTTTCTCTACTTTGTTGAATCGAATAAAATGATCTATAGAAGCTTGCAAATGATTCGTATTGAATGTTTAACTCGATTCAAAATTGTGCATTTACTATCCGATGACTTGGTAAGACATGCTTTAACTTCGTCGAATCAAAAAATGTTGTTAACAAAAGTTCCTAGTCATGGCTTTTCTAGGCGAACAGGTCTCTTGGGAAAATCTCGTAAAACCAACCGTTATCGAAAAAACTCACTTCAAAATTCATTTTCTGATATTTGATGATTTGAAGTAAACGTTCACTCTACTTCGTTGAGTCGAATACAACGTTCTATGGATGCTTGTAAATGATTCGTATTGAATGTTTAACTAGATTCAAAAATGTGCCTTTACTATGCGATGACATTGTAAAACATGCTTTAACTTCGTCGAATCAAAAAATGTTGTTAACAAAAGTTCCTAGTCATAACTTTTTTAGGCGAAAAGGTCTCTTGTAAAAATCTCGTAAACCCAACCGTTATCGAAAAAACTCACTTCAAAATGCATTTCTGCTATTTGATCATTTGAAGTAAACGTTCTCTATACTTTGTTGAATCGAATACAATGATCTATAGAAGCTTGCAAATGATTCGTATTGAATGTTTAACTGGATTCAAAATTGTGCATTTACCATCCGATGACATGGTAAAACATGCTTTAACTTCGTAGAATCAAAAAATGTTGTTAACAAAAGTTCCTAGTCATGACTTTTCTAGGCGAAAAGGTCTCTTGTAAAAATCTCGTAAACCCAACCGTTATCGAAAAAACTCACTTCAAAATGCATTTCTGCTATTTGATCACTTGAAGTAAACGTTCACTCTACTTCGTTGAGTCGAATACAACGTTCTATGGATGCTTGTAAATGATTCGTATTGAATGTTTAACTAGATTCAAAAATGTGCATTTACTATGCGATGACATGGTAAAACATGCTTTAACTTCGTCGAATCAAAAAATGTTGTTAACAAAAGTTCCTAGTCATAACTTTTTTAGGCGAAAAGGTCTCTTGTAAAAATCTCGTAAACCCAACCGTTATCGAAAAAACTCACTTCAAAATGCATTTCTGCTATTTGATCATTTGAAGTAAACGTTCTCTATACTTTGTTGAATCGAATACAATGATCTATAGAAGCTTGCAAATGATTCGTATTGAATGTTTAACTGGATTCAAAATTGTGCATTTGCCATCCGATGACATGGTAAAACATGCTTTAACTTCGTAGAATCAAAAAATGTTGTTAACAAAAGTTCCTAGTCATGACTTTTCTAGGCGAAAAGGTCTCTTGTAAAAATCTCGTAAACCCAACCGTTATCGAAAAAACTCACTTCAAAATGCATTTCTGCTATTTGATCACTTGAAGTAAACGTTCACTCTACTTTCTTGAATCGAATACAATGATCTATAGAAGCTTGTAAATGATTCGTATTGAATGATTAACTCTATTAAAAAATGTGCTTTTACTATGCAATGACATGGTAAAACATGCTTTAACTTCGTCGAATCAAAAAATGTTGTTAACAAAAGTTCCTAACTTTTCTAGGCGAAAAGGTCTCTTGGGAAAATCTCGTAAAACGGACCGTTATCGAAAAAACTCACCTCAATATGCATTTCTGCTATTTATCACTTGATGTAAACGTTCACTCTACTTTGTTGAATCGAATACAATGGTCTATACAAGCTTGAAAATGATTCGTATTGAATGTTTAACTCGATTCAAAATTGTGCATTTACTATCCGATGACATGGTAAAACATGCTTTAACTTCGTGGAATCAAAAAAATGTTGTTAACAAAAGTTTCTAGTCATGACTTTTCTAGGCGAAAAGGTCTCTCGGGAAAATCTCGTAAAACCAACCGTTACCGAGAAAACTCACTTCAAATTGCATTTCAGATATTTGATGATTTGAAGTAAACGTTTTCTCTACTTTGTTGAATCGAATAAAATGATCTATAGAAGCTTGCAAATAATTCGTATTGAATGTTTAACTCGATTCAAAATTGTGCATTTACTATCCGATGACTTGGTAAGACATGCTTTAACTTCGTCGAATCAAAAAATGTTGTTAACAAAAGTTCCTAGTCATGGCATTTCTAGGCGAAAAGGTCTCTTGGGAAAATCTCGTAAAACCAACCGTTATCGAAAAAACTCACTTCAAAATGCATTTCAGCTATTTGATGATTTGAAGTAAACGTTCACTCTACTTCGTTGAGTCGAATACAACGTTCTATGGATGCTTGTAAATGATTCGTATTGAATGTTTTAGATTCAAAAATGTGCCTTTACTATGCGATGACATTGTAAAACATGCTTTAACTTCGTCGAATCAAAAAATGTTGTTAACAAAAGTTCCTAGTCATGACTTTTCTAGGCGAAAAGGTCTCTCGGGAAAATCTCGTAAAACCAACCGTTACCGAGAAAACTCACTTCAAATTGCATTTCAGATATTTGATGATTTGAAGTAAACGTTTTCTCTACTTTGTTGAATCGAATAAAATGATCTATAGAAGCTTGCAAATGATTCGTATTGAATGTTTAACTCGATTCAAAATTGTGCATTTACTATCCGATGACTTGGTAAGACATGCTTTAACTTCGTCGAATCAAAAAATGTTGTTAACAAAAGTTCCTAGTCATGGCTTTTCTAGGCGAACAGGTCTCTTGGGAAAATCTCGTAAAACCAACCGTTATCGAAAAAACTCACTTCAAAATACATTTTCTGATATTTGATGATTTGAAGTAAACGTTCACTCTACTTCGTTGGGTCGAATACAACGTTCTATGGATGCTTGTAAATGATTCGTATTGAATGTTTAACTAGATTCAAAAATGTGCCTTTACTATGCGATGACATTGTAAAACATGCTTTAACTTCGTCGAATCAAAAAATGTTGTTAACAAAAGTTCCTAGTCATGACTTTTCTAGGCGAAAAGGTCTCTTGGGATAATCTCGTAAGACCAACCGTTACCGAGAAAACTCACTTCAAAATGCATTTTTGCTATTTGATCATTTGAAGTAAACGTTCACTCTACTTTGTTGATTCGAATACAGTGTCCTATAGAAGCTTGTATATAATTCGTATTTAGTGTTTAACTCGATTCAAAATTGTGCATTTACTATCCGATGACATGGTAAAACATGCTTAAACTTCTTCGGATCAAAAAATGTTGTTAACCAAAGTTCCTAGTCATGACTTTTCTAGGCGAAAAGGTCTCTTGTAAAAATCTCGTAAACCCAACCGTTATCGAAAAAACTCACTTCAAAATGCATTTCTGCTATTTGATCACTTGAAGTAAACGTTCACTCTACTTTCTTGAATCGAATACAATGATCTATAGAAGCTTGTAAATGATTCGTATTGAATGATTAACTCTATTAAAAAATGTGCTTTTACTATGCAATGACATGGTAAAACATGCTTTAACTTCGTCGAATAAAAAAATGTTGTTAACAAAAGTTCCTAGTCATGACTTTTCTAGGCGAAAAGGTCTCTTGGGAAAATCTCGTAAAACGAACCGTTATCGAAAAAACTCACCTCAATATGCGTTTCTGCTATTTTATCACTTGATGTAAACGTTCACTCTACTTTGTTGAATCGAATAGAATGATCTATACAAGCTTGAAAATGATTAGTATTGAATGTTTAACTCGATTCAAAATTGTGCATTTACTATCCGATGACATGGTAAAACATGCTTTAACTTCTTCGAATCAAAAAATGTTGTTAACAAAAGTTCCCCCAGTGAACACGGATACATACCTGGTATGTTTCTCTTACGTAATCTATTCAACATGTTATATCCAAGGATATTGGATGTATGGTAAATGTAAGGTACATGGACCTTAAAATTTCAGCCACAAAAAAAGTTATAGCCATGTAATGGCAACATAACTTGTAACATACTCATATGTGGCAAATATATAACATACATGTAAAAGACATATATTGTATTTCAAAATATTTACCTTAAAATATGTTCTGATGTTACATGTGTGCAATATAACATGCAATTTCCGTGGTATATGCACAATAGGGTGGGCTGAAAAACACGAAAATTTGTATTTACAGATGGCCCACTTACTAACTTATTACTATGTATCTAAAACTAATTCGGGTAGATTTTTAGCCAAATCGGTGAATATCTAGCTGGCCCACCAGGGCCTTGAAAATGAAAGAAAGGGCCAATTTTTCGATTTTTAACATTTTTTAAATTGACATTTGAAATTTTTTTTGACTCTTTATCAATGCCTAAATGCGTGTAGCAAAAGTTTTTCGAATAAAATATTTTTCAGTTCCAGGGAAATTAGAAATTTGTCACTAAAACGTAGAATTCGACGAAAAAATATATAAAATTTCTAATTTCCCTGGAACTGAAAAATATTTTATTCGAAAAACTTTTGCTACACGCATTTAGGCATTAATAAAGAGTCAAGAAAAATTTCAAATGTCAATTTAAAAAATGTTAAAAATCGAAAAATTGGCCCTTTCTTTCATTTTCAAAGCTGGTGGGCCAGCTAGATATTCACCGATTTGGCTAAAAATCTACCCGAATTAGTTTTAGATACATAGTAATAAGTTAGTAAGTGGGCCATCTGTAAATTCAAATTTTCGTGTTTTTCAGCCCACCGTAATGCACATGGGGGTAGCAAATAATATACAGGGTGTCCCCAAATGGGGTTACCTATACCACAAGTGGACCTAAATTTTAGTTTTTCGACAGTCACTATAAGAAAAATTTGTTTCTTAAAGAAATACGATGTGTTAAGAAAATGTACTTTTTCATGCAGGGCGCTCAAAAATTTCAAAAATATGAATTTGACCCAAGAGCAAACTACCTTTAGTTTTCTCATTTTTAAGGAAAATGCAATTTGAGAAAATTGTTTATTAAATCTTGTTTAATACTTCTTTTTCCCCAATGCCTCACCTCAGTTTTCGTATTTTTCCGTAACGGATACTAAAAAATTTAGGTTTATGAAAGAAAAGTATTTCAAATGGCTTTTTTATTAAAAATGAAAAATAAAGGTAGTTTACTCTTAGGCAAAATTCATATTTTTGGAATTTTTAAGCACCTTCATAAAAAAATAATTTTTTTTAACATAAATCGTATTTTTTTAAAAATGCGGAAATTTTTATAGTGACTTTTTGTCCAAAAATTAAAATTTTGGTCACTTATTGTATAGCTAATCCCATCCGGGGACACCTTGTACTATTGTTACAATATGGCTTAAGTAAGGAAAAACTAGATGTAAAAAAAGGCCAATCTAAAATAAATAATTTTTATATTCATAAAATACATATATCATAATAATATATTAATCAAAGTTATACAAGAAGGATACGTTCATTTATATAATGAGTTAATCAAAAATAAACCAACTGCCAAATTAATAAAGGAACTAAATGCCAAATTGCACATTCTCTAAACTATATAGTTTGTTTATTACAAGCAAATTCTTGGTTAACAGAAAACATAGAAGATAAAATAGCTGAAGAAAAATAACATAAATAGAAAAAATTAGCTGATTGCAAGCTATGTAATAAGGTAAAAAAAATAAAGAAAAGCCTGACAGTATACATGAATCATTTTCATTCCGCTATAAATTACGAAGAAATAAACATTAGCATGATTACTATAGAGACAAGAAAAGTGTATAAGTTTTTGGTAAAACAGAACAGCTTTATCTTACATTAAAAGAAGTTTCAGGGAAAAAGGTAGACATTAAAAGCTTAATGAAGTTTGTTCCAAATGTTGCTCGGACTTTTACAACATTTAAAAACTGTGGATTTTGAGGGTGACCTTGAAGGCTACAGTAACACTATTGATTTTGATATAGACGTAAACGAACAGTAGAAACGAAAATCGCAGGCATATTAATGAGAAGTACGACACTTTGCATTTTCTAAGTGTCTATACACCTACATACACAAAATATACTATTTTTGATAGTCGAGTTATTATTATATTATCTATACATTAAACACAGGTAATTTTTAGTTTTATTACTTATTTACTCTAGTGACTGAATAAATGCTTTTTTGAACTATATATTTAACATCCGAATAAAGTTTGGTTTAATGATGGTTATCCAAATTTAATTGTACCAAATATCAACTAAAATTCTGAACGATAATAGTTAATGAAAAAACAAGAATTCTTCAATTATTTAAAAAGGAACTAAAAATTTATTAGAAACAAGAAAAATTCAACAAACGTGACAATAATACTCAGATAATGACGAAAACAAATTTCCTATATAAAAAAAAATTTTACTTACAGACAAACCTGTCAGCATGAATTTGCAAGCAGACTAATACTTAAAACTTAATTATCTTAAAACTAGTTTTTGGCGCCTGGTTTCCTTTTTTCATACATATCTCAATAAATTATGGTACAATAACTGCTCCAGCTTCTTGTTTTCTCTCTGTAGCCTTTGCTTTGACAGTCTGAACCACTCACTATAGCGATGTTCTCAAATTCTTTTTCACAATGTGGGAACGTTTTGTTAACAGTAGCTAGAACAATAGTTTATGACAAAATTTTATAACTTTTTTGTGTATTATTTACTTAAAAGCAATTTCCAACTTTTTTAGAAATTCTTTGTCTTTACCTGTAGGTACCAACAATATGTTACATCGTTGCCCAAGGACTTTGTTCCATTTATTACTTATATAAATGTGTAGTTTTAATGATTGTGATTATACAATTTAAGCTACAATAAAGCACCTATAATTTTTCTGTGGCTTGAGCTTAGTTAAATTTCATTAAATTTCAATTTCAAGATTGGGAAATATGTCAATAAAACTCCAACAAATAAGTAGGTACCTAATAAGCGACTTAACACTGCACCGAGGTGCTAATGATTTACACTTCTACGTACTTACCTACAATAGTTTTGATCTCTGAACTTGATTCCACACAAAAACAAAGACGATATTTTTAACATGTTAAAAACGCACGCTAGAAGTCACGTTGCACCTCCTTCAGGGTCACTTGTGTTTGGTTAGAATATTACGATTAGGTTATTTTGTTAGGTATAGTTAGGGATATTTGAGTTAATTTCGTATCCTTTTTTAGCACGAACTATGTAATACAGAGTGCGAAAGAGATGTCCTATAATAATTTTATAACCAGATTTACCGGGAAATTTAAAACATCACAATATTAAAATGTTATCCAACTGTATGAAGATACGGGATTATTAAACTAGTTTTTGATCGGCGAGTTTTATTTTTTGTTATTAGATACATAAAAAAAATGAAATGGCCGGTAACACTAATCAATATTTTAATAAATTTATAGAGTATTTAAACGAATAAATCGTCAAGTATTATATAGGCACAATTACATTTTCATTACCACTTAATGGCAACTGAAGACATTTTTGTTTAATATCACAAGCGTTAATTGGTAAAAGAGCTTCTTATTTTCATTGGGCATGCTATTATTATGTTGATTAAACTACACTGGTCACTGATGTTATAACCTAACTATAGCAGCTACTACACCAAAACAATATATATAATATTTATACTTAACCAAACTTTTTTGACATTCCATATGTAAGCTAGCTTGTTTCACGTTTGTAGTTTACCAAATTACATGATTAAATATATATGTGTAATGTAATTGTAGAGAAACTTAAAATGTCCATGATGATCACAAAATATATAAATGTTATATCTGGTGTAAACATATAAGATGGGTTGATGTGTAATATGTAGCAATTATCTAAATATCACATATTTTAATGTTATTATTTAACACACAAGCAATATAACTTTAAACGTACATACTGATTACAAAAATACATAAATGTTATATAGCTGATAAATACACATAATACTTGTTATTGTAATGTAGCAGTTACGTAAAAATCACATATTTTAATGTTATTATTTAACAAACAGGCAATATAACTTAAAATCTACATGATGATAACAGACATACATAAATATTATATGGCATGTAAATATACAAAATACTTGTTATTGTAATGCAGCAGTTATGTAAAAATCACATATTATAATGTTTGTATTTAACAAACAGGCATGTTTGTTAATAACTTAAATGTATATAGCATTTGAAGATGGTTTATATAATAGAGATATATTTGGTAATATGGTGTGTGTTACCTTGACAATCTCTCTTTGGTACGTAACAGCCATATGTGTGTTCACTGGGCCTAGTCATAACTTTTTTAGGCGAAAAGGTCTCTTGTAAAAATCTCGTAAACCCAACCGTTATCGAAAAAACTCACTTCAAAATGCATTTCAGCTATTTGATCACTTGAAGTAAACGTTCACTCTACTTCGTTGAGTCGAATACAACGTTCTATGGATGCTTGTAAATGATTCGTATTGTATGTTTAACTAGATTCAAAAATGTGCCTTTACTATGCGATGACATTGTAAAACATGCTTTAACTTCGTCGAATCAAAAAATGTTGTTAGCAAAAGTTCCTAGTCATGACTTTTCTAGGCGAAAAGGTCTCTCCGGAAAATCTCGTAAAACCAACCGTTACCGAGAAAACTCACTTCAAATTGCATTTCAGATATTTGATGATTTGAAGTAAACGTTTTCTCTACTTTGTTGAATCGAATAAAATGATCTATAGAAGCTTTGATTCGTATTGAATGTTTAACTCGATTCAAAATTGTGCATTTACTATCCGATGACTTGGTAAAACATGCTTTAACTTCGTCGAATCAAAAAATGTTGTTAACAAAATTTCCTAGTCATGACTTTTCTAGGCGAAAAGGTCTCTTGGGAAAATCTCGTAAAACCAACCGTTATCGAAAAAACTCACTTCAAAATACATTTTCTGATATTTGATGATTTGAAGTAAACGTTCACTCTACTTCGTTGAGTCGAATACAACGTTCTATGGATGCTTGCAAATGATTCGTATTGAATGTTTAACTCGATTCAAAATTGTGCATTTACTATCCGATGACATGGTAAAACATGCTTTAACTTCTTCGAATCAAAAAATGTTGTTAACAAAAGTTCCTAGTCATGACTTTTCTAGGCGAGAAGGTCTCTTGGGAAAATCTCGTAAAACGAACCGTTATCGAAAAAACTCACTTCAAAATACATTTATGATATTTGATGATTTGAAGGAAACGTTCACTCTACTTCGTTGAGTCGAATACAACGTTCTATGGATGCTCGTAAATGATTCGTATTGAATGTTTAACTCCATTCAAAATTGTGCCTTTACTATGCGATGACATTGTAAAATATGCTTTAACTTCGTCGAATCAAAAAATGATGTTAACAAAAGTTCCTAGTCATGACTTTTCTAGGCGAAAAGGTCGCTTGTAAAAATCTCGTAAACCCAACCGTTATCGAAAAAACTCACTTCAAAATGCATTTCTGCATTTGATCACTTGAAGTAAACGTTCACTCTACTTCGTTGAGTCGAATACAACGTTCTATGGATGCTTGTAAATGATTCGTATTGAATGTTTAACTCGATTAAAAAATGTGCTTTTACTATGCGATGACATGGTAAAACATGCTTTAACTACGTCGAATCAAAAAATGTTGTTAACAAAAGTTCCTAGCCATGACTTTTCTAGGCGAAAAGGTCTCTTGTAAAAATCTCGTAAACCCAACCGTTATCGAAAAAACTCACTTCAAAATGCATTTCTGCTATTTGATCACTTGAAGTAAACGTTCACTCTACTTTCTTGAATCGAATAAAATGATCTATAGAAGCTTGCAAATGATTCGTATTGAATGTTTAACTCGATTCAAAATTGTGCATTTACTATGCGATGACATGGTAAAACATGCTTTAACTTCGTCGAATCAAAAAATGTTGTTAACAAAAGTTCCTAGTCATAACTTTTTTAGGCGAAAAGGTCTCTTGTAAAAATCTCGTAAACCCAACCGTTATCGAAAAAACTCACTTCAAAATGCATTTCTGCTATTTGATCACTTGAAGTAAACGTTCACTCTACTTTCTTGAATCGAATACAATGATCCATAGAAGCTTGTAAATGATTCGTATTGAATGATTAACTTGATTAAAAAATGTGCTTTTACTATGCGATGACATGGTAAAACATGCTTTAACTACGTCGAATCAAAAAATGTTGTTAACAAATGTTCCTAGTCATGACTTTTCTAGGCGAAAAGGTCTCTTGTAAAAATCTCGTAAACCCAACCGTTATCGAAGAAACTCACTTCAAAATGCATTTCTGCTATTTGATCACTTGAAGTAAACGTTCACTCTACTTTCTTGAATCGAATACAATGATCTATAGAAGCTTGTAAATGATTCGTATTGAATGATTAACTCTATTAAAAAATGTGCTTTTACTATGCAATGACATGCTAAAACATGCTTTAACTTCGTCGAATCAAAAAATGTTAACAAAAGTTCCTAGTCATGACTTTTCTAGGCGAAAAGGTCTCTTCGGAAAATCTCGTAAAACGAACCGTTATCGAAAAAACTCACCTCAATATGCATTTCTGCTATTTATCACTTGATGTAAACGTTCACTCTACTTTGTTGAATCGAATACAATGATCTATACAAGCTTGAGAATGATTCCTATTGAATGTTTAACTCGATTCAAAATTGTGCATTTACTATCCGATGACATGGTAAAACATGCTTTAACTTCGTGGAATCAAAAAAATGTTGTTAACAAAAGTTTCTAGTCATGACTTTTCTAGACGAAAAGGTCTCTCGGGAAAATCTCGTAAAACCAACCGTTACCGAGAAAACTCACTTCAAATTGCATTTCAGATATTTGATGATTTGAAGTAAACGTTTCCTCTACTTTGTTGAATCGAATAAAATGATCTATAGAAGCTTTGATTCGTATTGAATGTTTAACTCGATTCAAAATTGTGCATTTACTATCCGATGACTTGGTAAAACATGCTTTAACTTCGTCGAATCAAAAAATATTGTTAACAAAAGTTCCTAGTCATGACTTTTCTAGGCGAAAAGGTCTCTTGGGAAAATCTCGTAAAACCAACCGTTATCTAAAAAACTCACTTCAAAATACATTTTCTGATATTTGATGATTTGAAGTAAACGTTCACTCTACTTCGTTGAGTCGAATACAACGTTCTATGGATGCTTGCAAATGATTCGTATTGAATGTTTAACTCGATTCAAAATTGTGCATTTACTATCCGATGACATGGTAAAACATGCTTTAACTTCTTCGAATCAAAAAATGTTGTTAACAAAAGTTCCTAGTCATAACTTTTTTAGGCGAAAAGGTCTCTTGTAAAAATCTCGTAAACCCAACCGTTATCGAAAAAACTCACTTCAAAATGCATTTCTGCTATTTGATCACTTGAAGTAAACGTTCACTCTACTTTATTGAATCGAATACAATGATCTATAGAAGCTTGTAAATGATTCGTATTGAATGATTAACTCTATTAAAAAATGTGCTTTTACTATGCAATGACATGGTAAAACATGCTTTAACTTCGTCGAATCAAAAAATGTTGTTAACAAAAGTTCCTAGTCATGACTTTTCTAGGCGAAAAGGTCTCTTGGGAAAATCTCGTAAAACGAACCGTTATCGAAAAAACTCACCTCAATATGCGTTTCTGCTATTTTATCACTTGATGTAAACGTTCACTCTACTTCGTTGAGTCGAATACAACGTTCTATGGATGCTTGCAAATGATTCGTATTGAATGTTTAACTCGATTCAAAATTGTGCATTTACTATCCGATGACTTGGTAAAACATGCTTTAACTTCTTCGAATCAAAAAATGTTGTTAACAAAAGTTCCTAGTCATAACTTTTTTAGGCGAAAAGGTCTCTTGTAAAAATCTCGTAAACCCAACCGTTATCGAAAAAACTCACTTCAAAATGCATTTCAGCTATTTGATCACTTGAAGTAAACGTTCACTCTACTTTCTTGAATCGAATACAATGATCTATAGAAGCTTGTAAATGATTCGTATTGAATGATTAACTCGATTAAAAAATGTGCTTTTACTATGCGATGACATGGTAAAACATGCTTTAACTACGTCGAATCAAAAAATGTTGTTAACAAAAGTTCCTAGTCATGACTTTTCTAGGCGAAAAGGTCTCTTGTAAAATCTCGTAAACCCAACCGTTATCGAAAAAACTCACTTCAAAATGCATTTCAGCTATTTGATCACTTGAAGTAAACGTTCACTCTACTTTATTGAATCGAATACAATGATCTATAGAAGCTTGTAAATGATTCGTATTGAATGATTAACTCTATTAAAAAATGTGCTTTTACTATGCAATGACATGGTAAAACATGCTTTAACTTCGTCGAATCAAAAAATGTTGTTAACAAAAGTTCCTAGTCATGACTTTTCTAGGCAAAAAGGTCTCTTGGGAAAATCTCGTAAAACGAACCGTTACTATGCGATGACATGGTAAAACATGCTTTAACTACGTCGAATCAAAAAATGTTGTTAACAAAAGTTCCTAGGCATGACTTTTCTAGGCGAAAAGGTCTCTTGTAAAATCTCGTAAACCCAACCGTTATCGAAAAAACTCACTTCAAAATGCATTTCAGCTATTTGATCACTTGAAGTAAACGTTCACTCTACTTTATTGAATCGAATACAATGATCTATAGAAGCTTGTAAATGATTCGTATTGAATGATTAACTCTATTAAAAAATGTGCTTTTACTATGCAATGACATGGTAAAACATGCTTTAACTTCGTCGAATCAAAAAATGTTGTTAACAAAAGTTCCTAGTCATGACTTTTCTAGGCAAAAAGGTCTCTTGGGAAAATCTCGTAAAACGAACCGTTATCGAAAAAACTCACCTCAATATGCGTTTCTGCTATTTTATCACTTGATGTAAACGTTCACTCTACTTTGTTGAATCGAATACAATGATGGATCATTGTATAGATACAAGCTTTGAAAATGATTCGTATTGAATGTTTAACTCGATTCAAAATTGTGCATTTACTATCCGATGACTTGGTAAAACATGCTTTAACTTCTTCGAATCAAAAAATGTTGTTAACAAAAGTTCGTAGTCATGACTTTTCTAGGCGAAAAGGTCTCTTGGGAAAATCTCGTAAAACCAACCGTTATCGAAAAAACTCACTTCAAAATGCATTTCATCTATTTGATCACTTGAAGTAAACGTTCACTCTACTTTCTTGAATCGAATACAATGATCTATAGAAGCTTGTAAATGATTCGTATTGAATGATTAACTCGATTAAAAAATGTGCTTTTACTATGCGATGACATGGTAAAACATGCTTTAACTACGTCGAATCAAAAAATGTTGTTAACAAAAGTTCCTAGTCATAACTTTTCTAGGCGAAAAGGTCTCTTGTAAAATCTCGTAAACCCAACCGTTATCGAAAAAACTCACTTCAAAATGCATTTCAGCTATTTGATCACTTGAAGTAAACGTTCACTCTACTTTCTTGAATCGAATACAATAATCTATAGAAGCTTGTAAATGATTCGTATTGAATGATTAACTCGATTAAAAAATGTGCATTTACTATCCGATGACATGGTAAAACATGCTTTAACTTCGTGGAATCAAAAAAATGTTGTTAACAAAAGTTTCTAGTCATGACTTTTCTAGGCGAAAAGGTCTCTCGGGAAAATCTCGTAAAACCAACCGTTACCGAGAAAACTCACTCAAATTGCATTTCAGATATTTGATGATTTGAAGTAAACGTTTTCTCTACTTTGTTGAATCGAATAAAATGATCTATAGAAGCTTGCAAATGATTCGTATTGAATGTTTAACTCGATTCAAAATTGTGCATTTACTATCCGATGACATGGTAAAACATGCTTTAACTTCGTCGAATCAAAAAATGTCGTTAACAAAAGTTCCTAGTCATGACTTTTCTAGGCGAAAAGGTCTCTTGGGAAAATCTCGTAAGACCAACCGTTACCGAGAAAACTCACTTCAAAATGCATATTTGCTATTTGATCATTTGAAGTAAACGTTCACTCTACTTTGTTGATTCGAATACAGTGTCCTATAGAAGCTTGTACATAATTCGTATTTAGTGTTTAACTCGATTCAAAATTGTGCATTTACTATCCGATGACATGGTAAAACATGCTTAAACTTCTTCGAATCAAAAAATGTTGTTAACAAAAGTTCCTAGTCATGACTTTTCTAGGCGAAAAGGTCTCTTGTAAAAATCTCGTAAACCCAACCGTTATCGAAAAAACTCACTTCAAAATGCATTTCTGCTATTTGATCACTTGAAGTAAAACGTTCACTCTACTTTCTTGAATCGAATACAATGATCTATAGAAGCTTGTAAATGATTCGTATTGAATGATTAACTCTATTAAAAAATGTGCTTTTACTATGCAATGACATGGTAAAACATGCTTTAACTTCGTCGAATCAAAAAATGTTGTTAACAAAAGTTCCTAGTCATGACTTTTCTAGGCGAAAAGGTCTCTTGTAAAAATCTCGTAAACCCAACCGTTATCGAAAAAACTCACTTCAAAATGCATTTCTGCTATTTGATCACTTGAAGTAAAACGTTCACTCTACTTTCTTGAATCGAATACAATGATCTATAGAAGCTTGTAAATGATTCGTATTGAATGATTAACTCTATTAAAAAATGTGCTTTTACTATGCGATGACATGGTAAAACATGCTTTAACTTCTTCGAATCAAAAAATGTTGTTAACAAAAGTTCCTAGTCATAACTTTTTTAGGCGAAAAGGTCTCTTGTAAAAATCTCGTAAACCCAACCGTTATCGAAAAAACTCACTTCAAAATGCATTTCTGCTATTTGATCACTTGAAGTAAAACGTTCACTCTACTTTCTTGAATCGAATACAATGATCTATAGAAGCTTGTAAATGATTCGTATTGAATGATTAACTCTATTAAAAAATGTGCTTTTACTATGCGATGACATGGTAAAACATGCTTTAACTTCTTCGAATCAAAAAATGTTGTTAACAAAAGTTCCTAGTCATGACTTTTCTAGGCGAAAAGGTCTCTTGTAAAAATCTCGTAAACCCAACCGTTATCGAAAAAACTCACTTCAAAATGCATTTCTGCTATTTGATCACTTGAAGTAAACGTTCACTCTACTTTCTTGAATCGAATACAATGATCTATAGAAGCTTGCAAATGATTCGTATTGAATGTTTAACTCGATTCAAAATTGTGCATTTACTATCCGATGACTTGGTAAGACATGCTTTAACTTCGTCGAATCAAAAAATGTTGTTAACAAAAGTTCCTAGTCATGGCTTTTCTAGGCGAACAGGTCTCTTGGGAAAATCTCGTAAAACCAACCGTTATCGAAAAAACTCACTTCAAAATACATTTTCTGATATTTGATGATTTGAAGTAAACGTTCACTCTACTTCGTTGAGTCGAATACAACGTTCTATGGATGCTTGTAAATGATTCGTATTGAATGTTTAACTAGATTCAAAAATGTGCCTTTACTATGCGATGACATTGTAAAACATGCTTTAACTTCTTCGAATCAAAAAATGTTGTTAACAAAAGTTCCTAGTCATGACTGTTCTAGGCGAAAAGGTCTCTTGGGAAAATCTCGTAAGACCAACCGTTACCGAGAAAACTCACTTCAAAATGCATTTTTGCTATTTGATCATTTGAAGTAAACGTTCACTCTACTTTGTTGATTCGAATACAGTGTCCTATAGAAGCTTGTATATAATTCGTATTTAGTGTTTAACTCGATTCAAAATTGTGCATTTACTATCCGATGACATGGAAAAACATGCTTAAACTTCTTCGAATCAAAAAATGTTGTTAACAAAAGTTCCTAGTCATGACTTTTCTAGGCGAAAAGGTCTCTTGTAAAAATCTCGTAAACCCAACCGTTATCGAAAAAACTCACTTCAAAATGCATTTCTGCTATTTGATCATTTGAAGTAAACGTTCTCTATACTTTGTTGAATCGAATACAATGATCTATAGAAGCTTGCAAATGATTCGTATTGAATGTTTAACTGGATTCAAAATTGTGCATTTACCATCCGATGACATGGTAAAACATGCTTTAACTTCGTAGAATCAAAAAATGTTGTTAACAAAAGTTCCTAGTCATGGCTTTTCTAGGCGAACAGGTCTCTTGGGAAAATCTCGTAAAACCAACCGTTATCGAAAAAACTCACTTCAAAATACATTTTCTGATATTTGATGATTTGAAGTAAACGTTCACTCTACTTCGTTGAGTCGAATACAACGTTCTATGGATGCTTGTAAATGATTCGTATTGAATGTTTAACTAGATTCAAAAATGTGCCTTTACTATGCGATGACATTGTAAAACATGCTTTAACTTCGTCGAATCAAAAAATGTTGTTAACAAAAGTTCCTAGTCATGACTTTTCTAGGCGAAAAGGTCTCTTGGGAAAATCTCGTAAGACCAACCGTTACCGAGAAAACTCACTTCAAAATGCATTTTTGCTATTTGATCATTTGAAGTAAACGTTCACTCTACTTTGTTGATTCGAATACAGTGTCCTATAGAAGCTTGTATATAATTCGTATTTAGTGTTTAACTCGATTCAAAATTGTGCATTTACTATCCGATGACATGGAAAAACATGCTTAAACTTCTTCGAATCAAAAAATGTTGTTAACAAAAGTTCCTAGTCATGACTTTTCTAGGCGAAAAGGTCTCTTGTAAAAATCTCGTAAACCCAACCGTTATCGAAAAAACTCACTTCAAAATGCATTTCTGCTATTTGATCATTTGAAGTAAACGTTCTCTATACTTTGTTGAATCGAATACAATGATCTATAGAAGCTTGCAAATGATTCGTATTGAATGTTTAACTGGATTCAAAATTGTGCATTTACCATCCGATGACATGGTAAAACATGCTTTAACTTCGTAGAATCAAAAAATGTTGTTAACAAAAGTTCCTAGTCATGACTTTTCTAGGCGAAAAGGTCTCTTGTAAAAATCTCGTAAACCCAACCGTTATCGAAAAAACTCACTTCAAAATGCATTTCAGCTATTTGATCACTTGAAGTAAACGTTCACTCTACTTTCTTGAATCGAATACAATGATCTATAGAAGTTTGTAAATGATTCGTATTGAATGATTAACTCGATTAAAAAATGTGCTTTTACTATGCGATGACATGGTAAAACATGCTTTAATTAACTACGTCGAATCAAAAAATGTTGTTAACAAAAGTTCCTAGTCATGACTTTTCTAGGCGAAAAGGTCTCTTGTAAAAATCTCGTAAACCCAACCGTTATCGAAAAAACTCACTTCAAAATGCATTTCTGCTATTTGATCACTTGAAGTAAACGTTCACTCTACTTCGTTGAGTCGAATACAACGTTCTATGGATGCTTGTAAATGATTCGTATTGAATGTTTAACTAGATTCAAAAATGTGCCTTTACTATGCGATGACATTGTAAAACATGCTTTAACTTCGTCGAATCAAAAAATGTTGTTAACAAAAGTTCCTAGTCATAACTTTTCTAGGCGAAAAGGTCTCTTGTAAAAATCTCGTAAACCCAACCGTTATCGAAAAAACTCACTTCAAAATGCATTTCAGCTATTTGATCACTTGAAGTAAACGTTCACTCTACTTTCTTGAATCGAATAAAATGATCTATAGAAGCTTGCAAATGATTCGTATTGAATGTTTAACTCGATTCAAAATTGTGCATTTACTATGCGATGACATGGTAAAACATGCTTTAACTTCGTCGAATCAAAAAATGTTGTTAACAAAAGTTCCTAGTCATAACTTTTTTAGGCGAAAAGGTCTCTTGTAAAAATCTCGTAAACCCAACCGTTATCGAAAAAACTCACTTCAAAATGCATTTCTGCTATTTGATCATTTGAAGTAAACGTTCTCTATACTTTGTTGAATCGAATACAATGATCTATAGAAGCTTGCAAATGATTCGTATTGAATGTTTAACTGGATTCAAAATTGTGCATTTACCATCCGATGACATGGTAAAACATGCTTTAACTTCGTAGAATCAAAAAATGTTGTTAACAAAAGTTCCTAGTCATGACTTTTCTAGGCGAAAAGGTCTCTTGTAAAAATCTCGTAAACCCAACCGTTATCGAAAAAACTCACTTCAAAATGCATTTCTGCTATTTGATCACTTGAAGTAAACGTTCACTCTACTTTCTTGAATCGAATACAACCTAACTTTTCTAGGCGAAAAGGTCTCTTGGGAAAATCTCGTAAAACGGACCGTTATCGAAAAAACTCACCTCAATATGCATTTCTGCTATTTATCACTTGATGTAAACGTTCACTCTACTTTGTTGAATCGAATACAATGGTCTATACAAGCTTGAAAATGATTCGTATTGAATGTTTAACTCGATTCAAAATTGTGCATTTACTATCCGATGACTTGGTAAGACATGCTTTAACTTCGTCGAATCAAAAAATGTTGTTAACAAAAGTTCCTAGTCATGGCTTTTCTAGGCGAAAAGGTCTCTTGGGAAAATCTCGTAAGACCAACCGTTACCGAGAAAACTCACTTCAAAATGCATTTTTGCTATTTGATCATTTGAAGTAAACGTTCACTCTACTTTGTTGATTCGAATACAGTGTCCTATAGAAGCTTGTATATAATTCGTATTTAGTGTTTAACTCGATTCAAAATTGTGCATTTACTATCCGATGACATGGTAAAACATGCTTAAACTTCTTCGAATCAAAAAATGTTGTTAACAAAAGTTCCTAGTCAAGACTTTTCTAGGCGAAAAGGTCTCTTGTAAAAATCTCGTAAACCCAACCGTTATCGAAAAAACTTACTTCAAAATGTATTTCTGCTATTTGATCACTTGAAGTAAACGTTCACTCTACTTTCTTGAATCGAATACAATGATCTATAGAAGCTTGTAAATGATTCGTATTGAATGATTAACTCTATTAAAAAATGTGCTTTTACTATGCAATGACATGGTAAAACATGCTTTAACTTCGTCGAATCAAAAAATGTTGTTAACAAAAGTTCCTAGTCATGACTTTTCTAGGCGAAAAGGTCTCTTGGGAAAATCTCGTAAAACGAACCGTTATCGAAGAAACTCACCTCAATATGCGTTTCTGCTATTTTATCACTTGATGTAAACGTTCACTCTACTTTGTTGAATCGAATACAATGATCTATACAAGCTTGAAAATGATTCGTATTGAATGTTTAACTCGATTCAAAATTGTGCATTTACTATCCGATGACTTGGTAAAACATGCTTTAACTTCTTCGAATCAAAAAATGTTGTTAACAAAAGTTCCTAGTCATGACTTTTCTAGGCGAAAAGGTCTCTTGGGAAAATCTCGTAAAACCAACCGTTATCGAAAAAACTCACTTCAAAATACATTTTCTGATATTTGATGATTTGAAGTAAACGTTCACTCTACTTCGTTGGGTCGAATACAACGTTCTATGGATGCTTGTAAATGATTCGTATTGAATGTTTAACTAGATTCAAAAATGTGCCTTTACTATGCGATGACATTGTAAAACATGCTTTAACTTCGTCGAATCAAAAAATGTTGTTAACAAAAGTTCCTAGTCATGACTTTTCTAGGCGAAAAGGTCTCTTGGGAAAATCTCGTAAAACCAACCGTTACCGAGAAAACTCACTTCAAATTGCATTTCAGATATTTGATGATTTGAAGTAAACGTTTTCTCTACTTTGTTGAATCGAATAAAATGATCTATAGAAGCTTGCAAATGATTCGTATTGAATGTTTAACTCGATTCAAAATTGTGCATTTACTATCCGATGACTTGGTAAGACATGCTTTAACTTCGTCGAATCAAAAAATGTTGTTAACAAAAGTTCCTAGTCATGGCTTTTCTAGGCGAACAGGTCTCTTGGGAAAATCTCGTAAAATCAACCGTTATCGAAAAAACTCACTTCAAAATACATTTTCTGATATTTGATGATTTGAAGTAAACGTTCACTCTACTTCGTTGGGTCGAATACAACGTTCTATGGATGCTTGTAAATGATTCGTATTGAATGTTTAACTAGATTCAAAAATGTGCCTTTACTATGCGATGACATTGTAAAACATGCTTTAACTTCGTCGAATCAAAAAATGTTGTTAACAAAAGTTCCTAGTCATGACTTTTCTAGGCGAAAAGGTCTCTTGGGAAAATCTCGTAAGACCAACCGTTACCGAGAAAACTCACTTCAAAATGCATTTTTGCTATTTGATCATTTGAAGTAAACGTTCACTCTACTTTGTTGATTCGAATACAGTGTCCTATAGAAGCTTGTATATAATTCGTATTTAGTGTTTAACTCGATTCAAAATTGTGCATTTACTATCCGATGACATGGTAAAACATGCTTAAACTTCTTCGAATCAATAAATGTTGTTAACCAAAGTTCCTAGTCATGACTTTTCTAGGCGAAAAGGTCTCTTGTAAAAATCTCGTAAACCCAACCGTTATCGAAAAAACTCACTTCAAAATGCATTTCTGCTATTTGATCACTGAAGTAAACGTTCACTCTACTTTCTTGAATCGAATACAATGATCTATAGAAGCTTGTAAATGATTCGTATTGAATGATTAACTCTATTAAAAAATGTGCTTTTACTATGCAATGACATGGTAAAACATGCTTTAACTTCGTCGAATCAAAAAATGTTGTTAACAAAAGTTCCTAGTCATGACTTTTCTAGGCGAAAAGGTCTCTTGGGAAAATCTCGTAAAACGGACCGTTATCGAAAAAACTCACCTCAATATGCATTTCTGCTATTTATCACTTGATGTAAACGTTCACTCTACTTTGTTGAATCGAATACAATGGTCTATACAAGCTTGAAAATGATTCGTATTGAATGTTTAACTCGATTCAAAATTGTGCATTTACTATCCGATGACATGGTAAAACATGCTTTAACTTCGTGGAATCAAAAAAATGTTGTTAACAAAAGTTTCTAGTCATGACTTTTCTAGGCGAAAAGGTCTCTCGGGAAAATCTCGTAAAACCAACCGTTACCGAGAAAACTCACTTCAAATTGCATTTCAGATATTTGATGATTTGAAGTAAACGTTTTCTCTACTTTGTTGAATCGAATAAAATGATCTATAGAAGCTTGCAAATGATTCGTATTGAATGTTTAACTCGATTCAAAATTGTGCATTTACTATCCGATGACTTGGTAAGACATGCTTTAACTTCGTCGAATCAAAAAATGTTGTTAACAAAAGTTCCTAGTCATGGCTTTTCTAGGCGAAAAGGTCTCTTGGGAAAATCTCGTAAAACCAACCGTTATCGAAAAAACTCACTTCAAAATACATTTTCTGATATTTGATGATTTGAAGTAAACGTTCACTCTACTTCGTTGAGTCGAATACAACGTTCTATGGATGCTTGTAAATGATTCGTATTGAATGTTTAACTAGATTCAAAAATGTGCCTTTACTATGCGATGACATTGTAAAACATGCTTTAACTTCGTCGAATCAAAAAATGTTGTTAACAAAAGTTCCTAGTCATGACTTTTCTAGGCGAAAAGGTCTCTCGGGAAAATCTCGTAAAACCAACCGTTACCGAGAAAACTCACTTCAAATTGCATTTCAGATATTTGATGATTTGAAGGAAACGTTTTCTCTACTTTGTTGAATCGAATAAAATGATCTATAGAAGCTTGCAAATGATTCGTATTGAATGTTTAACTCGATTCAAAATTGTGCATTTACTATCCGATGACATGGTAAAACATGCTTTAACTTCGTCGAATCAAAAAATGTTGTTAACAAAAGTTCCTAGTCATGACTTTTCTAGGCGAAAAGGTCTCTTGGGAAAATCTCGTAAGACCAACCGTTACCGAGAAAACTCACTTCAAAATGCATTTTTGCTATTTGATCATTTGAAGTAAACGTTCACTCTACTTTGTTGATTCGAATACAGTGTCCTATAGAAGCTTGTATATAATTCGTATTTAGTGTTTAACTCGATTCAAAATTGTGCATTTACTATCCGATGACATGGTAAAACATGCTTAAACTTCTTCGAATCAAAAAATGTTGTTAACAAAAGTTCCTAGTCAAGACTTTTCTAGGCGAAAAGGTCTCTTGTAAAAATCTCGTAAACCCAACCGTTATCGAAAAAACTCACTTCAAAATGCATTTCTGCTATTTGATCACTTGAAGTAAACGTTCACTCTACTTTCTTGAATCGAATACAATGATCTATAGAAGCTTGTAAATGATTCGTATTGAATGATTAACTCTATTAAAAAATGTGCTTTTACTATGCAATGACATGGTAAAACATGCTTTAACTTCGTCGAATCAAAAAATGTTGTTAACAAAAGTTCCTAGTCATGACTTTTCTAGGCGAAAAGGTCTCTTGGGAAAATCTCGTAAAACGAACCGTTATCGAAGAAACTCACCTCAATATGCGTTTCTGCTATTTTATCACTTGATGTAAACGTTCACTCTACTTTGTTGAATCGAATACAATGATCTATACAAGCTTGAAAATGATTCGTATTGAATGTTTAACTCGATTCAAAATTGTGCATTTACTATCCGATGACTTGGTAAAACATGCTTTAACTTCTTCGAATCAAAAAATGTTGTTAACAAAAGTTCCTAGTCATGACTTTTCTAGGCGAAAAGGTCTCTTGGGAAAATCTCGTAAAACCAACCGTTATCGAAAAAACTCACTTCAAAATACATTTTCTGATATTTGATGATTTGAAGTAAACGTTCACTCTACTTCGTTGAGTCGAATACAACGTTCTATGGATGCTTGCAAATGATTCGTATTGAATGTTTAACTCGATTCAAAATTGTGCATTTACTATCCGATGACATGGTAAAACATGCTTTAACTTCTTCGAATCAAAAAATGTTGTTAACAAAAGTTCCTAGTCATGACTTTTCTAGGCGAGAAGGTCTCTTGGGAAAATCTCGTAAAACGAACCGTTATCGAAAAAACTCACTTCAAAATACATTTATGATATTTGATGATTTGAAGGAAACGTTCACTCTACTTCGTTGAGTCGAATACAACGTTCTATGGATGCTCGTAAATGATTCGTATTGAATGTTTAACTCGATTCAAAATTGTGCCTTTACTATGCGATGACATTGTAAAACATGCTTTAACTTCGTCGAATCAAAAAATGATGTTAACAAAAGTTCCTAGTCATGACTTTTCTAGGCGAAAATGTCTCTTGTAAAAATCTCGTAAACCCAACCGTTATCGAAAAAACTCACTTCAAAATGCATTTCTGCTATTTGATCACTTGAAGTAAACGTTCACTCTACTTTCTTGAATCGAATACAATGATCTATAGAAGCTTGTAAATGATTCGTATTGAATGATTAACTCTATTAAAAAATGTGCTTTTACTATGCAATGACATGGTAGAACATGCTTTAACTTCGTCGAATCAAAAAATGTTGTTAACAAAAGTTCCTAGTCATGACTTTTCTAGGCGAAAAGGTCTCTTGGGAAAATCTCGTAAAACGGACCGTTATCGAAAAAACTCACCTCAATATGCATTTCTGCTATTTATCACTTGATGTAAACGTTCACTCTACTTTGTTGAATCGAATACAATGGTCTATACAAGCTTGAAAATGATTCGTATTGAATGTTTAACTCGATTCAAAATTGTGCATTTACTATCCGATGACATGGTAAAACATGCTTTAACTTCGTGGAATCAAAAAAATGTTGTTAACAAAAGTTTCTAGTCATGACTTTTCTAGGCGAAAAGGTCTCTCGGGAAAATCTCGTAAAACCAACCGTTATCGAAAAAACTCACTTCAAAATACATTTTCTGATATTTGATGATTTGAAGTAAACGTTCACTCTACTTCGTTGAGTCGAATACAACGTTCTATGGATGCTTGTAAATGATTCGTATTGAATGTTTAACTGGATTCAAAATTGTGCATTTACCATCCGATGACATGGTAAAACATGCTTTAACTTCTTCGAATCAAAAAATGTTGTTAACAAAAGTTCCTAGTCATAACTTTTTTAGGCGAAAAGGTGTCTTGTAAAAATCTCGTAAACCCAATCGTTATCGAAAAAACTCACTTCAAAATGCATTTCAGCTATTTGATCACTTGAAGTAAACGTTCACTCTACTTCGTTGAGTCGAATACAACGTTCTATGGATGCTTGTAAATGATTCGTATTGAATGTTTAACTAGATTCAAAAATGTGCCTTTACTATGCGATGACATTGTAAAACATGCTTTAACTTCGTCGAATCAAAAAATGTTGTTAGCAAAAGTTCCTAGTCATGACTTTTCTAGGCGAAAAGGTCTCTCCGGAAAATCTCGTAAAACCAACCGTTACCGAGAAAACTCACTTCAAATTGCATTTCAGATATTTGATGATTTGAAGTAAACGTTTTCTCTACTTTGTTGAATCGAATAAAATGATCTATAGAAGCTTTGATTCGTATTGAATGTTTAACTCGATTCAAAATTGTGCATTTACTATCCGATGACTTGGTAAAACATGCTTTAACTTCGTCGAATCAAAAAATGTTGTTAACAAAAGTTCCTAGTCATGACTTTTCTAGGCGAAAAGGTCTCTTGGGAAAATCTCGTAAAACCAATCGTTATCGAAAAAACTCACTTCAAAATACATTTTCTGATATTTGATGATTTGAAGTAAACGTTCACTCTACTTCGTTGAGTCGAATACAACGTTCTATGGATGCTTGCAAATGATTCGTATTGAATGTTTAACTCGATTCAAAATTGTGCATTTACTATCCGATGACATGGTAAAACATGCTTTAACTTCTTCGAATCAAAAAATGTTGTTAACAAAAGTTCCTAGTCATGACTTTTCTAGGCGAGAAGGTCTCTTGGGAAAATCTCGTAAAACGAACCGTTATCGAAAAAACTCACTTCAAAATACATTTATGATATTTGATGATTTGAAGGAAACGTTCACTCTACTTCGTTGAGTCGAATACAACGTTCTATGGATGCTCGTAAATGATTCGTATTGAATGTTTAACTCGATTCAAAATTGTGCCTTTACTATGCGATGACATTGTAAAACATGCTTTAACTTCGTCGAATCAAAAAATGATGTTAACAAAAGTTCCTAGTCATGACTTTTCTAGGCGAAAAGGTCTCTTGTAAAAATCTCGTAAACCCAACCGTTATCGAAAAAACTCACTTCAAAATGCATTTCTGCTATTTGATCACTTGAAGTAAACGTTCACTCTACTTCGTTGAGTCGAATACAACGTTCTATGGATGCTTGTAAATGATTCGTATTGAATGTTTAACTCGATTAAAAAATGTGCTTTTACTATGCGATGACATGGTAAAACATGCTTTAACTACGTCGAATCAGAAAATGTTGTTAACAAAAGTTCCTAGTCATGACTTTTCTAGGCGAAAAGGTCTCTTGTAAAAATCTCGTAAACCCAACCGTTATCGAAAAAACTCACTTCAAAATGCATTTCTGCCATTTGATCACTTGAAGTAAACGTTCACTCTACTTTATTGAATCGAATACAATGATCTATAGAAGCTTGTAAATGATTCGTATTGAATGATTAACTCGATTAAAAAATGTGTTTTACTATGCGATGACATGGTAAAACATGCTTTAACTACGTCGAATCAAAAAATGTTGTTAACAAAAGTTCCTAGTCATGACTTTTCTAGGCGAAAAGGTCTCTTGGGAAAATCTCGTAAGACCAACCGTTACCGAGAAAACTCACTTCAAAATGCATTTTTGCTATTTGATGATTTGAAGTAAACGTTTTCTCTACTTTGTTGAATCGAATAAAATGATCTATAGAAGCTTGCAAATGATTCGTATTGAATGTTTAACTCGATTCAAAATTGTGCATTTACTATCCGATGACTTGGTAAGACATGCTTTAACTTCGTCGAATCAAAAAATGTTGTTAACAAAAGTTCCTAGTCATGGCTTTTCTAGGCGAACAGGTCTCTTGGGAAAATCTCGTAAAACCAACCGTTATCGAAAAAACTCACTTCAAAATACATTTTCTGATATTTGATGATTTGAAGTAAACGTTCACTCTACTTCGTTGAGTCGAATACAACGTTCTATGGATGCTTGTAAATGATTCGTATTGAATGTTTAACTAGATTCAAAAATGTGCCTTTACTATGCGATGACATTGTAAAACATGCTTTAACTTCGTCGAATCAAAAAATGTTGTTAACAAAAGTTCCTAGTCATGACTTTTCTAGGCGAAAAGGTCTCTTGGGAAAATCTCGTAAGACCAACCGTTACCGAGAAAACTCACTTCAAAATGCATTTTTGCTATTTGATCATTTGAAGTAAACGTTCACTCTACTTTGTTGATTCGAATACAGTGTCCTATAGAAGCTTGTATATAATTCGTATTTAGTGTTTAACTCGATTCAAAATTGTGCATTTACTATCCGATGACATGGAAAAACATGCTTAAACTTCTTCGAATCAAAAAATGTTGTTAACAAAAGTTCCTAGTCATGACTTTTCTAGGCGAAAAGGTCTCTTGTAAAAATCTCGTAAACCCAACCGTTATCGAAAAAACTCACTTCAAAATGCATTTCTGCTATTTGATCATTTGAAGTAAACGTTCTCTATACTTTGTTGAATCGAATACAATGATCTATAGAAGCTTGCAAATGATTCGTATTGAATGTTTAACTGGATTCAAAATTGTGCATTTACCATCCGATGACATGGTAAAACATGCTTTAACTTCGTAGAATCAAAAAATGTTGTTAACAAAAGTTCCTAGTCATGACTTTTCTAGGCGAAAAGGTCTCTTGTAAAAATCTCGTAAACCCAACCGTTATCGAAAAAACTCACTTCAAAATGCATTTCAGCTATTTGATCACTTGAAGTAAACGTTCACTCTACTTTCTTGAATCGAATACAATGATCTATAGAAGCTTGTAAATGATTCGTATTGAATGATTAACTCGATTAAAAAATGTGCTTTTACTATGCGATGACATGGTAAAACATGCTTTAATTAACTACGTCGAATCAAAAAATGTTGTTAACAAAAGTTCCTAGTCATGACTTTTCTAGGCGAAAAGGTCTCTTGTAAAAATCTCGTAAACCCAACCGTTATCGAAAAAACTCACTTCAAAATGCATTTCTGCTATTTGATCACTTGAAGTAAACGTTCACTCTACTTCGTTGAGTCGAATACAACGTTCTATGGATGCTTGTAAATGATTCGTATTGAATGTTTAACTAGATTCAAAAATGTGCCTTTACTATGCGATGACATTGTAAAACATGCTTTAACTTCGTCGAATCAAAAAATGTTGTTAACAAAAGTTCCTAGTCATGACTTTTCTAGGCGAAAAGGTCTCTTGTAAAAATCTCGTAAACCCAACCGTTATCGAAAAAACTCACTTCAAAATGCATTTCAGCTATTTGATCACTTGAAGTAAACGTTCACTCTACTTTCTTGAATCGAATAAAATGATCTATAGAAGCTTGCAAATGATTCGTATTGAATGTTTAACTCGATTCAAAATTGTGCATTTACTATGCGATGACATGGTAAAACATGCTTTAACTTCGTAGAATCAAAAAATGTTGTTAACAAAAGTTCCTAGTCATGACTTTTCTAGGCGAAAAGGTCTCTTGTAAAAATCTCGTAAACCCAACCGTTATCGAAAAAACTCACTTCAAAATGCATTTCAGCTATTTGATCACTTGAAGTAAACGTTCACTCTACTTTCTTGAATCGAATACAATGATCTATAGAAGCTTGTAAATGATTCGTATTGAATGATTAACTCTATTAAAAAATGTGCTTTTACTATGCAATGACATGGTAAAACATGCTTTAACTTCGTCGAATCAAAAAATGTTGTTAACAAAAGTTCCTAACTTTTCTAGGCGAAAAGGTCTCTTGGGAAAATCTCGTAAAACGGACCGTTATCGAAAAAACTCACCTCAATATGCATTTCTGCTATTTATCACTTGATGTAAACGTTCACTCTACATTGTTGAATCGAATACAGTGGTCTATACAAGCTTGAAAATGATTCGTATTGAATGTTTAACTCGATTCAAAATTGTGCATTTACTATCCGATGACATGGTAAAACATGCTTTAACTTCGTGGAATCAAAAAAATGTTGTTAACAAAAGTATCTAGTCATGACTTTTCTAGGCGAAAAGGTCTCTCGGGAAAATCTCGTAAAACCAACCGTTACCGAGAAAACTCACTTCAAATTGCATTTCAGATATTTGATGATTTGAAGTAAACGTTTTCTCTACTTTGTTGAATCGAATAAAATGATCTATAGAAGTTTGCAAATAATTCGTATTGAATGTTTAAACTCGATTCAAAATTGTGCATTTACTATCCGATGACTTGGTAAGACATGCTTTAACTTCGTCGAATCAAAAAATGTTGTTAACAAAAGTTCCTAGTCATGGCTTTTCTAGGCGAAAAGGTCTCTTGGGAAAATCTCGTAAAACCAACCGTTATCGAAAAAACTCACTTCAAAATACATTTTCTGATATTTGATGATTTGAAGTAAACGTTCACTCTACTTCGTTGAGTCGAATACAACGTTCTATGGATGCTTGTAAATGATTCGTATTGAATGTTTAACTAGATTCAAAAATGTGCCTTTACTATGCGATGACATTGTAAAACATGCTTTAACTTCGTCGAATCAAAAAATGTTGTTAACAAAAGTTCCTAGTCATGACTTTTCTAGGCGAAAAGGTCTCTTGGGAAAATCTCGTAAAACCAACCGTTACCGAGAAAACTCACTTCAAATTGCATTTCAGATATTTGATGATTTGAAGGAAACGTTTTCTCTACTTTGTTGAATCGAATAAAATGATCTATAGAAGCTTGCAAATGATTCGTATTGAATGTTTAACTCGATTCAAAATTGTGCATTTACTATCCGATGACATGGTAAAACATGCTTTAACTTCGTCGAATCAAAAAATGTTGTTAACAAAAGTTCCTAGTCATGACTTTTCTAGGCGAAAAGGTCTCTTGGGAAAATCTCGTAAGACCAACCGTTACCGAGAAAACTCACTTCAAAATGCATTTTTGCTATTTGATCATTTGAAGTAAACGTTCACTCTACTTTGTTGATTCGAATACAGTGTCCTATAGAAGCTTGTATATAATTCGTATTTAGTGTTTAACTCGATTCAAAATTGTGCATTTACTATCCGATGACATGGTAAAACATGCTTAAACTTCTTCGAATCAAAAAATGTTGTTAACAAAAGTTCCTAGTCAAGACTTTTCTAGGCGAAAAGGTCTCTTGTAAAAATCTCGTAAACCCAACCGTTATCGAAAAAACTCACTTCAAAATGCATTTCTGCTATTTGATCACTTGAAGTAAACGTTCACTCTACTTTCTTGAATCGAATACAATGATCTATAGAAGCTTGTAAATGATTCGTATTGAATGATTAACTCTATTAAAAAATGTGCTTTTACTATGCAATGACATGGTAAAACATGCTTTAACTTCGTCGAATCAAAAAATGTTGTTAACAAAAGTTCCTAGTCATGACTTTTCTAGGCGAAAAGGTCTCTTGGGAAAATCTCGTAAAACGAACCGTTATCGAAGAAACTCACCTCAATATGCGTTTCTGCTATTTTATCACTTGATGTAAACGTTCACTCTACTTTGTTGAATCGAATACAATGATCTATACAAGCTTGAAAATGATTCGTATTGAATGTTTAACTCGATTCAAAATTGTGCATTTACTATCCGATGACTTGGTAAAACATGCTTTAACTTCTTCGAATCAAAAAATGTTGTTAACAAAAGTTCCTAGTCATGACTTTTCTAGGCGAGAAGGTCTCTTGGGAAAATCTCGTAAAACGAACCGTTATCGAAAAAACTCACTTCAAAATACATTTATGATATTTGATGATTTGAAGGAAACGTTCACTCTACTTCGTTGAGTCGAATACAACGTTCTATGGATGCTCGTAAATGATTCGTATTGAATGTTTAACTCGATTCAAAATTGTGCCTTTACTATGCGATGACATTGTAAAACATGCTTTAACTTCGTCGAATCAAAAAATGATGTTAACAAAAGTTCCTAGTCATGACTTTTCTAGGCGAAAATGTCTCTTGTAAAAATCTCGTAAACCCAACCGTTATCGAAAAAACTCACTTCAAAATGCATTTCTGCTATTTGATCACTTGAAGTAAACGTTCACTCTACTTTCTTGAATCGAATACAATGATCTATAGAAGCTTGTAAATGATTCGTATTGAATGATTAACTCTATTAAAAAATGTGCTTTTACTATGCAATGACATGGTAGAACATGCTTTAACTTCGTCGAATCAAAAAATGTTGTTAACAAAAGTTCCTAGTCATGACTTTTCTAGGCGAAAAGGTCTCTTGGGAAAATCTCGTAAAACGGACCGTTATCGAAAAAACTCACCTCAATATGCATTTCTGCTATTTATCACTTGATGTAAACGTTCACTCTACTTTGTTGAATCGAATACAATGGTCTATACAAGCTTGAAAATGATTCGTATTGAATGTTTAACTCGATTCAAAATTGTGCATTTACTATCCGATGACATGGTAAAACATGCTTTAACTTCGTGGAATCAAAAAAATGTTGTTAACAAAAGTTTCTAGTCATGACTTTTCTAGGCGAAAAGGTCTCTCGGGAAAATCTCGTAAAACCAACCGTTATCGAAAAAACTCACTTCAAAATACATTTTCTGATATTTGATGATTTGAAGTAAACGTTCACTCTACTTCGTTGAGTCGAATACAACGTTCTATGGATGCTTGTAAATGATTCGTATTGAATGTTTAACTGGATTCAAAATTGTGCATTTACCATCCGATGACATGGTAAAACATGCTTTAACTTCTTCGAATCAAAAAATGTTGTTAACAAAAGTTCCTAGTCATAACTTTTTTAGGCGAAAAGGTGTCTTGTAAAAATCTCGTAAACCCAATCGTTATCGAAAAAACTCACTTCAAAATGCATTTCAGCTATTTGATCACTTGAAGTAAACGTTCACTCTACTTCGTTGAGTCGAATACAACGTTCTATGGATGCTTGTAAATGATTCGTATTGAATGTTTAACTAGATTCAAAAATGTGCCTTTACTATGCGATGACATTGTAAAACATGCTTTAACTTCGTCGAATCAAAAAATGTTGTTAGCAAAAGTTCCTAGTCATGACTTTTCTAGGCGAAAAGGTCTCTCCGGAAAATCTCGTAAAACCAACCGTTACCGAGAAAACTCACTTCAAATTGCATTTCAGATATTTGATGATTTGAAGTAAACGTTTTCTCTAATTTGTTGAATCGAATAAAATGATCTATAGAAGCTTTGATTCGTATTGAATGTTTAACTCGATTCAAAATTGTGCATTTACTATCCGATGACTTGGTAAAACATGCTTTAACTTCGTCGAATCAAAAAATGTTGTTAACAAAAGTTCCTAGTCATGACTTTTCTAGGCGAAAAGGTCTCTTGGGAAAATCTCGTAAAACCAATCGTTATCGAAAAAACTCACTTCAAAATACATTTTCTGATATTTGATGATTTGAAGTAAACGTTCACTCTACTTCGTTGAGTCGAATACAACGTTCTATGGATGCTTGCAAATGATTCGTATTGAATGTTTAACTCGATTCAAAATTGTGCATTTACTATCCGATGACATGGTAAAACATGCTTTAACTTCTTCGAATCAAAAAATGTTGTTAACAAAAGTTCCTAGTCATGACTTTTCTAGGCGAGAAGGTCTCTTGGGAAAATCTCGTAAAACGAACCGTTATCGAAAAAACTCACTTCAAAATACATTTATGATATTTGATGATTTGAAGGAAACGTTCACTCTACTTCGTTGAGTCGAATACAACGTTCTATGGATGCTCGTAAATGATTCGTATTGAATGTTTAACTCGATTCAAAATTGTGCCTTTACTATGCGATGACATTGTAAAACATGCTTTAACTTCGTCGAATCAAAAAATGATGTTAACAAAAGTTCCTAGTCATGACTTTTCTAGGCGAAAAGGTCTCTTGTAAAAATCTCGTAAACCCAACCGTTATCGAAAAAACTCACTTCAAAATGCATTTCTGCTATTTGATCACTTGAAGTAAACGTTCACTCTACTTCGTTGAGTCGAATACAACGTTCTATGGATGCTTGTAAATGATTCGTATTGAATGTTTAACTCGATTAAAAAATGTGCTTTTACTATGCGATGACATGGTAAAACATGCTTTAACTACGTCGAATCAGAAAATGTTGTTAACAAAAGTTCCTAGTCATGACTTTTCTAGGCGAAAAGGTCTCTTGTAAAAATCTCGTAAACCCAACCGTTATCGAAAAAACTCACTTCAAAATGCATTTCTGCCATTTGATCACTTGAAGTAAACGTTCACTCTACTTTATTGAATCGAATACAATGATCTATAGAAGCTTGTAAATGATTCGTATTGAATGATTAACTCGATTAAAAAATGTGTTTTACTATGCGATGACATGGTAAAACATGCTTTAACTACGTCGAATCAAAAAATGTTGTTAACAAAAGTTCCTAGTCATGACTTTTCTAGGCGAAAAGGTCTCTTGGGAAAATCTCGTAAGACCAACCGTTACCGAGAAAACTCACTTCAAAATGCATTTTTGCTATTTGATGATTTGAAGTAAACGTTTTCTCTACTTTGTTGAATCGAATAAAATGATCTATAGAAGCTTGCAAATGATTCGTATTGAATGTTTAACTCGATTCAAAATTGTGCATTTACTATCCGATGACTTGGTAAGACATGCTTTAACTTCGTCGAATCAAAAAATGTTGTTAACAAAAGTTCCTAGTCATGGCTTTTCTAGGCGAACAGGTCTCTTGGGAAAATCTCGTAAAACCAACCGTTATCGAAAAAACTCACTTCAAAATACATTTTCTGATATTTGATGATTTGAAGTAAACGTTCACTCTACTTCGTTGAGTCGAATACAACGTTCTATGGATGCTTGTAAATGATTCGTATTGAATGTTTAACTAGATTCAAAAATGTGCCTTTACTATGCGATGACATTGTAAAACATGCTTTAACTTCGTCGAATCAAAAAATGTTGTTAACAAAAGTTCCTAGTCATGACTTTTCTAGGCGAAAAGGTCTCTTGGGAAAATCTCGTAAGACCAACCGTTACCGAGAAAACTCACTTCAAAATGCATTTTTGCTATTTGATCATTTGAAGTAAACGTTCACTCTACTTTGTTGATTCGAATACAGTGTCCTATAGAAGCTTGTATATAATTCGTATTTAGTGTTTAACTCGATTCAAAATTGTGCATTTACTATCCGATGACATGGAAAAACATGCTTAAACTTCTTCGAATCAAAAAATGTTGTTAACAAAAGTTCCTAGTCATGACTTTTCTAGGCGAAAAGGTCTCTTGTAAAAATCTCGTAAACCCAACCGTTATCGAAAAAACTCACTTCAAAATGCATTTCTGCTATTTGATCATTTGAAGTAAACGTTCTCTATACTTTGTTGAATCGAATACAATGATCTATAGAAGCTTGCAAATGATTCGTATTGAATGTTTAACTCGATTCAAAATTGTGCATTTACTATCCGATGACATGGTAAAACATGCTTTAACTTCGTCGAATCAAAAAATGTTGTTAACAAAAGTTCCTAGTCATGACTTTTCTAGGCGAAAAGGTCTCTTGGGAAAATCTCGTAAGACCAACCGTTACCGAGAAAACTCACTTCAAAATGCATTTTTGCTATTTGATCATTTGAAGTAAACGTTCACTCTACTTTGTTGATTCGAATACAGTGTCCTATAGAAGCTTGTATATAATTCGTATTTAGTGTTTAACTCGATTCAAAATTGTGCATTTACTATCCGATGACATGGTAAAACATGCTTAAACTTCTTCGAATCAAAAAATGTTGTTAACAAAAGTTCCTAGTCAAGACTTTTCTAGGCGAAAAGGTCTCTTGTAAAAATCTCGTAAACCCAACCGTTATCGAAAAAACTCACTTCAAAATGCATTTCTGCTATTTGATCACTTGAAGTAAACGTTCACTCTACTTTCTTGAATCGAATACAATGATCTATAGAAGCTTGTAAATGATTCGTATTGAATGATTAACTCTATTAAAAAATGTGCTTTTACTATGCAATGACATGGTAAAACATGCTTTAACTTCGTCGAATCAAAAAATGTTGTTAACAAAAGTTCCTAGTCATGACTTTTCTAGGCGAAAAGGTCTCTTGGGAAAATCTCGTAAAACGAACCGTTATCGAAGAAACTCACCTCAATATGCGTTTCTGCTATTTTATCACTTGATGTAAACGTTCACTCTACTTTGTTGAATCGAATACAATGATCTATACAAGCTTGAAAATGATTCGTATTGAATGTTTAACTCGATTCAAAATTGTGCATTTACTATCCGATGACTTGGTAAAACATGCTTTAACTTCTTCGAATCAAAAAATGTTGTTAACAAAAGTTCCTAGTCATGACTTTTCTAGGCGAGAAGGTCTCTTGGGAAAATCTCGTAAAACGAACCGTTATCGAAAAAACTCACTTCAAAATACATTTATGATATTTGATGATTTGAAGGAAACGTTCACTCTACTTCGTTGAGTCGAATACAACGTTCTATGGATGCTCGTAAATGATTCGTATTGAATGTTTAACTCGATTCAAAATTGTGCCTTTACTATGCGATGACATTGTAAAACATGCTTTAACTTCGTCGAATCAAAAAATGATGTTAACAAAAGTTCCTAGTCATGACTTTTCTAGGCGAAAATGTCTCTTGTAAAAATCTCGTAAACCCAACCGTTATCGAAAAAACTCACTTCAAAATGCATTTCTGCTATTTGATCACTTGAAGTAAACGTTCACTCTACTTTCTTGAATCGAATACAATGATCTATAGAAGCTTGTAAATGATTCGTATTGAATGATTAACTCTATTAAAAAATGTGCTTTTACTATGCAATGACATGGTAGAACATGCTTTAACTTCGTCGAATCAAAAAATGTTGTTAACAAAAGTTCCTAGTCATGACTTTTCTAGGCGAAAAGGTCTCTTGGGAAAATCTCGTAAAACGGACCGTTATCGAAAAAACTCACCTCAATATGCATTTCTGCTATTTATCACTTGATGTAAACGTTCACTCTACTTTGTTGAATCGAATACAATGGTCTATACAAGCTTGAAAATGATTCGTATTGAATGTTTAACTCGATTCAAAATTGTGCATTTACTATCCGATGACATGGTAAAACATGCTTTAACTTCGTGGAATCAAAAAAATGTTGTTAACAAAAGTTTCTAGTCATGACTTTTCTAGGCGAAAAGGTCTCTCGGGAAAATCTCGTAAAACCAACCGTTATCGAAAAAACTCACTTCAAAATACATTTTCTGATATTTGATGATTTGAAGTAAACGTTCACTCTACTTCGTTGAGTCGAATACAACGTTCTATGGATGCTTGTAAATGATTCGTATTGAATGTTTAACTGGATTCAAAATTGTGCATTTACCATCCGATGACATGGTAAAACATGCTTTAACTTCTTCGAATCAAAAAATGTTGTTAACAAAAGTTCCTAGTCATAACTTTTTTAGGCGAAAAGGTGTCTTGTAAAAATCTCGTAAACCCAATCGTTATCGAAAAAACTCACTTCAAAATGCATTTCAGCTATTTGATCACTTGAAGTAAACGTTCACTCTACTTCGTTGAGTCGAATACAACGTTCTATGGATGCTTGTAAATGATTCGTATTGAATGTTTAACTAGATTCAAAAATGTGCCTTTACTATGCGATGACATTGTAAAACATGCTTTAACTTCGTCGAATCAAAAAATGTTGTTAGCAAAAGTTCCTAGTCATGACTTTTCTAGGCGAAAAGGTCTCTCCGGAAAATCTCGTAAAACCAACCGTTACCGAGAAAACTCACTTCAAATTGCATTTCAGATATTTGATGATTTGAAGTAAACGTTTTCTCTACTTTGTTGAATCGAATAAAATGATCTATAGAAGCTTTGATTCGTATTGAATGTTTAACTCGATTCAAAATTGTGCATTTACTATCCGATGACTTGGTAAAACATGCTTTAACTTCGTCGAATCAAAAAATGTTGTTAACAAAAGTTCCTAGTCATGACTTTTCTAGGCGAAAAGGTCTCTTGGGAAAATCTCGTAAAACCAATCGTTATCGAAAAAACTCACTTCAAAATACATTTTCTGATATTTGATGATTTGAAGTAAACGTTCACTCTACTTCGTTGAGTCGAATACAACGTTCTATGGATGCTTGCAAATGATTCGTATTGAATGTTTAACTCGATTCAAAATTGTGCATTTACTATCCGATGACATGGTAAAACATGCTTTAACTTCTTCGAATCAAAAAATGTTGTTAACAAAAGTTCCTAGTCATGACTTTTCTAGGCGAGAAGGTCTCTTGGGAAAATCTCGTAAAACGAACCGTTATCGAAAAAACTCACTTCAAAATACATTTATGATATTTGATGATTTGAAGGAAACGTTCACTCTACTTCGTTGAGTCGAATACAACGTTCTATGGATGCTCGTAAATGATTCGTATTGAATGTTTAACTCGATTCAAAATTGTGCCTTTACTATGCGATGACATTGTAAAACATGCTTTAACTTCGTCGAATCAAAAAATGATGTTAACAAAAGTTCCTAGTCATGACTTTTCTAGGCGAAAAGGTCTCTTGTAAAAATCTCGTAAACCCAACCGTTATCGAAAAAACTCACTTCAAAATGCATTTCTGCTATTTGATCACTTGAAGTAAACGTTCACTCTACTTCGTTGAGTCGAATACAACGTTCTATGGATGCTTGTAAATGATTCGTATTGAATGTTTAACTCGATTAAAAAATGTGCTTTTACTATGCGATGACATGGTAAAACATGCTTTAACTACGTCGAATCAGAAAATGTTGTTAACAAAAGTTCCTAGTCATGACTTTTCTAGGCGAAAAGGTCTCTTGTAAAAATCTCGTAAACCCAACCGTTATCGAAAAAACTCACTTCAAAATGCATTTCTGCCATTTGATCACTTGAAGTAAACGTTCACTCTACTTTATTGAATCGAATACAATGATCTATAGAAGCTTGTAAATGATTCGTATTGAATGATTAACTCGATTAAAAAATGTGTTTTACTATGCGATGACATGGTAAAACATGCTTTAACTACGTCGAATCAAAAAATGTTGTTAACAAAAGTTCCTAGTCATGACTTTTCTAGGCGAAAAGGTCTCTTGGGAAAATCTCGTAAGACCAACCGTTACCGAGAAAACTCACTTCAAAATGCATTTTTGCTATTTGATGATTTGAAGTAAACGTTTTCTCTACTTTGTTGAATCGAATAAAATGATCTATAGAAGCTTGCAAATGATTCGTATTGAATGTTTAACTCGATTCAAAATTGTGCATTTACTATCCGATGACTTGGTAAGACATGCTTTAACTTCGTCGAATCAAAAAATGTTGTTAACAAAAGTTCCTAGTCATGGCTTTTCTAGGCGAACAGGTCTCTTGGGAAAATCTCGTAAAACCAACCGTTATCGAAAAAACTCACTTCAAAATACATTTTCTGATATTTGATGATTTGAAGTAAACGTTCACTCTACTTCGTTGAGTCGAATACAACGTTCTATGGATGCTTGTAAATGATTCGTATTGAATGTTTAACTAGATTCAAAAATGTGCCTTTACTATGCGATGACATTGTAAAACATGCTTTAACTTCGTCGAATCAAAAAATGTTGTTAACAAAAGTTCCTAGTCATGACTTTTCTAGGCGAAAAGGTCTCTTGGGAAAATCTCGTAAGACCAACCGTTACCGAGAAAACTCACTTCAAAATGCATTTTTGCTATTTGATCATTTGAAGTAAACGTTCACTCTACTTTGTTGATTCGAATACAGTGTCCTATAGAAGCTTGTATATAATTCGTATTTAGTGTTTAACTCGATTCAAAATTGTGCATTTACTATCCGATGACATGGAAAAACATGCTTAAACTTCTTCGAATCAAAAAATGTTGTTAACAAAAGTTCCTAGTCATGACTTTTCTAGGCGAAAAGGTCTCTTGTAAAAATCTCGTAAACCCAACCGTTATCGAAAAAACTCACTTCAAAATGCATTTCTGCTATTTGATCATTTGAAGTAAACGTTCTCTATACTTTGTTGAATCGAATACAATGATCTATAGAAGCTTGCAAATGATTCGTATTGAATGTTTAACTGGATTCAAAATTGTGCATTTACCATCCGATGACATGGTAAAACATGCTTTAACTTCGTAGAATCAAAAAATGTTGTTAACAAAAGTTCCTAGTCATGACTTTTCTAGGCGAAAAGGTCTCTTGTAAAAATCTCGTAAACCCAACCGTTATCGAAAAAACTCACTTCAAAATGCATTTCAGCTATTTGATCACTTGAAGTAAACGTTCACTCTACTTTCTTGAATCGAATACAATGATCTATAGAAGCTTGTAAATGATTCGTATTGAATGATTAACTCGATTAAAAAATGTGCTTTTACTATGCGATGACATGGTAAAACATGCTTTAATTAACTACGTCGAATCAAAAAATGTTGTTAACAAAAGTTCCTAGTCATGACTTTTCTAGGCGAAAAGGTCTCTTGTAAAAATCTCGTAAACCCAACCGTTATCGAAAAAACTCACTTCAAAATGCATTTCTGCTATTTGATCACTTGAAGTAAACGTTCACTCTACTTCGTTGAGTCGAATACAACGTTCTATGGATGCTTGTAAATGATTCGTATTGAATGTTTAACTAGATTCAAAAATGTGCCTTTACTATGCGATGACATTGTAAAACATGCTTTAACTTCGTCGAATCAAAAAATGTTGTTAACAAAAGTTCCTAGTCATGACTTTTCTAGGCGAAAAGGTCTCTTGTAAAAATCTCGTAAACCCAACCGTTATCGAAAAAACTCACTTCAAAATGCATTTCAGCTATTTGATCACTTGAAGTAAACGTTCACTCTACTTTCTTGAATCGAATAAAATGATCTATAGAAGCTTGCAAATGATTCGTATTGAATGTTTAACTCGATTCAAAATTGTGCATTTACTATGCGATGACATGGTAAAACATGCTTTAACTTCGTAGAATCAAAAAATGTTGTTAACAAAAGTTCCTAGTCATGACTTTTCTAGGCGAAAAGGTCTCTTGTAAAAATCTCGTAAACCCAACCGTTATCGAAAAAACTCACTTCAAAATGCATTTCAGCTATTTGATCACTTGAAGTAAACGTTCACTCTACTTTCTTGAATCGAATACAATGATCTATAGAAGCTTGTAAATGATTCGTATTGAATGATTAACTCTATTAAAAAATGTGCTTTTACTATGCAATGACATGGTAAAACATGCTTTAACTTCGTCGAATCAAAAAATGTTGTTAACAAAAGTTCCTAACTTTTCTAGGCGAAAAGGTCTCTTGGGAAAATCTCGTAAAACGGACCGTTATCGAAAAAACTCACCTCAATATGCATTTCTGCTATTTATCACTTGATGTAAACGTTCACTCTACATTGTTGAATCGAATACAATGGTCTATACAAGCTTGAAAATGATTCGTATTGAATGTTTAACTCGATTCAAAATTGTGCATTTACTATCCGATGACATGGTAAAACATGCTTTAACTTCGTGGAATCAAAAAAATGTTGTTAACAAAAGTATCTAGTCATGACTTTTCTAGGCGAAAAGGTCTCTCGGGAAAATCTCGTAAAACCAACCGTTACCGAGAAAACTCACTTCAAATTGCATTTCAGATATTTGATGATTTGAAGTAAACGTTTTCTCTACTTTGTTGAATCGAATAAAATGATCTATAGAAGTTTGCAAATAATTCGTATTGAATGTTTAAACTCGATTCAAAATTGTGCATTTACTATCCGATGACTTGGTAAGACATGCTTTAACTTCGTCGAATCAAAAAATGTTGTTAACAAAAGTTCCTAGTCATGGCTTTTCTAGGCGAAAAGGTCTCTTGGGAAAATCTCGTAAAACCAACCGTTATCGAAAAAACTCACTTCAAAATACATTTTCTGATATTTGATGATTTGAAGTAAACGTTCACTCTACTTCGTTGAGTCGAATACAACGTTCTATGGATGCTTGTAAATGATTCGTATTGAATGTTTAACTAGATTCAAAAATGTGCCTTTACTATGCGATGACATTGTAAAACATGCTTTAACTTCGTCGAATCAAAAAATGTTGTTAACAAAAGTTCCTAGTCATGACTTTTCTAGGCGAAAAGGTCTCTTGGGAAAATCTCGTAAAACCAACCGTTACCGAGAAAACTCACTTCAAATTGCATTTCAGATATTTGATGATTTGAAGGAAACGTTTTCTCTACTTTGTTGAATCGAATAAAATGATCTATAGAAGCTTGCAAATGATTCGTATTGAATGTTTAACTCGATTCAAAATTGTGCATTTACTATCCGATGACATGGTAAAACATGCTTTAACTTCGTCGAATCAAAAAATGTTGTTAACAAAAGTTCCTAGTCATGACTTTTCTAGGCGAAAAGGTCTCTTGGGAAAATCTCGTAAGACCAACCGTTACCGAGAAAACTCACTTCAAAATGCATTTTTGCTATTTGATCATTTGAAGTAAACGTTCACTCTACTTTGTTGATTCGAATACAGTGTCCTATAGAAGCTTGTATATAATTCGTATTTAGTGTTTAACTCGATTCAAAATTGTGCATTTACTATCCGATGACATGGTAAAACATGCTTAAACTTCTTCGAATCAAAAAATGTTGTTAACAAAAGTTCCTAGTCAAGACTTTTCTAGGCGAAAAGGTCTCTTGTAAAAATCTCGTAAACCCAACCGTTATCGAAAAAACTCACTTCAAAATGCATTTCTGCTATTTGATCACTTGAAGTAAACGTTCACTCTACTTTCTTGAATCGAATACAATGATCTATAGAAGCTTGTAAATGATTCGTATTGAATGATTAACTCTATTAAAAAATGTGCTTTTACTATGCAATGACATGGTAAAACATGCTTTAACTTCGTCGAATCAAAAAATGTTGTTAACAAAAGTTCCTAGTCATGACTTTTCTAGGCGAAAAGGTCTCTTGGGAAAATCTCGTAAAACGAACCGTTATCGAAGAAACTCACCTCAATATGCGTTTCTGCTATTTTATCACTTGATGTAAACGTTCACTCTACTTTGTTGAATCGAATACAATGATCTATACAAGCTTGAAAATGATTCGTATTGAATGTTTAACTCGATTCAAAATTGTGCATTTACTATCCGATGACTTGGTAAAACATGCTTTAACTTCTTCGAATCAAAAAATGTTGTTAACAAAAGTTCCTAGTCATGACTTTTCTAGGCGAGAAGGTCTCTTGGGAAAATCTCGTAAAACGAACCGTTATCGAAAAAACTCACTTCAAAATACATTTATGATATTTGATGATTTGAAGGAAACGTTCACTCTACTTCGTTGAGTCGAATACAACGTTCTATGGATGCTCGTAAATGATTCGTATTGAATGTTTAACTCGATTCAAAATTGTGCCTTTACTATGCGATGACATTGTAAAACATGCTTTAACTTCGTCGAATCAAAAAATGATGTTAACAAAAGTTCCTAGTCATGACTTTTCTAGGCGAAAATGTCTCTTGTAAAAATCTCGTAAACCCAACCGTTATCGAAAAAACTCACTTCAAAATGCATTTCTGCTATTTGATCACTTGAAGTAAACGTTCACTCTACTTTCTTGAATCGAATACAATGATCTATAGAAGCTTGTAAATGATTCGTATTGAATGATTAACTCTATTAAAAAATGTGCTTTTACTATGCAATGACATGGTAAAACATGCTTTAACTTCGTCGAATCAAAAAATGTTGTTAACAAAAGTTCCTAGTCATGACTTTTCTAGGCGAAAAGGTCTCTTGGGAAAATCTCGTAAAACGGACCGTTATCGAAAAAACTCACCTCAATATGCATTTCTGCTATTTATCACTTGATGTAAACGTTCACTCTACTTTGTTGAATCGAATACAATGGTCTATACAAGCTTGAAAATGATTCGTATTGAATGTTTAACTCGATTCAAAATTGTGCATTTACTATCCGATGACATGGTAAAACATGCTTTAACTTCGTGGAATCAAAAAAATGTTGTTAACAAAAGTTTCTAGTCATGACTTTTCTAGGCGAAAAGGTCTCTCGGGAAAATCTCGTAAAACCAACCGTTATCGAAAAAACTCACTTCAAAATACATTTTCTGATATTTGATGATTTGAAGTAAACGTTCACTCTACTTCGTTGAGTCGAATACAACGTTCTATGGATGCTTGTAAATGATTCGTATTGAATGTTTAACTGGATTCAAAATTGTGCATTTACCATCCGATGACATGGTAAAACATGCTTTAACTTCTTCGAATCAAAAAATGTTGTTAACAAAAGTTCCTAGTCATAACTTTTTTAGGCGAAAAGGTGTCTTGTAAAAATCTCGTAAACCCAATCGTTATCGAAAAAACTCACTTCAAAATGCATTTCAGCTATTTGATCACTTGAAGTAAACGTTCACTCTACTTCGTTGAGTCGAATACAACGTTCTATGGATGCTTGTAAATGATTCGTATTGAATGTTTAACTAGATTCAAAAATGTGCCTTTACTATGCGATGACATTGTAAAACATGCTTTAACTTCGTCGAATCAAAAAATGTTGTTAGCAAAAGTTCCTAGTCATGACTTTTCTAGGCGAAAAGGTCTCTCCGGAAAATCTCGTAAAACCAACCGTTACCGAGAAAACTCACTTCAAATTGCATTTCAGATATTTGATGATTTGAAGTAAACGTTTTCTCTACTTTGTTGAATCGAATAAAATGATCTATAGAAGCTTTGATTCGTATTGAATGTTTAACTCGATTCAAAATTGTGCATTTACTATCCGATGACTTGGTAAAACATGCTTTAACTTCGTCGAATCAAAAAATGTTGTTAACAAAAGTTCCTAGTCATGACTTTTCTAGGCGAAAAGGTCTCTTGGGAAAATCTCGTAAAACCAATCGTTATCGAAAAAACTCACTTCAAAATACATTTTCTGATATTTGATGATTTGAAGTAAACGTTCACTCTACTTCGTTGAGTCGAATACAACGTTCTATGGATGCTTGCAAATGATTCGTATTGAATGTTTAACTCGATTCAAAATTGTGCATTTACTATCCGATGACATGGTAAAACATGCTTTAACTTCTTCGAATCAAAAAATGTTGTTAACAAAAGTTCCTAGTCATGACTTTTCTAGGCGAGAAGGTCTCTTGGGAAAATCTCGTAAAACGAACCGTTATCGAAAAAACTCACTTCAAAATACATTTATGATATTTGATGATTTGAAGGAAACGTTCACTCTACTTCGTTGAGTCGAATACAACGTTCTATGGATGCTCGTAAATGATTCGTATTGAATGTTTAACTCGATTCAAAATTGTGCCTTTACTATGCGATGACATTGTAAAACATGCTTTAACTTCGTCGAATCAAAAAATGATGTTAACAAAAGTTCCTAGTCATGACTTTTCTAGGCGAAAAGGTCTCTTGTAAAAATCTCGTAAACCCAACCGTTATCGAAAAAACTCACTTCAAAATGCATTTCTGCTATTTGATCACTTGAAGTAAACGTTCACTCTACTTCGTTGAGTCGAATACAACGTTCTATGGATGCTTGTAAATGATTCGTATTGAATGTTTAACTCGATTAAAAAATGTGCTTTTACTATGCGATGACATGGTAAAACATGCTTTAACTACGTCGAATCAGAAAATGTTGTTAACAAAAGTTCCTAGGCATGACTTTTCTAGGCGAAAAGGTCTCTTGTAAAAATCTCGTAAACCCAACCGTTATCGAAAAAACTCACTTCAAAATGCATTTCTGCCATTTGATCACTTGAAGTAAACGTTCACTCTACTTTATTGAATCGAATACAATGATCTATAGAAGCTTGTAAATGATTCGTATTGAATGATTAACTCGATTAAAAAATGTGTTTTACTATGCGATGACATGGTAAAACATGCTTTAACTACGTCGAATCAAAAAATGTTGTTAACAAAAGTTCCTAGTCATGACTTTTCTAGGCGAAAAGGTCTCTTGGGAAAATCTCGTAAAATCAACCGTTATCGAAAAAACTCACTTCAAAATACATTTTCTGATATTTGATGATTTGAAGTAAACGTTCACTCTACTTCGTTGGGTCGAATACAACGTTCTATGGATGCTTGTAAATGATTCGTATTGAATGTTTAACTAGATTCAAAAATGTGCCTTTACTATGCGATGACATTGTAAAACATGCTTTAACTTCTTCGAATCAAAAAATGTTGTTAACAAAAGTTCCTAGTCATGACTGTTCTAGGCGAAAAGGTCTCTTGGGAAAATCTCGTAAGACCAACCGTTACCGAGAAAACTCACTTCAAAATGCATTTTTGCTATTTGATCATTTGAAGTAAACGTTCACTCTACTTTGTTGATTCGAATACAGTGTCCTATAGAAGCTTGTATATAATTCGTATTTAGTGTTTAACTCGATTCAAAATTGTGCATTTACTATCCGATGACATGGAAAAACATGCTTAAACTTCTTCGAATCAAAAAATGTTGTTAACAAAAGTTCCTAGTCATGACTTTTCTAGGCGAAAAGGTCTCTTGTAAAAATCTCGTAAACCCAACCGTTATCGAAAAAACTCACTTCAAAATGCATTTCTGCTATTTGATCATTTGAAGTAAACGTTCTCTATACTTTGTTGAATCGAATACAATGATCTATAGAAGCTTGCAAATGATTCGTATTGAATGTTTAACTGGATTCAAAATTGTGCATTTACCATCCGATGACATGGTAAAACATGCTTTAACTTCGTAGAATCAAAAAATGTTGTTAACAAAAGTTCCTAGTCATGGCTTTTCTAGGCGAACAGGTCTCTTGGGAAAATCTCGTAAAACCAACCGTTATCGAAAAAACTCACTTCAAAATACATTTTCTGATATTTGATGATTTGAAGTAAACGTTCACTCTACTTCGTTGAGTCGAATACAACGTTCTATGGATGCTTGTAAATGATTCGTATTGAATGTTTAACTAGATTCAAAAATGTGCCTTTACTATGCGATGACATTGTAAAACATGCTTTAACTTCGTCGAATCAAAAAATGTTGTTAACAAAAGTTCCTAGTCATGACTTTTCTAGGCGAAAAGGTCTCTTGGGAAAATCTCGTAAGACCAACCGTTACCGAGAAAACTCACTTCAAAATGCATTTTTGCTATTTGATCATTTGAAGTAAACGTTCACTCTACTTTGTTGATTCGAATACAGTGTCCTATAGAAGCTTGTATATAATTCGTATTTAGTGTTTAACTCGATTCAAAATTGTGCATTTACTATCCGATGACATGGAAAAACATGCTTAAACTTCTTCGAATCAAAAAATGTTGTTAACAAAAGTTCCTAGTCATGACTTTTCTAGGCGAAAAGGTCTCTTGTAAAAATCTCGTAAACCCAACCGTTATCGAAAAAACTCACTTCAAAATGCATTTCTGCTATTTGATCATTTGAAGTAAACGTTCTCTATACTTTGTTGAATCGAATACAATGATCTATAGAAGCTTGCAAATGATTCGTATTGAATGTTTAACTGGATTCAAAATTGTGCATTTACCATCCGATGACATGGTAAAACATGCTTTAACTTCGTAGAATCAAAAAATGTTGTTAACAAAAGTTCCTAGTCATGACTTTTCTAGGCGAAAAGGTCTCTTGTAAAAATCTCGTAAACCCAACCGTTATCGAAAAAACTCACTTCAAAATGCATTTCAGCTATTTGATCACTTGAAGTAAACGTTCACTCTACTTTCTTGAATCGAATACAATGATCTATAGAAGCTTGTAAATGATTCGTATTGAATGATTAACTCGATTAAAAAATGTGCTTTTACTATGCGATGACATGGTAAAACATGCTTTAATTAACTACGTCGAATCAAAAAATGTTGTTAACAAAAGTTCCTAGTCATGACTTTTCTAGGCGAAAAGGTCTCTTGTAAAAATCTCGTAAACCCAACCGTTATCGAAAAAACTCACTTCAAAATGCATTTCTGCTATTTGATCACTTGAAGTAAACGTTCACTCTACTTCGTTGAGTCGAATACAACGTTCTATGGATGCTTGTAAATGATTCGTATTGAATGTTTAACTAGATTCAAAAATGTGCCTTTACTATGCGATGACATTGTAAAACATGCTTTAACTTCGTCGAATCAAAAAATGTTGTTAACAAAAGTTCCTAGTCATAACTTTTCTAGGCGAAAAGGTCTCTTGTAAAAATCTCGTAAACCCAACCGTTATCGAAAAAACTCACTTCAAAATGCATTTCAGCTATTTGATCACTTGAAGTAAACGTTCACTCTACTTTCTTGAATCGAATAAAATGATCTATAGAAGCTTGCAAATGATTCGTATTGAATGTTTAACTCGATTCAAAATTGTGCATTTACTATGCGATGACATGGTAAAACATGCTTTAACTTCGTCGAATCAAAAAATGTTGTTAACAAAAGTTCCTAGTCATAACTTTTTTAGGCGAAAAGGTCTCTTGTAAAAATCTCGTAAACCCAACCGTTATCGAAAAAACTCACTTCAAAATGCATTTCTGCTATTTGATCATTTGAAGTAAACGTTCTCTATACTTTGTTGAATCGAATACAATGATCTATAGAAGCTTGCAAATGATTCGTATTGAATGTTTAACTGGATTCAAAATTGTGCATTTACCATCCGATGACATGGTAAAACATGCTTTAACTTCGTAGAATCAAAAAATGTTGTTAACAAAAGTTCCTAGTCATGACTTTTCTAGGCGAAAAGGTCTCTTGTAAAAATCTCGTAAACCCAACCGTTATCGAAAAAACTCACTTCAAAATGCATTTCTGCTATTTGATCACTTGAAGTAAACGTTCACTCTACTTTCTTGAATCGAATACAACCTAACTTTTCTAGGCGAAAAGGTCTCTTGGGAAAATCTCGTAAAACGGACCGTTATCGAAAAAACTCACCTCAATATGCATTTCTGCTATTTATCACTTGATGTAAACGTTCACTCTACTTTGTTGAATCGAATACAATGGTCTATACAAGCTTGAAAATGATTCGTATTGAATGTTTAACTCGATTCAAAATTGTGCATTTACTATCCGATGACTTGGTAAGACATGCTTTAACTTCGTCGAATCAAAAAATGTTGTTAACAAAAGTTCCTAGTCATGGCTTTTCTAGGCGAAAAGGTCTCTTGGGAAAATCTCGTAAGACCAACCGTTACCGAGAAAACTCACTTCAAAATGCATTTTTGCTATTTGATCATTTGAAGTAAACGTTCACTCTACTTTGTTGATTCGAATACAGTGTCCTATAGAAGCTTGTATATAATTCGTATTTAGTGTTTAACTCGATTCAAAATTGTGCATTTACTATCCGATGACATGGTAAAACATGCTTAAACTTCTTCGAATCAAAAAATGTTGTTAACAAAAGTTCCTAGTCAAGACTTTTCTAGGCGAAAAGGTCTCTTGTAAAAATCTCGTAAACCCAACCGTTATCGAAAAAACTCACTTCAAAATGTATTTCTGCTATTTGATCACTTGAAGTAAACGTTCACTCTACTTTCTTGAATCGAATACAATGATCTATAGAAGCTTGTAAATGATTCGTATTGAATGATTAACTCTATTAAAAAATGTGCTTTTACTATGCAATGACATGGTAAAACATGCTTTAACTTCGTCGAATCAAAAAATGTTGTTAACAAAAGTTCCTAGTCATGACTTTTCTAGGCGAAAAGGTCTCTTGGGAAAATCTCGTAAAACGAACCGTTATCGAAGAAACTCACCTCAATATGCGTTTCTGCTATTTTATCACTTGATGTAAACGTTCACTCTACTTTGTTGAATCGAATACAATGATCTATACAAGCTTGAAAATGATTCGTATTGAATGTTTAACTCGATTCAAAATTGTGCATTTACTATCCGATGACTTGGTAAAACATGCTTTAACTTCTTCGAATCAAAAAATGTTGTTAACAAAAGTTCCTAGTCATGACTTTTCTAGGCGAAAAGGTCTCTTGGGAAAATCTCGTAAAACCAACCGTTATCGAAAAAACTCACTTCAAAATACATTTTCTGATATTTGATGATTTGAAGTAAACGTTCACTCTACTTCGTTGGGTCGAATACAACGTTCTATGGATGCTTGTAAATGATTCGTATTGAATGTTTAACTAGATTCAAAAATGTGCCTTTACTATGCGATGACATTGTAAAACATGCTTTAACTTCGTCGAATCAAAAAATGTTGTTAACAAAAGTTCCTAGTCATGACTTTTCTAGGCGAAAAGGTCTCTTGGGAAAATCTCGTAAAACCAACCGTTACCGAGAAAACTCACTTCAAATTGCATTTCAGATATTTGATGATTTGAAGTAAACGTTTTCTCTACTTTGTTGAATCGAATAAAATGATCTATAGAAGCTTGCAAATGATTCGTATTGAATGTTTAACTCGATTCAAAATTGTGCATTTACTATCCGATGACTTGGTAAGACATGCTTTAACTTCGTCGAATCAAAAAATGTTGTTAACAAAAGTTCCTAGTCATGGCTTTTCTAGGCGAACAGGTCTCTTGGGAAAATCTCGTAAAATCAACCGTTATCGAAAAAACTCACTTCAAAATACATTTTCTGATATTTGATGATTTGAAGTAAACGTTCACTCTACTTCGTTGGGTCGAATACAACGTTCTATGGATGCTTGTAAATGATTCGTATTGAATGTTTAACTAGATTCAAAAATGTGCCTTTACTATGCGATGACATTGTAAAACATGCTTTAACTTCGTCGAATCAAAAAATGTTGTTAACAAAAGTTCCTAGTCATGACTTTTCTAGGCGAAAAGGTCTCTTGGGAAAATCTCGTAAGACCAACCGTTACCGAGAAAACTCACTTCAAAATGCATTTTTGCTATTTGATCATTTGAAGTAAACGTTCACTCTACTTTGTTGATTCGAATACAGTGTCCTATAGAAGCTTGTATATAATTCGTATTTAGTGTTTAACTCGATTCAAAATTGTGCATTTACTATCCGATGACATGGTAAAACATGCTTAAACTTCTTCGAATCAATAAATGTTGTTAACCAAAGTTCCTAGTCATGACTTTTCTAGGCGAAAAGGTCTCTTGTAAAAATCTCGTAAACCCAACCGTTATCGAAAAAACTCACTTCAAAATGCATTTCTGCTATTTGATCACTGAAGTAAACGTTCACTCTACTTTCTTGAATCGAATACAATGATCTATAGAAGCTTGTAAATGATTCGTATTGAATGATTAACTCTATTAAAAAATGTGCTTTTACTATGCAATGACATGGTAAAACATGCTTTAACTTCGTCGAATCAAAAAATGTTGTTAACAAAAGTTCCTAGTCATGACTTTTCTAGGCGAAAAGGTCTCTTGGGAAAATCTCGTAAAACGGACCGTTATCGAAAAAACTCACCTCAATATGCATTTCTGCTATTTATCACTTGATGTAAACGTTCACTCTACTTTGTTGAATCGAATACAATGGTCTATACAAGCTTGAAAATGATTCGTATTGAATGTTTAACTCGATTCAAAATTGTGCATTTACTATCCGATGACATGGTAAAACATGCTTTAACTTCGTGGAATCAAAAAAATGTTGTTAACAAAAGTTTCTAGTCATGACTTTTCTAGGCGAAAAGGTCTCTCGGGAAAATCTCGTAAAACCAACCGTTACCGAGAAAACTCACTTCAAATTGCATTTCAGATATTTGATGATTTGAAGTAAACGTTTTCTCTACTTTGTTGAATCGAATAAAATGATCTATAGAAGCTTGCAAATGATTCGTATTGAATGTTTAACTCGATTCAAAATTGTGCATTTACTATCCGATGACTTGGTAAGACATGCTTTAACTTCGTCGAATCAAAAAATGTTGTTAACAAAAGTTCCTAGTCATGGCTTTTCTAGGCGAAAAGGTCTCTTGGGAAAATCTCGTAAAACCAACCGTTATCGAAAAAACTCACTTCAAAATACATTTTCTGATATTTGATGATTTGAAGTAAACGTTCACTCTACTTCGTTGAGTCGAATACAACGTTCTATGGATGCTTGTAAATGATTCGTATTGAATGTTTAACTAGATTCAAAAATGTGCCTTTACTATGCGATGACATTGTAAAACATGCTTTAACTTCGTCGAATCAAAAAATGTTGTTAACAAAAGTTCCTAGTCATGACTTTTCTAGGCGAAAAGGTCTCTCGGGAAAATCTCGTAAAACCAACCGTTACCGAGAAAACTCACTTCAAATTGCATTTCAGATATTTGATGATTTGAAGGAAACGTTTTCTCTACTTTGTTGAATCGAATAAAATGATCTATAGAAGCTTGCAAATGATTCGTATTGAATGTTTAACTCGATTCAAAATTGTGCATTTACTATCCGATGACATGGTAAAACATGCTTTAACTTCGTCGAATCAAAAAATGTTGTTAACAAAAGTTCCTAGTCATGACTTTTCTAGGCGAAAAGGTCTCTTGGGAAAATCTCGTAAGACCAACCGTTACCGAGAAAACTCACTTCAAAATGCATTTTTGCTATTTGATCATTTGAAGTAAACGTTCACTCTACTTTGTTGATTCGAATACAGTGTCCTATAGAAGCTTGTATATAATTCGTATTTAGTGTTTAACTCGATTCAAAATTGTGCATTTACTATCCGATGACATGGTAAAACATGCTTAAACTTCTTCGAATCAAAAAATGTTGTTAACAAAAGTTCCTAGTCAAGACTTTTCTAGGCGAAAAGGTCTCTTGTAAAAATCTCGTAAACCCAACCGTTATCGAAAAAACTCACTTCAAAATGCATTTCTGCTATTTGATCACTTGAAGTAAACGTTCACTCTACTTTCTTGAATCGAATACAATGATCTATAGAAGCTTGTAAATGATTCGTATTGAATGATTAACTCTATTAAAAAATGTGCTTTTACTATGCAATGACATGGTAAAACATGCTTTAACTTCGTCGAATCAAAAAATGTTGTTAACAAAAGTTCCTAGTCATGACTTTTCTAGGCGAAAAGGTCTCTTGGGAAAATCTCGTAAAACGAACCGTTATCGAAGAAACTCACCTCAATATGCGTTTCTGCTATTTTATCACTTGATGTAAACGTTCACTCTACTTTGTTGAATCGAATACAATGATCTATACAAGCTTGAAAATGATTCGTATTGAATGTTTAACTCGATTCAAAATTGTGCATTTACTATCCGATGACTTGGTAAAACATGCTTTAACTTCTTCGAATCAAAAAATGTTGTTAACAAAAGTTCCTAGTCATGACTTTTCTAGGCGAAAAGGTCTCTTGGGAAAATCTCGTAAAACCAACCGTTATCGAAAAAACTCACTTCAAAATACATTTTCTGATATTTGATGATTTGAAGTAAACGTTCACTCTACTTCGTTGAGTCGAATACAACGTTCTATGGATGCTTGCAAATGATTCGTATTGAATGTTTAACTCGATTCAAAATTGTGCATTTACTATCCGATGACATGGTAAAACATGCTTTAACTTCTTCGAATCAAAAAATGTTGTTAACAAAAGTTCCTAGTCATGACTTTTCTAGGCGAGAAGGTCTCTTGGGAAAATCTCGTAAAACGAACCGTTATCGAAAAAACTCACTTCAAAATACATTTATGATATTTGATGATTTGAAGGAAACGTTCACTCTACTTCGTTGAGTCGAATACAACGTTCTATGGATGCTCGTAAATGATTCGTATTGAATGTTTAACTCGATTCAAAATTGTGCCTTTACTATGCGATGACATTGTAAAACATGCTTTAACTTCGTCGAATCAAAAAATGATGTTAACAAAAGTTCCTAGTCATGACTTTTCTAGGCGAAAATGTCTCTTGTAAAAATCTCGTAAACCCAACCGTTATCGAAAAAACTCACTTCAAAATGCATTTCTGCTATTTGATCACTTGAAGTAAACGTTCACTCTACTTTCTTGAATCGAATACAATGATCTATAGAAGCTTGTAAATGATTCGTATTGAATGATTAACTCTATTAAAAAATGTGCTTTTACTATGCAATGACATGGTAGAACATGCTTTAACTTCGTCGAATCAAAAAATGTTGTTAACAAAAGTTCCTAGTCATGACTTTTCTAGGCGAAAAGGTCTCTTGGGAAAATCTCGTAAAACGGACCGTTATCGAAAAAACTCACCTCAATATGCATTTCTGCTATTTATCACTTGATGTAAACGTTCACTCTACTTTGTTGAATCGAATACAATGGTCTATACAAGCTTGAAAATGATTCGTATTGAATGTTTAACTCGATTCAAAATTGTGCATTTACTATCCGATGACATGGTAAAACATGCTTTAACTTCGTGGAATCAAAAAAATGTTGTTAACAAAAGTTTCTAGTCATGACTTTTCTAGGCGAAAAGGTCTCTCGGGAAAATCTCGTAAAACCAACCGTTATCGAAAAAACTCACTTCAAAATACATTTTCTGATATTTGATGATTTGAAGTAAACGTTCACTCTACTTCGTTGAGTCGAATACAACGTTCTATGGATGCTTGTAAATGATTCGTATTGAATGTTTAACTGGATTCAAAATTGTGCATTTACCATCCGATGACATGGTAAAACATGCTTTAACTTCTTCGAATCAAAAAATGTTGTTAACAAAAGTTCCTAGTCATAACTTTTTTAGGCGAAAAGGTGTCTTGTAAAAATCTCGTAAACCCAATCGTTATCGAAAAAACTCACTTCAAAATGCATTTCAGCTATTTGATCACTTGAAGTAAACGTTCACTCTACTTCGTTGAGTCGAATACAACGTTCTATGGATGCTTGTAAATGATTCGTATTGAATGTTTAACTAGATTCAAAAATGTGCCTTTACTATGCGATGACATTGTAAAACATGCTTTAACTTCGTCGAATCAAAAAATGTTGTTAGCAAAAGTTCCTAGTCATGACTTTTCTAGGCGAAAAGGTCTCTCCGGAAAATCTCGTAAAACCAACCGTTACCGAGAAAACTCACTTCAAATTGCATTTCAGATATTTGATGATTTGAAGTAAACGTTTTCTCTACTTTGTTGAATCGAATAAAATGATCTATAGAAGCTTTGATTCGTATTGAATGTTTAACTCGATTCAAAATTGTGCATTTACTATCCGATGACTTGGTAAAACATGCTTTAACTTCGTCGAATCAAAAAATGTTGTTAACAAAAGTTCCTAGTCATGACTTTTCTAGGCGAAAAGGTCTCTTGGGAAAATCTCGTAAAACCAATCGTTATCGAAAAAACTCACTTCAAAATACATTTTCTGATATTTGATGATTTGAAGTAAACGTTCACTCTACTTCGTTGAGTCGAATACAACGTTCTATGGATGCTTGCAAATGATTCGTATTGAATGTTTAACTCGATTCAAAATTGTGCATTTACTATCCGATGACATGGTAAAACATGCTTTAACTTCTTCGAATCAAAAAATGTTGTTAACAAAAGTTCCTAGTCATGACTTTTCTAGGCGAGAAGGTCTCTTGGGAAAATCTCGTAAAACGAACCGTTATCGAAAAAACTCACTTCAAAATACATTTATGATATTTGATGATTTGAAGGAAACGTTCACTCTACTTCGTTGAGTCGAATACAACGTTCTATGGATGCTCGTAAATGATTCGTATTGAATGTTTAACTCGATTCAAAATTGTGCCTTTACTATGCGATGACATTGTAAAACATGCTTTAACTTCGTCGAATCAAAAAATGATGTTAACAAAAGTTCCTAGTCATGACTTTTCTAGGCGAAAAGGTCTCTTGTAAAAATCTCGTAAACCCAACCGTTATCGAAAAAACTCACTTCAAAATGCATTTCTGCTATTTGATCACTTGAAGTAAACGTTCACTCTACTTCGTTGAGTCGAATACAACGTTCTATGGATGCTTGTAAATGATTCGTATTGAATGTTTAACTCGATTAAAAAATGTGCTTTTACTATGCGATGACATGGTAAAACATGCTTTAACTACGTCGAATCAGAAAATGTTGTTAACAAAAGTTCCTAGTCATGACTTTTCTAGGCGAAAAGGTCTCTTGTAAAAATCTCGTAAACCCAACCGTTATCGAAAAAACTCACTTCAAAATGCATTTCTGCCATTTGATCACTTGAAGTAAACGTTCACTCTACTTTATTGAATCGAATACAATGATCTATAGAAGCTTGTAAATGATTCGTATTGAATGATTAACTCGATTAAAAAATGTGTTTTACTATGCGATGACATGGTAAAACATGCTTTAACTACGTCGAATCAAAAAATGTTGTTAACAAAAGTTCCTAGTCATGACTTTTCTAGGCGAAAAGGTCTCTTGGGAAAATCTCGTAAGACCAACCGTTACCGAGAAAACTCACTTCAAAATGCATTTTTGCTATTTGATGATTTGAAGTAAACGTTTTCTCTACTTTGTTGAATCGAATAAAATGATCTATAGAAGCTTGCAAATGATTCGTATTGAATGTTTAACTCGATTCAAAATTGTGCATTTACTATCCGATGACTTGGTAAGACATGCTTTAACTTCGTCGAATCAAAAAATGTTGTTAACAAAAGTTCCTAGTCATGGCTTTTCTAGGCGAACAGGTCTCTTGGGAAAATCTCGTAAAACCAACCGTTATCGAAAAAACTCACTTCAAAATACATTTTCTGATATTTGATGATTTGAAGTAAACGTTCACTCTACTTCGTTGAGTCGAATACAACGTTCTATGGATGCTTGTAAATGATTCGTATTGAATGTTTAACTAGATTCAAAAATGTGCCTTTACTATGCGATGACATTGTAAAACATGCTTTAACTTCGTCGAATCAAAAAATGTTGTTAACAAAAGTTCCTAGTCATGACTTTTCTAGGCGAAAAGGTCTCTTGGGAAAATCTCGTAAGACCAACCGTTACCGAGAAAACTCACTTCAAAATGCATTTTTGCTATTTGATCATTTGAAGTAAACGTTCACTCTACTTTGTTGATTCGAATACAGTGTCCTATAGAAGCTTGTATATAATTCGTATTTAGTGTTTAACTCGATTCAAAATTGTGCATTTACTATCCGATGACATGGAAAAACATGCTTAAACTTCTTCGAATCAAAAAATGTTGTTAACAAAAGTTCCTAGTCATGACTTTTCTAGGCGAAAAGGTCTCTTGTAAAAATCTCGTAAACCCAACCGTTATCGAAAAAACTCACTTCAAAATGCATTTCTGCTATTTGATCATTTGAAGTAAACGTTCTCTATACTTTGTTGAATCGAATACAATGATCTATAGAAGCTTGCAAATGATTCGTATTGAATGTTTAACTGGATTCAAAATTGTGCATTTACCATCCGATGACATGGTAAAACATGCTTTAACTTCGTAGAATCAAAAAATGTTGTTAACAAAAGTTCCTAGTCATGACTTTTCTAGGCGAAAAGGTCTCTTGTAAAAATCTCGTAAACCCAACCGTTATCGAAAAAACTCACTTCAAAATGCATTTCAGCTATTTGATCACTTGAAGTAAACGTTCACTCTACTTTCTTGAATCGAATACAATGATCTATAGAAGCTTGTAAATGATTCGTATTGAATGATTAACTCGATTAAAAAATGTGCTTTTACTATGCGATGACATGGTAAAACATGCTTTAATTAACTACGTCGAATCAAAAAATGTTGTTAACAAAAGTTCCTAGTCATGACTTTTCTAGGCGAAAAGGTCTCTTGTAAAAATCTCGTAAACCCAACCGTTATCGAAAAAACTCACTTCAAAATGCATTTCTGCTATTTGATCACTTGAAGTAAACGTTCACTCTACTTCGTTGAGTCGAATACAACGTTCTATGGATGCTTGTAAATGATTCGTATTGAATGTTTAACTAGATTCAAAAATGTGCCTTTACTATGCGATGACATTGTAAAACATGCTTTAACTTCGTCGAATCAAAAAATGTTGTTAACAAAAGTTCCTAGTCATGACTTTTCTAGGCGAAAAGGTCTCTTGTAAAAATCTCGTAAACCCAACCGTTATCGAAAAAACTCACTTCAAAATGCATTTCAGCTATTTGATCACTTGAAGTAAACGTTCACTCTACTTTCTTGAATCGAATAAAATGATCTATAGAAGCTTGCAAATGATTCGTATTGAATGTTTAACTCGATTCAAAATTGTGCATTTACTATGCGATGACATGGTAAAACATGCTTTAACTTCGTAGAATCAAAAAATGTTGTTAACAAAAGTTCCTAGTCATGACTTTTCTAGGCGAAAAGGTCTCTTGTAAAAATCTCGTAAACCCAACCGTTATCGAAAAAACTCACTTCAAAATGCATTTCAGCTATTTGATCACTTGAAGTAAACGTTCACTCTACTTTCTTGAATCGAATACAATGATCTATAGAAGCTTGTAAATGATTCGTATTGAATGATTAACTCTATTAAAAAATGTGCTTTTACTATGCAATGACATGGTAAAACATGCTTTAACTTCGTCGAATCAAAAAATGTTGTTAACAAAAGTTCCTAGTCATGACTTTTCTAGGCGAAAAGGTCTCTTGGGAAAATCTCGTAAAACGGACCGTTATCGAAAAAACTCACCTCAATATGCATTTCTGCTATTTATCACTTGATGTAAACGTTCACTCTACTTTGTTGAATCGAATACAATGGTCTATACAAGCTTGAAAATGATTCGTATTGAATGTTTAACTCGATTCAAAATTGTGCATTTACTATCCGATGACATGGTAAAACATGCTTTAACTTCGTGGAATCAAAAAAATGTTGTTAACAAAAGTTTCTAGTCATGACTTTTCTAGGCGAAAAGGTCTCTCGGGAAAATCTCGTAAAACCAACCGTTACCGAGAAAACTCACTTCAAATTGCATTTCAGATATTTGATGATTTGAAGTAAACGTTTTCTCTACTTTGTTGAATCGAATAAAATGATCTATAGAAGCTTGCAAATGATTCGTATTGAATGTTTAACTCGATTCAAAATTGTGCATTTACTATCCGATGACTTGGTAAGACATGCTTTAACTTCGTCGAATCAAAAAATGTTGTTAACAAAAGTTCCTAGTCATGGCTTTTCTAGGCGAAAAGGTCTCTTGGGAAAATCTCGTAAAACCAACCGTTATCGAAAAAACTCACTTCAAAATACATTTTCTGATATTTGATGATTTGAAGTAAACGTTCACTCTACTTCGTTGAGTCGAATACAACGTTCTATGGATGCTTGTAAATGATTCGTATTGAATGTTTAACTAGATTCAAAAATGTGCCTTTACTATGCGATGACATTGTAAAACATGCTTTAACTTCGTCGAATCAAAAAATGTTGTTAACAAAAGTTCCTAGTCATGACTTTTCTAGGCGAAAAGGTCTCTCGGGAAAATCTCGTAAAACCAACCGTTACCGAGAAAACTCACTTCAAATTGCATTTCAGATATTTGATGATTTGAAGGAAACGTTTTCTCTACTTTGTTGAATCGAATAAAATGATCTATAGAAGCTTGCAAATGATTCGTATTGAATGTTTAACTCGATTCAAAATTGTGCATTTACTATCCGATGACATGGTAAAACATGCTTTAACTTCGTCGAATCAAAAAATGTTGTTAACAAAAGTTCCTAGTCATGACTTTTCTAGGCGAAAAGGTCTCTTGGGAAAATCTCGTAAGACCAACCGTTACCGAGAAAACTCACTTCAAAATGCATTTTTGCTATTTGATCATTTGAAGTAAACGTTCACTCTACTTTGTTGATTCGAATACAGTGTCCTATAGAAGCTTGTATATAATTCGTATTTAGTGTTTAACTCGATTCAAAATTGTGCATTTACTATCCGATGACATGGTAAAACATGCTTAAACTTCTTCGAATCAAAAAATGTTGTTAACAAAAGTTCCTAGTCAAGACTTTTCTAGGCGAAAAGGTCTCTTGTAAAAATCTCGTAAACCCAACCGTTATCGAAAAAACTCACTTCAAAATGCATTTCTGCTATTTGATCACTTGAAGTAAACGTTCACTCTACTTTCTTGAATCGAATACAATGATCTATAGAAGCTTGTAAATGATTCGTATTGAATGATTAACTCTATTAAAAAATGTGCTTTTACTATGCAATGACATGGTAAAACATGCTTTAACTTCGTCGAATCAAAAAATGTTGTTAACAAAAGTTCCTAGTCATGACTTTTCTAGGCGAAAAGGTCTCTTGGGAAAATCTCGTAAAACGAACCGTTATCGAAGAAACTCACCTCAATATGCGTTTCTGCTATTTTATCACTTGATGTAAACGTTCACTCTACTTTGTTGAATCGAATACAATGATCTATACAAGCTTGAAAATGATTCGTATTGAATGTTTAACTCGATTCAAAATTGTGCATTTACTATCCGATGACTTGGTAAAACATGCTTTAACTTCTTCGAATCAAAAAATGTTGTTAACAAAAGTTCCTAGTCATGACTTTTCTAGGCGAAAAGGTCTCTTGGGAAAATCTCGTAAAACCAACCGTTATCGAAAAAACTCACTTCAAAATACATTTTCTGATATTTGATGATTTGAAGTAAACGTTCACTCTACTTCGTTGAGTCGAATACAACGTTCTATGGATGCTTGCAAATGATTCGTATTGAATGTTTAACTCGATTCAAAATTGTGCATTTACTATCCGATGACATGGTAAAACATGCTTTAACTTCTTCGAATCAAAAAATGTTGTTAACAAAAGTTCCTAGTCATGACTTTTCTAGGCGAGAAGGTCTCTTGGGAAAATCTCGTAAAACGAACCGTTATCGAAAAAACTCACTTCAAAATACATTTATGATATTTGATGATTTGAAGGAAACGTTCACTCTACTTCGTTGAGTCGAATACAACGTTCTATGGATGCTCGTAAATGATTCGTATTGAATGTTTAACTCGATTCAAAATTGTGCCTTTACTATGCGATGACATTGTAAAACATGCTTTAACTTCGTCGAATCAAAAAATGATGTTAACAAAAGTTCCTAGTCATGACTTTTCTAGGCGAAAATGTCTCTTGTAAAAATCTCGTAAACCCAACCGTTATCGAAAAAACTCACTTCAAAATGCATTTCTGCTATTTGATCACTTGAAGTAAACGTTCACTCTACTTTCTTGAATCGAATACAATGATCTATAGAAGCTTGTAAATGATTCGTATTGAATGATTAACTCTATTAAAAAATGTGCTTTTACTATGCAATGACATGGTAAAACATGCTTTAACTTCGTCGAATCAAAAAATGTTGTTAACAAAAGTTCCTAGTCATGACTTTTCTAGGCGAAAAGGTCTCTTGGGAAAATCTCGTAAAACGAACCGTTATCGAAAAAACTCACTTCAAAATACATTTTCTGATATTTGATGATTTGAAGTAAACGTTCACTCTACTTCGTTGAGTCGAATACAACGTTCTATGGATGCTTGTAAATGATTCGTATTGAATGTTTAACTGGATTCAAAATTGTGCATTTACCATCCGATGACATGGTAAAACATGCTTTAACTTCTTCGAATCAAAAAATGTTGTTAACAAAAGTTCCTAGTCATAACTTTTTTAGGCGAAAAGGTGTCTTGTAAAAATCTCGTAAACCCAATCGTTATCGAAAAAACTCACTTCAAAATGCATTTCAGCTATTTGATCACTTGAAGTAAACGTTCACTCTACTTCGTTGAGTCGAATACAACGTTCTATGGATGCTTGTAAATGATTCGTATTGAATGTTTAACTAGATTCAAAAATGTGCCTTTACTATGCGATGACATTGTAAAACATGCTTTAACTTCGTCGAATCAAAAAATGTTGTTAGCAAAAGTTCCTAGTCATGACTTTTCTAGGCGAAAAGGTCTCTCCGGAAAATCTCGTAAAACCAACCGTTACCGAGAAAACTCACTTCAAATTGCATTTCAGATATTTGATGATTTGAAGTAAACGTTTTCTCTACTTTGTTGAATCGAATAAAATGATCTATAGAAGCTTTGATTCGTATTGAATGTTTAACTCGATTCAAAATTGTGCATTTACTATCCGATGACTTGGTAAAACATGCTTTAACTTCGTCGAATCAAAAAATGTTGTTAACAAAAGTTCCTAGTCATGACTTTTCTAGGCGAAAAGGTCTCTTGGGAAAATCTCGTAAAACCAATCGTTATCGAAAAAACTCACTTCAAAATACATTTTCTGATATTTGATGATTTGAAGTAAACGTTCACTCTACTTCGTTGAGTCGAATACAACGTTCTATGGATGCTTGCAAATGATTCGTATTGAATGTTTAACTCGATTCAAAATTGTGCATTTACTATCCGATGACATGGTAAAACATGCTTTAACTTCTTCGAATCAAAAAATGTTGTTAACAAAAGTTCCTAGTCATGACTTTTCTAGGCGAGAAGGTCTCTTGGGAAAATCTCGTAAAACGAACCGTTATCGAAAAAACTCACTTCAAAATACATTTATGATATTTGATGATTTGAAGGAAACGTTCACTCTACTTCGTTGAGTCGAATACAACGTTCTATGGATGCTCGTAAATGATTCGTATTGAATGTTTAACTCGATTCAAAATTGTGCCTTTACTATGCGATGACATTGTAAAACATGCTTTAACTTCGTCGAATCAAAAAATGATGTTAACAAAAGTTCCTAGTCATGACTTTTCTAGGCGAAAAGGTCTCTTGTAAAAATCTCGTAAACCCAACCGTTATCGAAAAAACTCACTTCAAAATGCATTTCTGCTATTTGATCACTTGAAGTAAACGTTCACTCTACTTCGTTGAGTCGAATACAACGTTCTATGGATGCTTGTAAATGATTCGTATTGAATGTTTAACTCGATTAAAAAATGTGCTTTTACTATGCGATGACATGGTAAAACATGCTTTAACTACGTCGAATCAGAAAATGTTGTTAACAAAAGTTCCTAGTCATGACTTTTCTAGGCGAAAAGGTCTCTTGTAAAAATCTCGTAAACCCAACCGTTATCGAAAAAACTCACTTCAAAATGCATTTCTGCCATTTGATCACTTGAAGTAAACGTTCACTCTACTTTATTGAATCGAATACAATGATCTATAGAAGCTTGTAAATGATTCGTATTGAATGATTAACTCGATTAAAAAATGTGTTTTACTATGCGATGACATGGTAAAACATGCTTTAACTACGTCGAATCAAAAAATGTTGTTAACAAAAGTTCCTAGTCATGACTTTTCTAGGCGAAAAGGTCTCTTGGGAAAATCTCGTAAGACCAACCGTTACCGAGAAAACTCACTTCAAAATGCATTTTTGCTATTTGATGATTTGAAGTAAACGTTTTCTCTACTTTGTTGAATCGAATAAAATGATCTATAGAAGCTTGCAAATGATTCGTATTGAATGTTTAACTCGATTCAAAATTGTGCATTTACTATCCGATGACTTGGTAAGACATGCTTTAACTTCGTCGAATCAAAAAATGTTGTTAACAAAAGTTCCTAGTCATGGCTTTTCTAGGCGAACAGGTCTCTTGGGAAAATCTCGTAAAACCAACCGTTATCGAAAAAACTCACTTCAAAATACATTTTCTGATATTTGATGATTTGAAGTAAACGTTCACTCTACTTCGTTGAGTCGAATACAACGTTCTATGGATGCTTGTAAATGATTCGTATTGAATGTTTAACTAGATTCAAAAATGTGCCTTTACTATGCGATGACATTGTAAAACATGCTTTAACTTCGTCGAATCAAAAAATGTTGTTAACAAAAGTTCCTAGTCATGACTTTTCTAGGCGAAAAGGTCTCTTGGGAAAATCTCGTAAGACCAACCGTTACCGAGAAAACTCACTTCAAAATGCATTTTTGCTATTTGATCATTTGAAGTAAACGTTCACTCTACTTTGTTGATTCGAATACAGTGTCCTATAGAAGCTTGTATATAATTCGTATTTAGTGTTTAACTCGATTCAAAATTGTGCATTTACTATCCGATGACATGGAAAAACATGCTTAAACTTCTTCGAATCAAAAAATGTTGTTAACAAAAGTTCCTAGTCATGACTTTTCTAGGCGAAAAGGTCTCTTGTAAAAATCTCGTAAACCCAACCGTTATCGAAAAAACTCACTTCAAAATGCATTTCTGCTATTTGATCATTTGAAGTAAACGTTCTCTATACTTTGTTGAATCGAATACAATGATCTATAGAAGCTTGCAAATGATTCGTATTGAATGTTTAACTGGATTCAAAATTGTGCATTTACCATCCGATGACATGGTAAAACATGCTTTAACTTCGTAGAATCAAAAAATATTGTTAACAAAAGTTCCTAGTCATGACTTTTCTAGGCGAAAAGGTCTCTTGTAAAAATCTCGTAAACCCAACCGTTATCGAAAAAACTCACTTCAAAATGCATTTCAGCTATTTGATCACTTGAAGTAAACGTTCACTCTACTTTCTTGAATCGAATACAATGATCTATAGAAGCTTGTAAATGATTCGTATTGAATGATTAACTCGATTAAAAAATGTGCTTTTACTATGCGATGACATGGTAAAACATGCTTTAATTAACTACGTCGAATCAAAAAATGTTGTTAACAAAAGTTCCTAGTCATGACTTTTCTAGGCGAAAAGGTCTCTTGTAAAAATCTCGTAAACCCAACCGTTATCGAAAAAACTCACTTCAAAATGCATTTCTGCTATTTGATCACTTGAAGTAAACGTTCACTCTACTTCGTTGAGTCGAATACAACGTTCTATGGATGCTTGTAAATGATTCGTATTGAATGTTTAACTAGATTCAAAAATGTGCCTTTACTATGCGATGACATTGTAAAACATGCTTTAACTTCGTCGAATCAAAAAATGTTGTTAACAAAAGTTCCTAGTCATGACTTTTCTAGGCGAAAAGGTCTCTTGTAAAAATCTCGTAAACCCAACCGTTATCGAAAAAACTCACTTCAAAATGCATTTCAGCTATTTGATCACTTGAAGTAAACGTTCACTCTACTTTCTTGAATCGAATAAAATGATCTATAGAAGCTTGCAAATGATTCGTATTGAATGTTTAACTCGATTCAAAATTGTGCATTTACTATGCGATGACATGGTAAAACATGCTTTAACTTCGTAGAATCAAAAAATGTTGTTAACAAAAGTTCCTAGTCATGACTTTTCTAGGCGAAAAGGTCTCTTGTAAAAATCTCGTAAACCCAACCGTTATCGAAAAAACTCACTTCAAAATGCATTTCAGCTATTTGATCACTTGAAGTAAACGTTCACTCTACTTTCTTGAATCGAATACAATGATCTATAGAAGCTTGTAAATGATTCGTATTGAATGATTAACTCTATTAAAAAATGTGCTTTTACTATGCAATGACATGGTAAAACATGCTTTAACTTCGTCGAATCAAAAAATGTTGTTAACAAAAGTTCCTAACTTTTCTAGGCGAAAAGGTCTCTTGGGAAAATCTCGTAAAACGGACCGTTATCGAAAAAACTCACCTCAATATGCATTTCTGCTATTTATCACTTGATGTAAACGTTCACTCTACATTGTTGAATCGAATACAATGGTCTATACAAGCTTGAAAATGATTCGTATTGAATGTTTAACTCGATTCAAAATTGTGCATTTACTATCCGATGACATGGTAAAACATGCTTTAACTTCGTGGAATCAAAAAAATGTTGTTAACAAAAGTATCTAGTCATGACTTTTCTAGGCGAAAAGGTCTCTCGGGAAAATCTCGTAAAACCAACCGTTACCGAGAAAACTCACTTCAAATTGCATTTCAGATATTTGATGATTTGAAGTAAACGTTTTCTCTACTTTGTTGAATCGAATAAAATGATCTATAGAAGTTTGCAAATAATTCGTATTGAATGTTTAAACTCGATTCAAAATTGTGCATTTACTATCCGATGACTTGGTAAGACATGCTTTAACTTCGTCGAATCAAAAAATGTTGTTAACAAAAGTTCCTAGTCATGGCTTTTCTAGGCGAAAAGGTCTCTTGGGAAAATCTCGTAAAACCAACCGTTATCGAAAAAACTCACTTCAAAATACATTTTCTGATATTTGATGATTTGAAGTAAACGTTCACTCTACTTCGTTGAGTCGAATACAACGTTCTATGGATGCTTGTAAATGATTCGTATTGAATGTTTAACTAGATTCAAAAATGTGCCTTTACTATGCGATGACATTGTAAAACATGCTTTAACTTCGTCGAATCAAAAAATGTTGTTAACAAAAGTTCCTAGTCATGACTTTTCTAGGCGAAAAGGTCTCTTGGGAAAATCTCGTAAAACCAACCGTTACCGAGAAAACTCACTTCAAATTGCATTTCAGATATTTGATGATTTGAAGTAAACGTTTTCTCTACTTTGTTGAATCGAATAAAATGATCTATAGAAGCTTGCAAATGATTCGTATTGAATGTTTAACTCGATTCAAAATTGTGCATTTACTATCCGATGACTTGGTAAGACATGCTTTAACTTCGTCGAATCAAAAAATGTTGTTAACAAAAGTTCCTAGTCATGGCTTTTCTAGGCGAACAGGTCTCTTGGGAAAATCTCGTAAAATCAACCGTTATCGAAAAAACTCACTTCAAAATACATTTTCTGATATTTGATGATTTGAAGTAAACGTTCACTCTACTTCGTTGGGTCGAATACAACGTTCTATGGATGCTTGTAAATGATTCGTATTGAATGTTTAACTAGATTCAAAAATGTGCCTTTACTATGCGATGACATTGTAAAACATGCTTTAACTTCGTCGAATCAAAAAATGTTGTTAACAAAAGTTCCTAGTCATGACTTTTCTAGGCGAAAAGGTCTCTTGGGAAAATCTCGTAAGACCAACCGTTACCGAGAAAACTCACTTCAAAATGCATTTTTGCTATTTGATCATTTGAAGTAAACGTTCACTCTACTTTGTTGATTCGAATACAGTGTCCTATAGAAGCTTGTATATAATTCGTATTTAGTGTTTAACTCGATTCAAAATTGTGCATTTACTATCCGATGACATGGTAAAACATGCTTAAACTTCTTCGAATCAAAAAATGTTGTTAACAAAAGTTCCTAGTCATGACTTTTCTAGGCGAAAAGGTCTCTTGTAAAAATCTCGTAAACCCAACCGTTATCGAAAAAACTCACTTCAAAATGCATTTCTGCTATTTGATCATTTGAAGTAAACGTTCTCTATACTTTGTTGAATCGAATACAATGATCTATAGAAGCTTGCAAATGATTCGTATTGAATGTTTAACTGGATTCAAAATTGTGCATTTACCATCCGATGACATGGTAAAACATGCTTTAACTTCGTAGAATCAAAAAATGTTGTTAACAAAAGTTCCTAGTCATGACCTTTCTAGGCGAAAAGGTCTCTTGTAAAAATCTCGTAAACCCAACCGTTATCGAAAAAACTCACTTCAAAATGCATTTCTGCTATTTGATCATTTGAAGTAAACGTTCTCTATACTTTGTTGAATCGAATACAATGATCTATAGAAGCTTGCAAATGATTCGTATTGAATGTTTAACTGGATTCAAAATTGTGCATTTACCATCCGATGACATGGTAAAACATGCTTTAACTTCGTAGAATCAAAAAATGTTGTTAACAAAAGTTCCTAGTCATGACTTTTCTAGGCGAAAAGGTCTCTTGTAAAAATCTCGTAAACCCAACCGTTATCGAAAAAACTCACTTCAAAATGCATTTCTGCTATTTGATCACTTGAAGTAAACGTTCACTCTACTTCGTTGAGTCGAATACAACGTTCTATGGATGCTTGTAAATGATTCGTATTGAATGTTTAACTCGATTAAAAAATGTGCTTTTACTATGCGATGACATGGTAAAACATGCTTTAACTACGTCGAATCAGAAAATGTTGTTAACAAAAGTTCCTAGTCATGACTTTTCTAGGCGAAAAGGTCTCTTGTAAAAATCTCGTAAACCCAACCGTTATCGAAAAAACTCACTTCAAAATGCATTTCTGCTATTTGATCATTTGAAGTAAACGTTCTCTATACTTTGTTGAATCGAATACAATGATCTATAGAAGCTTGCAAATGATTCGTATTGAATGTTTAACTGGATTCAAAATTGTGCATTTACCATCCGATGACATGGTAAAACATGCTTTAACTTCGTAGAATCAAAAAATGTTGTTAACAAAAGTTCCTAGTCATGACTTTTCTAGGCGAAAAGGTCTCTTGTAAAAATCTCGTAAACCCAACCGTTATCGAAAAAACTCACTTCAAAATGCATTTCTGCTATTTGATCACTTGAAGTAAACGTTCACTCTACTTCGTTGAGTCGAATACAACGTTCTATGGATGCTTGTAAATGATTCGTATTGAATGTTTAACTAGATTCAAAAATGTGCCTTTACTATGCGATGACATTGTAAAACATGCTTTAACTTCGTCGAATCAAAAAATGTTGTTAACAAAAGTTCCTAGTCATGACTTTTCTAGGCGAAAAGGTCTCTTGGGAAAATCTCGTAAGACCAACCGTTACCGAGAAAACTCACTTCAAAATGCATTTTTGCTATTTGATGATTTGAAGTAAACGTTTTCTCTACTTTGTTGAATCGAATAAAATGATCTATAGAAGCTTGCAAATGATTCGTATTGAATGTTTAACTCGATTCAAAATTGTGCATTTACTATCCGATGACTTGGTAAGACATGCTTTAACTTCGTCGAATCAAAAAATGTTGTTAACAAAAGTTCCTAGTCATGGCTTTTCTAGGCGAACAGGTCTCTTGGGAAAATCTCGTAAAACCAACCGTTATCGAAAAAACTCACTTCAAAATACATTTTCTGATATTTGATGATTTGAAGTAAACGTTCACTCTACTTCGTTGAGTCGAATACAACGTTCTATGGATGCTTGTAAATGATTCGTATTGAATGTTTAACTAGATTCAAAAATGTGCCTTTACTATGCGATGACATTGTAAAACATGCTTTAACTTCGTCGAATCAAAAAATGTTGTTAACAAAAGTTCCTAGTCATGACTTTTCTAGGCGAAAAGGTCTCTTGGGAAAATCTCGTAAGACCAACCGTTACCGAGAAAACTCACTTCAAAATGCATTTTTGCTATTTGATCATTTGAAGTAAACGTTCACTCTACTTTGTTGATTCGAATACAGTGTCCTATAGAAGCTTGTATATAATTCGTATTTAGTGTTTAACTCGATTCAAAATTGTGCATTTACTATCCGATGACATGGAAAAACATGCTTAAACTTCTTCGAATCAAAAAATGTTGTTAACAAAAGTTCCTAGTCATGACTTTTCTAGGCGAAAAGGTCTCTTGTAAAAATCTCGTAAACCCAACCGTTATCGAAAAAACTCACTTCAAAATGCATTTCTGCTATTTGATCATTTGAAGTAAACGTTCTCTATACTTTGTTGAATCGAATACAATGATCTATAGAAGCTTGCAAATGATTCGTATTGAATGTTTAACTGGATTCAAAATTGTGCATTTACCATCCGATGACATGGTAAAACATGCTTTAACTTCGTAGAATCAAAAAATGTTGTTAACAAAAGTTCCTAGTCATGACTTTTCTAGGCGAAAAGGTCTCTTGTAAAAATCTCGTAAACCCAACCGTTATCGAAAAAACTCACTTCAAAATGCATTTCAGCTATTTGATCACTTGAAGTAAACGTTCACTCTACTTTCTTGAATCGAATACAATGATCTATAGAAGCTTGTAAATGATTCGTATTGAATGATTAACTCGATTAAAAAATGTGCTTTTACTATGCGATGACATGGTAAAACATGCTTTAATTAACTACGTCGAATCAAAAAATGTTGTTAACAAAAGTTCCTAGTCATGACTTTTCTAGGCGAAAAGGTCTCTTGTAAAAATCTCGTAAACCCAACCGTTATCGAAAAAACTCACTTCAAAATGCATTTCTGCTATTTGATCATTTGAAGTAAACGTTCTCTATACTTTGTTGAATCGAATACAATGATCTATAGAAGCTTGCAAATGATTCGTATTGAATGTTTAACTGGATTCAAAATTGTGCATTTACCATCCGATGACATGGTAAAACATGCTTTAACTTCGTAGAATCAAAAAATGTTGTTAACAAAAGTTCCTAGTCATGACTTTTCTAGGCGAAAAGGTCTCTTGTAAAAATCTCGTAAACCCAACCGTTATCGAAAAAACTCACTTCAAAATGCATTTCTGCTATTTGATCACTTGAAGTAAACGTTCACTCTACTTCGTTGAGTCGAATACAACGTTCTATGGATGCTTGTAAATGATTCGTATTGAATGTTTAACTAGATTCAAAAATGTGCCTTTACTATGCGATGACATTGTAAAACATGCTTTAACTTCGTCGAATCAAAAAATGTTGTTAACAAAAGTTCCTAGTCATGACTTTTCTAGGCGAAAAGGTCTCTTGGGAAAATCTCGTAAGACCAACCGTTACCGAGAAAACTCACTTCAAAATGCATTTTTGCTATTTGATGATTTGAAGTAAACGTTTTCTCTACTTTGTTGAATCGAATAAAATGATCTATAGAAGCTTGCAAATGATTCGTATTGAATGTTTAACTCGATTCAAAATTGTGCATTTACTATCCGATGACTTGGTAAGACATGCTTTAACTTCGTCGAATCAAAAAATGTTGTTAACAAAAGTTCCTAGTCATGGCTTTTCTAGGCGAACAGGTCTCTTGGGAAAATCTCGTAAAACCAACCGTTATCGAAAAAACTCACTTCAAAATACATTTTCTGATATTTGATGATTTGAAGTAAACGTTCACTCTACTTCGTTGAGTCGAATACAACGTTCTATGGATGCTTGTAAATGATTCGTATTGAATGTTTAACTAGATTCAAAAATGTGCCTTTACTATGCGATGACATTGTAAAACATGCTTTAACTTCGTCGAATCAAAAAATGTTGTTAACAAAAGTTCCTAGTCATGACTTTTCTAGGCGAAAAGGTCTCTTGTAAAAATCTCGTAAACCCAACCGTTATCGAAAAAACTCACTTCAAAATGCATTTCTGCTATTTGATCACTTGAAGTAAACGTTCACTCTACTTCGTTGAGTCGAATACAACGTTCTATGGATGCTTGTAAATGATTCGTATTGAATGTTTAACTAGATTCAAAAATGTACCTTTACTATGCGATGACATTGTAAAACATGCTTTAACTTCGTCGAATCAAAAAATGTTGTTAACAAAAGTTCCTAGTCATGACTTTTCTAGGCGAAAAGGTCTCTTGTAAAAATCTCGTAAACCCAACCGTTATCGAAAAAACTCACTTCAAAATGCATTTCAGCTATTTGATCACTTGAAGTAAACGTTCACTCTACTTTCTTGAATCGAATAAAATGATCTATAGAAGCTTGCAAATGATTCGTATTGAATGTTTAACTCGATTCAAAATTGTGCATTTACTATGCGATGACATGGTAAAACATGCTTTAACTTCGTCGAATCAAAAAATGTTGTTAACAAAAGTTCCTAGTCATAACTTTTTAGGCGAAAAGGTCTCTTGTAAAAATCTCGTAAACCCAACCGTTATCGAAAAAACTCACTTCAAAATGCATTTCTGCTATTTGATCATTTGAAGTAAACGTTCTCTATACTTTGTTGAATCGAATACAATGATCTATAGAAGCTTGCAAATGATTCGTATTGAATGTTTAACTGGATTCAAAATTGTGCATTTACCATCCGATGACATGGTAAAACATGCTTTAACTTCGTAGAATCAAAAAATGTTGTTAACAAAAGTTCCTAGTCATGACTTTTCTAGGCGAAAAGGTCTCTTGTAAAAATCTCGTAAACCCAACCGTTATCGAAAAAACTCACTTCAAAATGCATTTCTGCTATTTGATCACTTGAAGTAAACGTTCACTCTACTTTCTTGAATCGAATACAATGATCTATAGAAGCTTGTAAATGATTCGTATTGAATGATTAACTCTATTAAAAAATGTGCTTTTACTATGCAATGACATGGTAAAACATGCTTTAACTTCGTCGAATCAAAAAATGTTGTTAACAAAAGTTCCTAACTTTTCTAGGCGAAAAGGTCTCTTGGGAAAATCTCGTAAAACGGACCGTTATCGAAAAAACTCACCTCAATATGCATTTCTGCTATTTATCACTTGATGTAAACGTTCACTCTACATTGTTGAATCGAATACAATGGTCTATACAAGCTTGAAAATGATTCGTATTGAATGTTTAACTCGATTCAAAATTGTGCATTTACTATCCGATGACATGGTAAAACATGCTTTAACTTCGTGGAATCAAAAAAATGTTGTTAACAAAAGTTTCTAGTCATGACTTTTCTAGGCGAAAAGGTCTCTCGGGAAAATCTCGTAAAACCAACCGTTACCGAGAAAACTCACTTCAAATTGCATTTCAGATATTTGATGATTTGAAGTAAACGTTTTCTCTACTTTGTTGAATCGAATAAAATGATCTATAGAAGCTTGCAAATAATTCGTATTGAATGTTTAACTCGATTCAAAATTGTGCATTTACTATCCGATGACTTGGTAAGACATGCTTTAACTTCGTCGAATCAAAAAATGTTGTTAACAAAAGTTCCTAGTCATGGCTTTTCTAGGCGAAAAGGTCTCTTGGGAAAATCTCGTAAAACCAACCGTTATCGAAAAAACTCACTTCAAAATACATTTTCTGATATTTGATGATTTGAAGTAAACGTTCACTCTACTTCGTTGAGTCGAATACAACGTTCTATGGATGCTTGTAAATGATTCGTATTGAATGTTTAACTAGATTCAAAAATGTGCCTTTACTATGCGATGACATTGTAAAACATGCTTTAACTTCGTCGAATCAAAAAATGTTGTTAACAAAAGTTCCTAGTCATGACTTTTCTAGGCGAAAAGGTCTCTTGGGAAAATCTCGTAAAACCAACCGTTACCGAGAAAACTCACTTCAAATTGCATTTCAGATATTTGATGATTTGAAGTAAACGTTTTCTCTACTTTGTTGAATCGAATAAAATGATCTATAGAAGCTTGCAAATGATTCGTATTGAATGTTTAACTCGATTCAAAATTGTGCATTTACTATCCGATGACTTGGTAAGACATGCTTTAACTTCGTCGAATCAAAAAATGTTGTTAACAAAAGTTCCTAGTCATGGCTTTTCTAGGCGAACAGGTCTCTTGGGAAAATCTCGTAAAATCAACCGTTATCGAAAAAACTCACTTCAAAATACATTTTCTGATATTTGATGATTTGAAGTAAACGTTCACTCTACTTCGTTGGGTCGAATACAACGTTCTATGGATGCTTGTAAATGATTCGTATTGAATGTTTAACTAGATTCAAAAATGTGCCTTTACTATGCGATGACATTGTAAAACATGCTTTAACTTCGTCGAATCAAAAAATGTTGTTAACAAAAGTTCCTAGTCATGACTTTTCTAGGCGAAAAAGTCTCTTGGGAAAATCTCGTAAGACCAACCGTTACCGAGAAAACTCACTTCAAAATGCATTTTTGCTATTTGATCATTTGAAGTAAACGTTCACTCTACTTTGTTGATTCGAATACAGTGTCCTATAGAAGCTTGTATATAATTCGTATTTAGTGTTTAACTCGATTCAAAATTGTGCATTTACTATCCGATGACATGGTAAAACATGCTTAAACTTCTTCGAATCAAAAAATGTTGTTAACAAAAGTTCCTAGTCATGACTTTTCTAGGCGAAAAGGTCTCTTGTAAAAATCTCGTAAACCCAACCGTTATCGAAAAAACTCACTTCAAAATGCATTTCTGCTATTTGATCATTTGAAGTAAACGTTCTCTATACTTTGTTGAATCGAATACAATGATCTATAGAAGCTTGCAAATGATTCGTATTGAATGTTTAACTGGATTCAAAATTGTGCATTTACCATCCGATGACATGGTAAAACATGCTTTAACTTCTTCGAATCAAAAAATGTTGTTAACAAAAGTTCCTAGTCATGACTTTTCTAGGCGAAAAGGTCTCTTGTAAAAATCTCGTAAACCCAACCGTTATCGAAAAAACTCACTTCAAAATGCATTTCTGCTATTTGATCACTTGAAGTAAACGTTCACTCTACTTTCTTGAATCGAATACAATGATCTATAGAAGCTTGTAAATGATTCGTATTGAATGATTAACTCTATTAAAAAATGTGCTTTTACTATGCAATGACATGGTAAAACATGCTTTAACTTCGTCGAATCAAAAAATGTTGTTAACAAAAGTTCCTAGTCATGACTTTTCTAGGCGAAAAGGTCTCTTGGGAAAATCTCGTAAAACGGACCGTTATCGAAAAAACTCACCTCAATACGCATTTCTGCTATTTATCACTTGATGTAAACGTTCACTCTACTTTGTTGAATCGAATACAATGGTCTATACAAGCTTGAAAATGATTCGTATTGAATGTTTAACTCGATTCAAAATTGTGCATTTACTATCCGATGACATGGTAAAACATGCTTTAACTTCGTGGAATCAAAAAAATGTTGTTAACAAAAGTTTCTAGTCATGACTTTTCTAGGCGAAAAGGTCTCTCGGGAAAATCTCGTAAAACCAACCGTTACCGAGAAAACTCACTTCAAATTGCATTTCAGATATTTGATGATTTGAAGTAAACGTTTTCTCTACTTTGTTGAATCGAATAAAATGATCTATAGAAGCTTGCAAATGATTCGTATTGAATGTTTAACTCGATTCAAAATTGTGCATTTACTATCCGATGACTTGGTAAGACATGCTTTAACTTCGTCGAATCAAAAAATGTTGTTAACAAAAGTTCCTAGTCATGGCTTTTCTAGGCGAAAAGGTCTCTTGGGAAAATCTCGTAAAACCAACCGTTATCGAAAAAACTCACTTCAAAATACATTTTCTGATATTTGATGATTTGAAGTAAACGTTCACTCTACTTCGTTGAGTCGAATACAACGTTCTATGGATGCTTGTAAATGATTCGTATTGAATGTTTAACTAGATTCAAAAATGTGCCTTTACTATGCGATGACATTGTAAAACATGCTTTAACTTCGTCGAATCAAAAAATGTTGTTAACAAAAGTTCCTAGTCATGACTTTTCTAGGCGAAAAGGTCTCTCGGGAAAATCTCGTAAAACCAACCGTTACCGAGAAAACTCACTTCAAATTGCATTTCAGATATTTGATGATTTGAAGGAAACGTTTTCTCTACTTTGTTGAATCGAATAAAATGATCTATAGAAGCTTGCAAATGATTCGTATTGAATGTTTAACTCGATTCAAAATTGTGCATTTACTATCCGATGACATGGTAAAACATGCTTTAACTTCGTCGAATCAAAAAATGTTGTTAACAAAAGTTCCTAGTCATGACTTTTCTAGGCGAAAAGGTCTCTTGGGAAAATCTCGTAAGACCAACCGTTACCGAGAAAACTCACTTCAAAATGCATTTTTGCTATTTGATCATTTGAAGTAAACGTTCACTCTACTTTGTTGATTCGAATACAGTGTCCTATAGAAGCTTGTATATAATTCGTATTTAGTGTTTAACTCGATTCAAAATTGTGCATTTACTATCCGATGACATGGTAAAACATGCTTAAACTTCTTCGAATCAAAAAATGTTGTTAACAAAAGTTCCTAGTCAAGACTTTTCTAGGCGAAAAGGTCTCTTGTAAAAATCTCGTAAACCCAACCGTTATCGAAAAAACTCACTTCAAAATGCATTTCTGCTATTTGATCACTTGAAGTAAACGTTCACTCTACTTTCTTGAATCGAATACAATGATCTATAGAAGCTTGTAAATGATTCGTATTGAATGATTAACTCTATTAAAAAATGTGCTTTTACTATGCAATGACATGGTAAAACATGCTTTAACTTCGTCGAATCAAAAAATGTTGTTAACAAAAGTTCCTAGTCATGACTTTTCTAGGCGAAAAGGTCTCTTGGGAAAATCTCGTAAAACGAACCGTTATCGAAGAAACTCACCTCAATATGCGTTTCTGCTATTTTATCACTTGATGTAAACGTTCACTCTACTTTGTTGAATCGAATACAATGATCTATACAAGCTTGAAAATGATTCGTATTGAATGTTTAACTCGATTCAAAATTGTGCATTTACTATCCGATGACTTGGTAAAACATGCTTTAACTTCTTCGAATCAAAAAATGTTGTTAACAAAAGTTCCTAGTCATGACTTTTCTAGGCGAAAAGGTCTCTTGGGAAAATCTCGTAAAACCAACCGTTATCGAAAAAACTCACTTCAAAATACATTTTCTGATATTTGATGATTTGAAGTAAACGTTCACTCTACTTCGTTGAGTCGAATACAACGTTCTATGGATGCTTGCAAATGATTCGTATTGAATGTTTAACTCGATTCAAAATTGTGCATTTACTATCCGATGACATGGTAAAACATGCTTTAACTTCTTCGAATCAAAAAATGTTTTTAACAAAAGTTCCTAGTCATGACTTTTCTAGGCGAGAAGGTCTCTTGGGAAAATCTCGTAAAACGAACCGTTATCGAAAAAACTCACTTCAAAATACATTTATGATATTTGATGATTTGAAGGAAACGTTCACTCTACTTCGTTGAGTCGAATACAACGTTCTATGGATGCTCGTAAATGATTCGTATTGAATGTTTAACTCGATTCAAAATTGTGCCTTTACTATGCGATGACATTGTAAAACATGCTTTAACTTCGTCGAATCAAAAAATGATGTTAACAAAAGTTCCTAGTCATGACTTTTCTAGGCGAAAATGTCTCTTGTAAAAATCTCGTAAACCCAACCGTTATCGAAAAAACTCACTTCAAAATGCATTTCTGCTATTTGATCACTTGAAGTAAACGTTCACTCTACTTTCTTGAATCGAATACAATGATCTATAGAAGCTTGTAAATGATTCGTATTGAATGATTAACTCTATTAAAAAATGTGCTTTTACTATGCAATGACATGGTAAAACATGCTTTAACTTCGTCGAATCAAAAAATGTTGTTAACAAAAGTTCCTAGTCATGACTTTTCTAGGCGAAAAGGTCTCTTGGGAAAATCTCGTAAAACGAACCGTTATCGAAAAAACTCACTTCAAAATACATTTTCTGATATTTGATGATTTGAAGTAAACGTTCACTCTACTTCGTTGAGTCGAATACAACGTTCTATGGATGCTTGTAAATGATTCGTATTGAATGTTTAACTGGATTCAAAATTGTGCATTTACCATCCGATGACATGGTAAAACATGCTTTAACTTCTTCGAATCAAAAAATGTTGTTAACAAAAGTTCCTAGTCATAACTTTTTTAGGCGAAAAGGTGTCTTGTAAAAATCTCGTAAACCCAATCGTTATCGAAAAAACTCACTTCAAAATGCATTTCAGCTATTTGATCACTTGAAGTAAACGTTCACTCTACTTCGTTGAGTCGAATACAACGTTCTATGGATGCTTGTAAATGATTCGTATTGAATGTTTAACTAGATTCAAAAATGTGCCTTTACTATGCGATGACATTGTAAAACATGCTTTAACTTCGTCGAATCAAAAAATGTTGTTAGCAAAAGTTCCTAGTCATGACTTTTCTAGGCGAAAAGGTCTCTCCGGAAAATCTCGTAAAACCAACCGTTACCGAGAAAACTCACTTCAAATTGCATTTCAGATATTTGATGATTTGAAGTAAACGTTTTCTCTACTTTGTTGAATCGAATAAAATGATCTATAGAAGCTTTGATTCGTATTGAATGTTTAACTCGATTCAAAATTGTGCATTTACTATCCGATGACTTGGTAAAACATGCTTTAACTTCGTCGAATCAAAAAATGTTGTTAACAAAAGTTCCTAGTCATGACTTTTCTAGGCGAAAAGGTCTCTTGGGAAAATCTCGTAAAACCAATCGTTATCGAAAAAACTCACTTCAAAATACATTTTCTGATATTTGATGATTTGAAGTAAACGTTCACTCTACTTCGTTGAGTCGAATACAACGTTCTATGGATGCTTGCAAACGATTCGTATTGAATGTTTAACTCGATTCAAAATTGTGCATTTACTATCCGATGACATGGTAAAACATGCTTTAACTTCTTCGAATCAAAAAATGTTGTTAACAAAAGTTCCTAGTCATGACTTTTCTAGGCGAGAAGGTCTCTTGGGAAAATCTCGTAAAACGAACCGTTATCGAAAAAACTCACTTCAAAATACATTTATGATATTTGATGATTTGAAGGAAACGTTCACTCTACTTCGTTGAGTCGAATACAACGTTCTATGGATGCTCGTAAATGATTCGTATTGAATGTTTAACTCGATTCAAAATTGTGCCTTTACTATGCGATGACATTGTAAAACATGCTTTAACTTCGTCGAATCAAAAAATGATGTTAACAAAAGTTCCTAGTCATGACTTTTCTAGGCGAAAAGGTCTCTTGTAAAAATCTCGTAAACCCAACCGTTATCGAAAAAACTCACTTCAAAATGCATTTCTGCTATTTGATCACTTGAAGTAAACGTTCACTCTACTTCGTTGAGTCGAATACAACGTTCTATGGATGCTTGTAAATGATTCGTATTGAATGTTTAACTCGATTAAAAAATGTGCTTTTACTATGCGATGACATGGTAAAACATGCTTTAACTACGTCGAATCAGAAAATGTTGTTAACAAAAGTTCCTAGTCATGACTTTTCTAGGCGAAAAGGTCTCTTGTAAAAATCTCGTAAACCCAACCGTTATCGAAAAAACTCACTTCAAAATGCATTTCTGCCATTTGATCACTTGAAGTAAACGTTCACTCTACTTTATTGAATCGAATACAATGATCTATAGAAGCTTGTAAATGATTCGTATTGAATGATTAACTCGATTAAAAAATGTGTTTTACTATGCGATGACATGGTAAAACATGCTTTAACTACGTCGAATCAAAAAATGTTGTTAACAAAAGTTCCTAGTCATGACTTTTCTAGGCGAAAAGGTCTCTTGGGAAAATCTCGTAAGACCAACCGTTACCGAGAAAACTCACTTCAAAATGCATTTTTGCTATTTGATGATTTGAAGTAAACGTTTTCTCTACTTTGTTGAATCGAATAAAATGATCTATAGAAGCTTGCAAATGATTCGTATTGAATGTTTAACTCGATTCAAAATTGTCCATTTACTATCCGATGACTTGGTAAGACATGCTTTAACTTCGTCGAATCAAAAAATGTTGTTAACAAAAGTTCCTAGTCATGGCTTTTCTAGGCGAACAGGTCTCTTGGGAAAATCTCGTAAAACCAACCGTTATCGAAAAAACTCACTTCAAAATACATTTTCTGATATTTGATGATTTGAAGTAAACGTTCACTCTACTTCGTTGAGTCGAATACAACGTTCTATGGATGCTTGTAAATGATTCGTATTGAATGTTTAACTAGATTCAAAAATGTGCCTTTACTATGCGATGACATTGTAAAACATGCTTTAACTTCGTCGAATCAAAAAATGTTGTTAACAAAAGTTCCTAGTCATGACTTTTCTAGGCGAAAAGGTCTCTTGGGAAAATCTCGTAAGACCAACCGTTACCGAGAAAACTCACTTCAAAATGCATTTTTGCTATTTGATCATTTGAAGTAAACGTTCACTCTACTTTGTTGATTCGAATACAGTGTCCTATAGAAGCTTGTATATAATTCGTATTTAGTGTTTAACTCGATTCAAAATTGTGCATTTACTATCCGATGACATGGAAAAACATGCTTAAACTTCTTCGAATCAAAAAATGTTGTTAACAAAAGTTCCTAGTCATGACTTTTCTAGGCGAAAAGGTCTCTTGTAAAAATCTCGTAAACCCAACCGTTATCGAAAAAACTCACTTCAAAATGCATTTCTGCTATTTGATCATTTGAAGTAAACGTTCTCTATACTTTGTTGAATCGAATACAATGATCTATAGAAGCTTGCAAATGATTCGTATTGAATGTTTAACTGGATTCAAAATTGTGCATTTACCATCCGATGACATGGTAAAACATGCTTTAACTTCGTAGAATCAAAAAATGTTGTTAACAAAAGTTCCTAGTCATGACTTTTCTAGGCGAAAAGGTCTCTTGTAAAAATCTCGTAAACCCAACCGTTATCGAAAAAACTCACTTCAAAATGCATTTCTGCTATTTGATCACTTGAAGTAAACGTTCACTCTACTTCGTTGAGTCGAATACAACGTTCTATGGATGCTTGTAAATGATTCGTATTGAATGTTTAACTAGATTCAAAAATGTGCCTTTACTATGCGATGACATTGTAAAACATGCTTTAACTTCGTCGAATCAAAAAATGTTGTTAACAAAAGTTCCTAGTCATGACTTTTCTAGGCGAAAAGGTCTCTTGTAAAAATCTCGTAAACCCAACCGTTATCGAAAAAACTCACTTCAAAATGCATTTCAGCTATTTGATCACTTGAAGTAAACGTTCACTCTACTTTCTTGAATCGAATAAAATGATCTATAGAAGCTTGCAAATGATTCGTATTGAATGTTTAACTCGATTCAAAATTGTGCATTTACTATGCGATGACATGGTAAAACATGCTTTAACTTCGTAGAATCAAAAAATGTTGTTAACAAAAGTTCCTAGTCATGACTTTTCTAGGCGAAAAGGTCTCTTGTAAAAATCTCGTAAACCCAACCGTTATCGAAAAAACTCACTTCAAAATGCATTTCTGCTATTTGATCACTTGAAGTAAACGTTCACTCTACTTTCTTGAATCGAATACAATGATCTATAGAAGCTTGTAAATGATTCGTATTGAATGATTAACTCTATTAAAAAATGTGCTTTTACTATGCAATGACATGGTAAAACATGCTTTAACTTCGTCGAATCAAAAAATGTTGTTAACAAAAGTTCCTAACTTTTCTAGGCGAAAAGGTCTCTTGGGAAAATCTCGTAAAACGGACCGTTATCGAAAAAACTCACCTCAATATGCATTTCTGCTATTTATCACTTGATGTAAACGTTCACTCTACATTGTTGAATCGAATACAATGGTCTATACAAGCTTGAAAATGATTCGTATTGAATGTTTAACTCGATTCAAAATTGTGCATTTACTATCCGATGACATGGTAAAACATGCTTTAACTTCGTGGAATCAAAAAAATGTTGTTAACAAAAGTATCTAGTCATGACTTTTCTAGGCGAAAAGGTCTCTCGGGAAAATCTCGTAAAACCAACCGTTACCGAGAAAACTCACTTCAAATTGCATTTCAGATATTTGATGATTTGAAGTAAACGTTTTCTCTACTTTGTTGAATCGAATAAAATGATCTATAGAAGTTTGCAAATAATTCGTATTGAATGTTTAAACTCGATTCAAAATTGTGCATTTACTATCCGATGACTTGGTAAGACATGCTTTAACTTCGTCGAATCAAAAAATGTTGTTAACAAAAGTTCCTAGTCATGGCTTTTCTAGGCGAAAAGGTCTCTTGGGAAAATCTCGTAAAACCAACCGTTATCGAAAAAACTCACTTCAAAATACATTTTCTGATATTTGATGATTTGAAGTAAACGTTCACTCTACTTCGTTGAGTCGAATACAACGTTCTATGGATGCTTGTAAATGATTCGTATTGAATGTTTAACTAGATTCAAAAATGTGCCTTTACTATGCGATGACATTGTAAAACATGCTTTAACTTCGTCGAATCAAAAAATGTTGTTAACAAAAGTTCCTAGTCATGACTTTTCTAGGCGAAAAGGTCTCTTGGGAAAATCTCGTAAAACCAACCGTTACCGAGAAAACTCACTTCAAATTGCATTTCAGATATTTGATGATTTGAAGTAAACGTTTTCTCTACTTTGTTGAATCGAATAAAATGATCTATAGAAGCTTGCAAATGATTCGTATTGAATGTTTAACTCGATTCAAAATTGTGCATTTACTATCCGATGACTTGGTAAGACATGCTTTAACTTCGTCGAATCAAAAAATGTTGTTAACAAAAGTTCCTAGTCATGGCTTTTCTAGGCGAACAGGTCTCTTGGGAAAATCTCGTAAAATCAACCGTTATCGAAAAAACTCACTTCAAAATACATTTTCTGATATTTGATGATTTGAAGTAAACGTTCACTCTACTTCGTTGGGTCGAATACAACGTTCTATGGATGCTTGTAAATGATTCGTATTGAATGTTTAACTAGATTCAAAAATGTGCCTTTACTATGCGATGACATTGTAAAACATGCTTTAACTTCGTCGAATCAAAAAATGTTGTTAACAAAAGTTCCTAGTCATGACTTTTCTAGGCGAAAAGGTCTCTTGGGAAAATCTCGTAAGACCAACCGTTACCGAGAAAACTCACTTCAAAATGCATTTTTGCTATTTGATCATTTGAAGTAAACGTTCACTCTACTTTGTTGATTCGAATACAGTGTCCTATAGAAGCTTGTATATAATTCGTATTTAGTGTTTAACTCGATTCAAAATTGTGCATTTACTATCCGATGACATGGTAAAACATGCTTAAACTTCTTCGAATCAAAAAATGTTGTTAACAAAAGTTCCTAGTCATGACTTTTCTAGGCGAAAAGGTCTCTTGTAAAAATCTCGTAAACCCAACCGTTATCGAAAAAACTCACTTCAAAATGCATTTCTGCTATTTGATCATTTGAAGTAAACGTTCTCTATACTTTGTTGAATCGAATACAATGATCTATAGAAGCTTGCAAATGATTCGTATTGAATGTTTAACTGGATTCAAAATTGTGCATTTACCATCCGATGACATGGTAAAACATGCTTTAACTTCTTCGAATCAAAAAATGTTAACAAAAGTTCCTAGTCATGACTTTTCTAGGCGAGAAGGTCTCTTGGGAAAATCTCGTAAAACGAACCGTTATCGAAAAAACTCACTTCAAAATACATTTATGATATTTGATGATTTGAAGGAAACGTTCACTCTACTTCGTTGAGTCGAATACAACGTTCTATGGATGCTCGTAAATGATTCGTATTGAATGTTTAACTCGATTCAAAATTGTGCCTTTACTATGCGATGACATTGTAAAACATGCTTTAACTTCGTCGAATCAAAAAATGATGTTAACAAAAGTTCCTAGTCATGACTTTTCTAGGCGAAAATGTCTCTTGTAAAAATCTCGTAAACCCAACCGTTATCGAAAAAACTCACTTCAAAATGCATTTCTGCTATTTGATCACTTGAAGTAAACGTTCACTCTACTTTCTTGAATCGAATACAATGATCTATAGAAGCTTGTAAATGATTCGTATTGAATGATTAACTCTATTAAAAAATGTGCTTTTACTATGCAATGACATGGTAAAACATGCTTTAACTTCGTCGAATCAAAAAATGTTGTTAACAAAAGTTCCTAGTCATGACTTTTCTAGGCGAAAAGGTCTCTTGGGAAAATCTCGTAAAACGAACCGTTATCGAAAAAACTCACTTCAAAATACATTTTCTGATATTTGATGATTTGAAGTAAACGTTCACTCTACTTCGTTGAGTCGAATACAACGTTCTATGGATGCTTGTAAATGATTCGTATTGAATGTTTAACTGGATTCAAAATTGTGCATTTACCATCCGATGACATGGTAAAACATGCTTTAACTTCTTCGAATCAAAAAATGTTGTTAACAAAAGTTCCTAGTCATAACTTTTTTAGGCGAAAAGGTGTCTTGTAAAAATCTCGTAAACCCAATCGTTATCGAAAAAACTCACTTCAAAATGCATTTCAGCTATTTGATCACTTGAAGTAAACGTTCACTCTACTTCGTTGAGTCGAATACAACGTTCTATGGATGCTTGTAAATGATTCGTATTGAATGTTTAACTAGATTCAAAAATGTGCCTTTACTATGCGATGACATTGTAAAACATGCTTTAACTTCGTCGAATCAAAAAATGTTGTTAGCAAAAGTTCCTAGTCATGACTTTTCTAGGCGAAAAGGTCTCTCCGGAAAATCTCGTAAAACCAACCGTTACCGAGAAAACTCACTTCAAATTGCATTTCAGATATTTGATGATTTGAAGTAAACGTTTTCTCTACTTTGTTGAATCGAATAAAATGATCTATAGAAGCTTTGATTCGTATTGAATGTTTAACTCGATTCAAAATTGTGCATTTACTATCCGATGACTTGGTAAAACATGCTTTAACTTCGTCGAATCAAAAAATGTTGTTAACAAAAGTTCCTAGTCATGACTTTTCTAGGCGAAAAGGTCTCTTGGGAAAATCTCGTAAAACCAATCGTTATCGAAAAAACTCACTTCAAAATACATTTTCTGATATTTGATGATTTGAAGTAAACGTTCACTCTACTTCGTTGAGTCGAATACAACGTTCTATGGATGCTTGCAAACGATTCGTATTGAATGTTTAACTCGATTCAAAATTGTGCATTTACTATCCGATGACATGGTAAAACATGCTTTAACTTCTTCGAATCAAAAAATGTTGTTAACAAAAGTTCCTAGTCATGACTTTTCTAGGCGAGAAGGTCTCTTGGGAAAATCTCGTAAAACGAACCGTTATCGAAAAAACTCACTTCAAAATACATTTATGATATTTGATGATTTGAAGGAAACGTTCACTCTACTTCGTTGAGTCGAATACAACGTTCTATGGATGCTCGTAAATGATTCGTATTGAATGTTTAACTCGATTCAAAATTGTGCCTTTACTATGCGATGACATTGTAAAACATGCTTTAACTTCGTCGAATCAAAAAATGATGTTAACAAAAGTTCCTAGTCATGACTTTTCTAGGCGAAAAGGTCTCTTGTAAAAATCTCGTAAACCCAACCGTTATCGAAAAAACTCACTTCAAAATGCATTTCTGCTATTTGATCACTTGAAGTAAACGTTCACTCTACTTCGTTGAGTCGAATACAACGTTCTATGGATGCTTGTAAATGATTCGTATTGAATGTTTAACTCGATTAAAAAATGTGCTTTTACTATGCGATGACATGGTAAAACATGCTTTAACTACGTCGAATCAGAAAATGTTGTTAACAAAAGTTCCTAGTCATGACTTTTCTAGGCGAAAAGGTCTCTTGTAAAAATCTCGTAAACCCAACCGTTATCGAAAAAACTCACTTCAAAATGCATTTCTGCCATTTGATCACTTGAAGTAAACGTTCACTCTACTTTATTGAATCGAATACAATGATCTATAGAAGCTTGTAAATGATTCGTATTGAATGATTAACTCGATTAAAAAATGTGTTTTACTATGCGATGACATGGTAAAACATGCTTTAACTACGTCGAATCAAAAAATGTTGTTAACAAAAGTTCCTAGTCATGACTTTTCTAGGCGAAAAGGTCTCTTGGGAAAATCTCGTAAGACCAACCGTTACCGAGAAAACTCACTTCAAAATGCATTTTTGCTATTTGATGATTTGAAGTAAACGTTTTCTCTACTTTGTTGAATCGAATAAAATGATCTATAGAAGCTTGCAAATGATTCGTATTGAATGTTTAACTCGATTCAAAATTGTGCATTTACTATCCGATGACTTGGTAAGACATGCTTTAACTTCGTCGAATCAAAAAATGTTGTTAACAAAAGTTCCTAGTCATGGCTTTTCTAGGCGAACAGGTCTCTTGGGAAAATCTCGTAAAACCAACCGTTATCGAAAAAACTCACTTCAAAATACATTTTCTGATATTTGATGATTTGAAGTAAACGTTCACTCTACTTCGTTGAGTCGAATACAACGTTCTATGGATGCTTGTAAATGATTCGTATTGAATGTTTAACTAGATTCAAAAATGTGCCTTTACTATGCGATGACATTGTAAAACATGCTTTAACTTCGTCGAATCAAAAAATGTTGTTAACAAAAGTTCCTAGTCATGACTTTTCTAGGCGAAAAGGTCTCTTGGGAAAATCTCGTAAGACCAACCGTTACCGAGAAAACTCACTTCAAAATGCATTTTTGCTATTTGATCATTTGAAGTAAACGTTCACTCTACTTTGTTGATTCGAATACAGTGTCCTATAGAAGCTTGTATATAATTCGTATTTAGTGTTTAACTCGATTCAAAATTGTGCATTTACTATCCGATGACATGGAAAAACATGCTTAAACTTCTTCGAATCAAAAAATGTTGTTAACAAAAGTTCCTAGTCATGACTTTTCTAGGCGAAAAGGTCTCTTGTAAAAATCTCGTAAACCCAACCGTTATCGAAAAAACTCACTTCAAAATGCATTTCTGCTATTTGATCATTTGAAGTAAACGTTCTCTATACTTTGTTGAATCGAATACAATGATCTATAGAAGCTTGCAAATGATTCGTATTGAATGTTTAACTGGATTCAAAATTGTGCATTTACCATCCGATGACATGGTAAAACATGCTTTAACTTCGTAGAATCAAAAAATGTTGTTAACAAAAGTTCCTAGTCATGACTTTTCTAGGCGAAAAGGTCTCTTGTAAAAATCTCGTAAACCCAACCGTTATCGAAAAAACTCACTTCAAAATGCATTTCAGCTATTTGATCACTTGAAGTAAACGTTCACTCTACTTTCTTGAATCGAATACAATGATCTATAGAAGCTTGTAAATGATTCGTATTGAATGATTAACTCGATTAAAAAATGTGCTTTTACTATGCGATGACATGGTAAAACATGCTTTAATTAACTACGTCGAATCAAAAAATGTTGTTAACAAAAGTTCCTAGTCATGACTTTTCTAGGCGAAAAGGTCTCTTGTAAAAATCTCGTAAACCCAACCGTTATCGAAAAAACTCACTTCAAAATGCATTTCTGCTATTTGATCACTTGAAGTAAACGTTCACTCTACTTCGTTGAGTCGAATACAACGTTCTATGGATGCTTGTAAATGATTCGTATTGAATGTTTAACTAGATTCAAAAATGTGCCTTTACTATGCGATGACATTGTAAAACATGCTTTAACTTCGTCGAATCAAAAAATGTTGTTAACAAAAGTTCCTAGTCATGACTTTTCTAGGCGAAAAGGTCTCTTGGGAAAATCTCGTAAAACCAACCGTTACCGAGAAAACTCACTTCAAATTGCATTTCAGATATTTGATGATTTGAAGTAAACGTTTTCTCTACTTTGTTGAATCGAATAAAATGATCTATAGAAGCTTGCAAATGATTCGTATTGAATGTTTAACTCGATTCAAAATTGTGCATTTACTATCCGATGACTTGGTAAGACATGCTTTAACTTCGTCGAATCAAAAAATGTTGTTAACAAAAGTTCCTAGTCATGGCTTTTCTAGGCGAACAGGTCTCTTGGGAAAATCTCGTAAAATCAACCGTTATCGAAAAAACTCACTTCAAAATACATTTTCTGATATTTGATGATTTGAAGTAAACGTTCACTCTACTTCGTTGGGTCGAATACAACGTTCTATGGATGCTTGTAAATGATTCGTATTGAATGTTTAACTAGATTCAAAAATGTGCCTTTACTATGCGATGACATTGTAAAACATGCTTTAACTTCGTCGAATCAAAAAATGTTGTTAACAAAAGTTCCTAGTCATGACTTTTCTAGGCGAAAAGGTCTCTTGGGAAAATCTCGTAAGACCAACCGTTACCGAGAAAACTCACTTCAAAATGCATTTTTGCTATTTGATCATTTGAAGTAAACGTTCACTCTACTTTGTTGATTCGAATACAGTGTCCTATAGAAGCTTGTATATAATTCGTATTTAGTGTTTAACTCGATTCAAAATTGTGCATTTACTATCCGATGACATGGTAAAACATGCTTAAACTTCTTCGAATCAAAAAATGTTGTTAACAAAAGTTCCTAGTCATGACTTTTCTAGGCGAAAAGGTCTCTTGTAAAAATCTCGTAAACCCAACCGTTATCGAAAAAACTCACTTCAAAATGCATTTCTGCTATTTGATCATTTGAAGTAAACGTTCTCTATACTTTGTTGAATCGAATACAATGATCTATAGAAGCTTGCAAATGATTCGTATTGAATGTTTAACTGGATTCAAAATTGTGCATTTACCATCCGATGACATGGTAAAACATGCTTTAACTTCGTAGAATCAAAAAATGTTGTTAACAAAAGTTCCTAGTCATGACTTTTCTAGGCGAAAAGGTCTCTTGTAAAAATCTCGTAAACCCAACCGTTATCGAAAAAACTCACTTCAAAATGCATTTCTGCTATTTGATCACTTGAAGTAAACGTTCACTCTACTTCGTTGAGTCGAATACAACGTTCTATGGATGCTTGTAAATGATTCGTATTGAATGTTTAACTCGATTAAAAAATGTGCTTTTACTATGCGATGACATGGTAAAACATGCTTTAACTACGTCGAATCAGAAAATGTTGTTAACAAAAGTTCCTAGTCATGACTTTTCTAGGCGAAAAGGTCTCTTGTAAAAATCTCGTAAACCCAACCGTTATCGAAAAAACTCACTTCAAAATGCATTTCTGCTATTTGATCATTTGAAGTAAACGTTCTCTATACTTTGTTGAATCGAATACAATGATCTATAGAAGCTTGCAAATGATTCGTATTGAATGTTTAACTGGATTCAAAATTGTGCATTTACCATCCGATGACATGGTAAAACATGCTTTAACTTCGTAGAATCAAAAAATGTTGTTAACAAAAGTTCCTAGTCATGACTTTTCTAGGCGAAAAGGTCTCTTGTAAAAATCTCGTAAACCCAACCGTTATCGAAAAAACTCACTTCAAAATGCATTTCTGCTATTTGATCACTTGAAGTAAACGTTCACTCTACTTCGTTGAGTCGAATACAACGTTCTATGGATGCTTGTAAATGATTCGTATTGAATGTTTAACTAGATTCAAAAATGTGCCTTTACTATGCGATGACATTGTAAAACATGCTTTAACTTCGTCGAATCAAAAAATGTTGTTAACAAAAGTTCCTAGTCATGACTTTTCTAGGCGAAAAGGTCTCTTGGGAAAATCTCGTAAGACCAACCGTTACCGAGAAAACTCACTTCAAAATGCATTTTTGCTATTTGATGATTTGAAGTAAACGTTTTCTCTACTTTGTTGAATCGAATAAAATGATCTATAGAAGCTTGCAAATGATTCGTATTGAATGTTTAACTCGATTCAAAATTGTGCATTTACTATCCGATGACTTGGTAAGACATGCTTTAACTTCGTCGAATCAAAAAATGTTGTTAACAAAAGTTCCTAGTCATGGCTTTTCTAGGCGAACAGGTCTCTTGGGAAAATCTCGTAAAACCAACCGTTATCGAAAAAACTCACTTCAAAATACATTTTCTGATATTTGATGATTTGAAGTAAACGTTCACTCTACTTCGTTGAGTCGAATACAACGTTCTATGGATGCTTGTAAATGATTCGTATTGAATGTTTAACTAGATTCAAAAATGTGCCTTTACTATGCGATGACATTGTAAAACATGCTTTAACTTCGTCGAATCAAAAAATGTTGTTAACAAAAGTTCCTAGTCATGACTTTTCTAGGCGAAAAGGTCTCTTGGGAAAATCTCGTAAGACCAACCGTTACCGAGAAAACTCACTTCAAAATGCATTTTTGCTATTTGATCATTTGAAGTAAACGTTCACTCTACTTTGTTGATTCGAATACAGTGTCCTATAGAAGCTTGTATATAATTCGTATTTAGTGTTTAACTCGATTCAAAATTGTGCATTTACTATCCGATGACATGGAAAAACATGCTTAAACTTCTTCGAATCAAAAAATGTTGTTAACAAAAGTTCCTAGTCATGACTTTTCTAGGCGAAAAGGTCTCTTGTAAAAATCTCGTAAACCCAACCGTTATCGAAAAAACTCACTTCAAAATGCATTTCTGCTATTTGATCATTTGAAGTAAACGTTCTCTATACTTTGTTGAATCGAATACAATGATCTATAGAAGCTTGCAAATGATTCGTATTGAATGTTTAACTGGATTCAAAATTGTGCATTTACCATCCGATGACATGGTAAAACATGCTTTAACTTCGTAGAATCAAAAAATGTTGTTAACAAAAGTTCCTAGTCATGACTTTTCTAGGCGAAAAGGTCTCTTGTAAAAATCTCGTAAACCCAACCGTTATCGAAAAAACTCACTTCAAAATGCATTTCAGCTATTTGATCACTTGAAGTAAACGTTCACTCTACTTTCTTGAATCGAATACAATGATCTATAGAAGCTTGTAAATGATTCGTATTGAATGATTAACTCGATTAAAAAATGTGCTTTTACTATGCGATGACATGGTAAAACATGCTTTAATTAACTACGTCGAATCAAAAAATGTTGTTAACAAAAGTTCCTAGTCATGACTTTTCTAGGCGAAAAGGTCTCTTGTAAAAATCTCGTAAACCCAACCGTTATCGAAAAAACTCACTTCAAAATGCATTTCTGCTATTTGATCATTTGAAGTAAACGTTCTCTATACTTTGTTGAATCGAATACAATGATCTATAGAAGCTTGCAAATGATTCGTATTGAATGTTTAACTGGATTCAAAATTGTGCATTTACCATCCGATGACATGGTAAAACATGCTTTAACTTCGTAGAATCAAAAAATGTTGTTAACAAAAGTTCCTAGTCATGACTTTTCTAGGCGAAAAGGTCTCTTGTAAAAATCTCGTAAACCCAACCGTTATCGAAAAAACTCACTTCAAAATGCATTTCTGCTATTTGATCACTTGAAGTAAACGTTCACTCTACTTCGTTGAGTCGAATACAACGTTCTATGGATGCTTGTAAATGATTCGTATTGAATGTTTAACTAGATTCAAAAATGTGCCTTTACTATGCGATGACATTGTAAAACATGCTTTAACTTCGTCGAATCAAAAAATGTTGTTAACAAAAGTTCCTAGTCATGACTTTTCTAGGCGAAAAGGTCTCTTGGGAAAATCTCGTAAGACCAACCGTTACCGAGAAAACTCACTTCAAAATGCATTTTTGCTATTTGATGATTTGAAGTAAACGTTTTCTCTACTTTGTTGAATCGAATAAAATGATCTATAGAAGCTTGCAAATGATTCGTATTGAATGTTTAACTCGATTCAAAATTGTGCATTTACTATCCGATGACTTGGTAAGACATGCTTTAACTTCGTCGAATCAAAAAATGTTGTTAACAAAAGTTCCTAGTCATGGCTTTTCTAGGCGAACAGGTCTCTTGGGAAAATCTCGTAAAACCAACCGTTATCGAAAAAACTCACTTCAAAATACATTTTCTGATATTTGATGATTTGAAGTAAACGTTCACTCTACTTCGTTGAGTCGAATACAACGTTCTATGGATGCTTGTAAATGATTCGTATTGAATGTTTAACTAGATTCAAAAATGTGCCTTTACTATGCGATGACATTGTAAAACATGCTTTAACTTCGTCGAATCAAAAAATGTTGTTAACAAAAGTTCCTAGTCATGACTTTTCTAGGCGAAAAGGTCTCTTGGGAAAATCTCGTAAGACCAACCGTTACCGAGAAAACTCACTTCAAAATGCATTTTTGCTATTTGATCATTTGAAGTAAACGTTCACTCTACTTTGTTGATTCGAATACAGTGTCCTATAGAAGCTTGTATATAATTCGTATTTAGTGTTTAACTCGATTCAAAATTGTGCATTTACTATCCGATGACATGGAAAAACATGCTTAAACTTCTTCGAATCAAAAAATGTTGTTAACAAAAGTTCCTAGTCATGACTTTTCTAGGCGAAAAGGTCTCTTGTAAAAATCTCGTAAACCCAACCGTTATCGAAAAAACTCACTTCAAAGTGCATTTCTGCTATTTGATCATTTGAAGTAAACGTTCTCTATACTTTGTTGAATCGAATACAATGATCTATAGAAGCTTGCAAATGATTCGTATTGAATGATTAACTGGATTCAAAATTGTGCATTTACCATCCGATGACATGGTAAAACATGCTTTAACTTCGTAGAATCAAAAAATGTTGTTAACAAAAGTTCCTAGTCATGACTTTTCTAGGCGAAAAGGTCTCTTGTAAAAATCTCGTAAACCCAACCGTTATCGAAAAAACTCACTTCAAAATGCATTTCAGCTATTTGATCACTTGAAGTAAACGTTCACTCTACTTTCTTGAATCGAATACAATGATCTATAGAAGCTTGTAAATGATTCGTATTGAATGATTAACTCGATTAAAAAATGTGCTTTTACTATGCGATGACATGGTAAAACATGCTTTAATTAACTACGTCGAATCAAAAAATGTTGTTAACAAAAGTTCCTAGTCATGACTTTTCTAGGCGAAAAGGTCTCTTGTAAAAATCTCGTAAACCCAACCGTTATCGAAAAAACTCACTTCAAAATGCATTTCTGCTATTTGATCACTTGAAGTAAACGTTCACTCTACTTCGTTGAGTCGAATACAACGTTCTATGGATGCTTGTAAATGATTCGTATTGAATGTTTAACTAGATTCAAAAATGTGCCTTTACTATGCGATGACATTGTAAAACATGCTTTAACTTCGTCGAATCAAAAAATGTTGTTAACAAAAGTTCCTAGTCATGACTTTTCTAGGCGAAAAGGTCTCTTGTAAAAATCTCGTAAACCCAACCGTTATCGAAAAAACTCACTTCAAAATGCATTTCAGCTATTTGATCACTTGAAGTAAACGTTCACTCTACTTTCTTGAATCGAATAAAATGATCTATAGAAGCTTGCAAATGATTCGTATTGAATGTTTAACTCGATTCAAAATTGTGCATTTACTATGCGATGACATGGTAAAACATGCTTTAACTTCGTCGAATCAAAAAATGTTGTTAACAAAAGTTCCTAGTCATAACTTTTTTAGGCGAAAAGGTCTCTTGTAAAAATCTCGTAAACCCAACCGTTATCGAAAAAACTCACTTCAAAATGCATTTCTGCTATTTGATCATTTGAAGTAAACGTTCTCTATACTTTGTTGAATCGAATACAATGATCTATAGAAGCTTGCAAATGATTCGTATTGAATGTTTAACTGGATTCAAAATTGTGCATTTACCATCCGATGACATGGTAAAACATGCTTTAACTTCGTAGAATCAAAAAATGTTGTTAACAAAAGTTCCTAGTCATGACTTTTCTAGGCGAAAAGGTCTCTTGTAAAAATCTCGTAAACCCAACCGTTATCGAAAAAACTCACTTCAAAATGCATTTCTGCTATTTGATCACTTGAAGTAAACGTTCACTCTACTTTCTTGAATCGAATACAATGATCTATAGAAGCTTGTAAATGATTCGTATTGAATGATTAACTCTATTAAAAAATGTGCTTTTACTATGCAATGACATGGTAAAACATGCTTTAACTTCGTCGAATCAAAAAATGTTGTTAACAAAAGTTCCTAACTTTTCTAGGCGAAAAGGTCTCTTGGGAAAATCTCGTAAAACGGACCGTTATCGAAAAAACTCACCTCAATATGCATTTCTGCTATTTATCACTTGATGTAAACGTTCACTCTACATTGTTGAATCGAATACAATGGTCTATACAAGCTTGAAAATGATTCGTATTGAATGTTTAACTCGATTCAAAATTGTGCATTTACTATCCGATGACATGGTAAAACATGCTTTAACTTCGTGGAATCAAAAAAATGTTGTTAACAAAAGTTTCTAGTCATGACTTTTCTAGGCGAAAAGGTCTCTCGGGAAAATCTCGTAAAACCAACCGTTACCGAGAAAACTCACTTCAAATTGCATTTCAGATATTTGATGATTTGAAGTAAACGTTTTCTCTACTTTGTTGAATCGAATAAAATGATCTATAGAAGCTTGCAAATAATTCGTATTGAATGTTTAACTCGATTCAAAATTGTGCATTTACTATCCGATGACTTGGTAAGACATGCTTTAACTTCGTCGAATCAAAAAATGTTGTTAACAAAAGTTCCTAGTCATGGCTTTTCTAGGCGAAAAGGTCTCTTGGGAAAATCTCGTAAAACCAACCGTTATCGAAAAAACTCACTTCAAAATACATTTTCTGATATTTGATGATTTGAAGTAAACGTTCACTCTACTTCGTTGAGTCGAATACAACGTTCTATGGATGCTTGTAAATGATTCGTATTGAATGTTTAACTAGATTCAAAAATGTGCCTTTACTATGCGATGACATTGTAAAACATGCTTTAACTTCGTCGAATCAAAAAATGTTGTTAACAAAAGTTCCTAGTCATGACTTTTCTAGGCGAAAAGGTCTCTTGGGAAAATCTCGTAAAACCAACCGTTACCGAGAAAACTCACTTCAAATTGCATTTCAGATATTTGATGATTTGAAGTAAACGTTTTCTCTACTTTGTTGAATCGAATAAAATGATCTATAGAAGCTTGCAAATGATTCGTATTGAATGTTTAACTCGATTCAAAATTGTGCATTTACTATCCGATGACTTGGTAAGACATGCTTTAACTTCGTCGAATCAAAAAATGTTGTTAACAAAAGTTCCTAGTCATGGCTTTTCTAGGCGAACAGGTCTCTTGGGAAAATCTCGTAAAATCAACCGTTATCGAAAAAACTCACTTCAAAATACATTTTCTGATATTTGATGATTTGAAGTAAACGTTCACTCTACTTCGTTGGGTCGAATACAACGTTCTATGGATGCTTGTAAATGATTCGTATTGAATGTTTAACTAGATTCAAAAATGTGCCTTTACTATGCGATGACATTGTAAAACATGCTTTAACTTCGTCGAATCAAAAAATGTTGTTAACAAAAGTTCCTAGTCATGACTTTTCTAGGCGAAAAGGTCTCTTGGGAAAATCTCGTAAGACCAACCGTTACCGAGAAAACTCACTTCAAAATGCATTTTTGCTATTTGATCATTTGAAGTAAACGTTCACTCTACTTTGTTGATTCGAATACAGTGTCCTATAGAAGCTTGTATATAATTCGTATTTAGTGTTTAACTCGATTCAAAATTGTGCATTTACTATCCGATGACATGGTAAAACATGCTTAAACTTCTTCGAATCAAAAAATGTTGTTAACAAAAGTTCCTAGTCATGACTTTTCTAGGCGAAAAGGTCTCTTGTAAAAATCTCGTAAACCCAACCGTTATCGAAAAAACTCACTTCAAAATGCATTTCTGCTATTTGATCATTTGAAGTAAACGTTCTCTATACTTTGTTGAATCGAATACAATGATCTATAGAAGCTTGCAAATGATTCGTATTGAATGTTTAACTGGATTCAAAATTGTGCATTTACCATCCGATGACATGGTAAAACATGCTTTAACTTCTTCGAATCAAAAAATGTTGTTAACAAAAGTTCCTAGTCATGACTTTTCTAGGCGAAAAGGTCTCTTGTAAAAATCTCGTAAACCCAACCGTTATCGAAAAAACTCACTTCAAAATGCATTTCTGCTATTTGATCACTTGAAGTAAACGTTCACTCTACTTTCTTGAATCGAATACAATGATCTATAGAAGCTTGTAAATGATTCGTATTGAATGATTAACTCTATTAAAAAATGTGCTTTTACTATGCAATGACATGGTAAAACATGCTTTAACTTCGTCGAATCAAAAAATGTTGTTAACAAAAGTTCCTAGTCATGACTTTTCTAGGCGAAAAGGTCTCTTGGGAAAATCTCGTAAAACGGACCGTTATCGAAAAAACTCACCTCAATACGCATTTCTGCTATTTATCACTTGATGTAAACGTTCACTCTACTTTGTTGAATCGAATACAATGGTCTATACAAGCTTGAAAATGATTCGTATTGAATGTTTAACTCGATTCAAAATTGTGCATTTACTATCCGATGACATGGTAAAACATGCTTTAACTTCGTGGAATCAAAAAAATGTTGTTAACAAAAGTTTCTAGTCATGACTTTTCTAGGCGAAAAGGTCTCTCGGGAAAATCTCGTAAAACCAACCGTTACCGAGAAAACTCACTTCAAATTGCATTTCAGATATTTGATGATTTGAAGTAAACGTTTTCTCTACTTTGTTGAATCGAATAAAATGATCTATAGAAGCTTGCAAATGATTCGTATTGAATGTTTAACTCGATTCAAAATTGTGCATTTACTATCCGATGACTTGGTAAGACATGCTTTAACTTCGTCGAATCAAAAAATGTTGTTAACAAAAGTTCCTAGTCATGGCTTTTCTAGGCGAAAAGGTCTCTTGGGAAAATCTCGTAAAACCAACCGTTATCGAAAAAACTCACTTCAAAATACATTTTCTGATATTTGATGATTTGAAGTAAACGTTCACTCTACTTCGTTGAGTCGAATACAACGTTCTATGGATGCTTGTAAATGATTCGTATTGAATGTTTAACTAGATTCAAAAATGTGCCTTTACTATGCGATGACATTGTAAAACATGCTTTAACTTCGTCGAATCAAAAAATGTTGTTAACAAAAGTTCCTAGTCATGACTTTTCTAGGCGAAAAGGTCTCTCGGGAAAATCTCGTAAAACCAACCGTTACCGAGAAAACTCACTTCAAATTGCATTTCAGATATTTGATGATTTGAAGGAAACGTTTTCTCTACTTTGTTGAATCGAATAAAATGATCTATAGAAGCTTGCAAATGATTCGTATTGAATGTTTAACTCGATTCAAAATTGTGCATTTACTATCCGATGACATGGTAAAACATGCTTTAACTTCGTCGAATCAAAAAATGTTGTTAACAAAAGTTCCTAGTCATGACTTTTCTAGGCGAAAAGGTCTCTTGGGAAAATCTCGTAAGACCAACCGTTACCGAGAAAACTCACTTCAAAATGCATTTTTGCTATTTGATCATTTGAAGTAAACGTTCACTCTACTTTGTTGATTCGAATACAGTGTCCTATAGAAGCTTGTATATAATTCGTATTTAGTGTTTAACTCGATTCAAAATTGTGCATTTACTATCCGATGACATGGTAAAACATGCTTAAACTTCTTCGAATCAAAAAATGTTGTTAACAAAAGTTCCTAGTCAAGACTTTTCTAGGCGAAAAGGTCTCTTGTAAAAATCTCGTAAACCCAACCGTTATCGAAAAAACTCACTTCAAAATGCATTTCTGCTATTTGATCACTTGAAGTAAACGTTCACTCTACTTTCTTGAATCGAATACAATGATCTATAGAAGCTTGTAAATGATTCGTATTGAATGATTAACTCTATTAAAAAATGTGCTTTTACTATGCAATGACATGGTAAAACATGCTTTAACTTCGTCGAATCAAAAAATGTTGTTAACAAAAGTTCCTAGTCATGACTTTTCTAGGCGAAAAGGTCTCTTGGGAAAATCTCGTAAAACGAACCGTTATCGAAGAAACTCACCTCAATATGCGTTTCTGCTATTTTATCACTTGATGTAAACGTTCACTCTACTTTGTTGAATCGAATACAATGATCTATACAAGCTTGAAAATGATTCGTATTGAATGTTTAACTCGATTCAAAATTGTGCATTTACTATCCGATGACTTGGTAAAACATGCTTTAACTTCTTCGAATCAAAAAATGTTGTTAACAAAAGTTCCTAGTCATGACTTTTCTAGGCGAAAAGGTCTCTTGGGAAAATCTCGTAAAACCAACCGTTATCGAAAAAACTCACTTCAAAATACATTTTCTGATATTTGATGATTTGAAGTAAACGTTCACTCTACTTCGTTGAGTCGAATACAACGTTCTATGGATGCTTGCAAATGATTCGTATTGAATGTTTAACTCGATTCAAAATTGTGCATTTACTATCCGATGACATGGTAAAACATGCTTTAACTTCTTCGAATCAAAAAATGTTTTTAACAAAAGTTCCTAGTCATGACTTTTCTAGGCGAGAAGGTCTCTTGGGAAAATCTCGTAAAACGAACCGTTATCGAAAAAACTCACTTCAAAATACATTTATGATATTTGATGATTTGAAGGAAACGTTCACTCTACTTCGTTGAGTCGAATACAACGTTCTATGGATGCTCGTAAATGATTCGTATTGAATGTTTAACTCGATTCAAAATTGTGCCTTTACTATGCGATGACATTGTAAAACATGCTTTAACTTCGTCGAATCAAAAAATGATGTTAACAAAAGTTCCTAGTCATGACTTTTCTAGGCGAAAATGTCTCTTGTAAAAATCTCGTAAACCCAACCGTTATCGAAAAAACTCACTTCAAAATGCATTTCTGCTATTTGATCACTTGAAGTAAACGTTCACTCTACTTTCTTGAATCGAATACAATGATCTATAGAAGCTTGTAAATGATTCGTATTGAATGATTAACTCTATTAAAAAATGTGCTTTTACTATGCAATGACATGGTAAAACATGCTTTAACTTCGTCGAATCAAAAAATGTTGTTAACAAGAGTTCCTAGTCATGACTTTTCTAGGCGAAAAGGTCTCTTGGGAAAATCTCGTAAAACGGACCGTTATCGAAAAAACTCACCTCAATATGCATTTCTGCTATTTATCACTTGATGTAAACGTTCACTCTACTTTGTTGAATCGAATACAATGGTCTATACAAGCTTGAAAATGATTCGTATTGAATGTTTAACTCGATTCAAAATTGTGCATTTACTATCCGATGACATGGTAAAACATGCTTTAACTTCGTGGAATCAAAAAAATGTTGTTAACAAAAGTTTCTAGTCATGACTTTTCTAGGCGAAAAGGTCTCTCGGGAAAATCTCGTAAAACCAACCGTTATCGAAAAAACTCACTTCAAAATACATTTTCTGATATTTGATGATTTGAAGTAAACGTTCACTCTACTTCGTTGAGTCGAATACAACGTTCTATGGATGCTTGTAAATGATTCGTATTGAATGTTTAACTAGATTCAAAAATGTGCCTTTACTATGCGATGACATTGTAAAACATGCTTTAACTTCGTCGAATCAAAAAATGTTGTTAACAAAAGTTCCTAGTCATGACTTTTCTAGGCGAAAAGGTCTCTCGGGAAAATCTCGTAAAACCAACCGTTACCGAGAAAACTCACTTCAAATTGCATTTCAGATATTTGATGATTTGAAGGAAACGTTTTCTCTACTTTGTTGAATCGAATAAAATGATCTATAGAAGCTTGCAAATGATTCGTATTGAATGTTTAACTCGATTCAAAATTGTGCATTTACTATCCGATGACATGGTAAAACATGCTTTAACTTCGTCGAATCAAAAAATGTTGTTAACAAAAGTTCCTAGTCATGACTTTTCTAGGCGAAAAGGTCTCTTGGGAAAATCTCGTAAGACCAACCGTTACCGAGAAAACTCACTTCAAAATGCATTTTTGCTATTTGATCATTTGAAGTAAACGTTCACTCTACTTTGTTGATTCGAATACAGTGTCCTATAGAAGCTTGTATATAATTCGTATTTAGTGTTTAACTCGATTCAAAATTGTGCATTTACTATCCGATGACATGGTAAAACATGCTTAAACTTCTTCGAATCAAAAAATGTTGTTAACAAAAGTTCCTAGTCATGACTTTTCTAGGCGAAAAGGTCTCTTGTAAAAATCTCGTAAACCCAACCGTTATCGAAAAAACTCACTTCAAAATGCATTTCTGCTATTTGATCACTTGAAGTAAACGTTCACTCTACTTTCTTGAATCGAATACAATGATCTATAGAAGCTTGTAAATGATTCGTATTGAATGATTAACTCTATTAAAAAATGTGCTTTTACTATGCAATGACATGGTAAAACATGCTTTAACTTCGTCGAATCAAAAAATGTTGTTAACAAAAGTTCCTAGTCATGACTTTTCTAGGCGAAAAGGTCTCTTGGGAAAATCTCGTAAAACGAACCGTTATCGAAAAAACTCACCTCAATATGCGTTTCTGCTATTTTATCACTTGATGTAAACGTTCACTCTACTTTGTTGAATCGAATACAATGATCTATACAAGCTTGAAAATGATTCGTATTGAATGTTTAACTCGATTCAAAATTGTGCATTTACTATCCGATGACTTGGTAAAACATGCTTTAACTTCTTCGAATCAAAAAATGTTGTTAACAAAAGTTCCTAGTCATGACTTTTCTAGGCGAAAAGGTCTCTTGGGAAAATCTCGTAAAACCAACCGTTATCGAAAAAACTCACTTCAAAATACATTTTCTGATATTTGATGATTTGAAGTAAACGTTCACTCTACTTCGTTGAGTCGAATACAACGTTCTATGGATGCTTGCAAATGATTCGTATTGAATGTTTAACTCGATTCAAAATTGTGCATTTACTATCCGATGACATGGTAAAACATGCTTTAACTTCTTCGAATCAAAAAATGTTGTTAACAAAAGTTCCTAGTCATAACTTTTTTAGGCGAAAAGGTGTCTTGTAAAAATCTCGTAAACCCAACCGTTATCGAAAAAACTCACTTCAAAATGCATTTCAGCTATTTGATCACTTGAAGTAAACGTTCACTCTACTTCGTTGAGTCGAATACAACGTTCTATGGATGCTTGTAAATGATTCGTATTGAATGTTTAACTAGATTCAAAAATGTGCCTTTACTATGCGATGACATTGTAAAACATGCTTTAACTTCTTCGAATCAAAAAATGTTGTTAACAAAAGTTCCTAGTCATGACTTTTCTAGGCGAAAAGGTCTCTCCGGAAAATCTCGTAAAACCAACCGTTACCGAGAAAACTCACTTCAAATTGCATTTCAGATATTTGATGATTTGAAGTAAACGTTTTCTCTACTTTGTTGAATCGAATAAAATGATCTATAGAAGCTTTGATTCGTATTGAATGTTTAACTCGATTCAAAACTGTGCATTTACTATCCGATGACTTGGTAAAACATGCTTTAACTTCGTCGAATCAAAAAATGTTGTTAACAAAAGTTCCTAGTCATGACTTTTCTAGGCGAAAAGGTCTCTTGGGAAAATCTCGTAAGACCAACCGTTACCGAGAAAACTCACTTCAAAATGCATTTTTGCTATTTGATCATTTGAAGTAAACGTTCACTCTACTTTGTTGATTCGAATACAGTGTCCTATAGAAGCTTGTATATAATTCGTATTTAGTGTTTAACTCGATTCAAAATTGTGCATTTACTATCCGATGACATGGAAAAACATGCTTAAACTTCTTCGAATCAAAAAATGTTGTTAACAAAAGTTCCTAGTCATGACTTTTCTAGGCGAAAAGGTCTCTTGTAAAAATCTCGTAAACCCAACCGTTATCGAAAAAACTCACTTCAAAGTGCATTTCTGCTATTTGATCATTTGAAGTAAACGTTCTCTATACTTTGTTGAATCGAATACAATGATCTATAGAAGCTTGCAAATGATTCGTATTGAATGATTAACTGGATTCAAAATTGTGCATTTACCATCCGATGACATGGTAAAACATGCTTTAACTTCGTAGAATCAAAAAATGTTGTTAACAAAAGTTCCTAGTCATGACTTTTCTAGGCGAAAAGGTCTCTTGTAAAAATCTCGTAAACCCAACCGTTATCGAAAAAACTCACTTCAAAATGCATTTCAGCTATTTGATCACTTGAAGTAAACGTTCACTCTACTTTCTTGAATCGAATACAATGATCTATAGAAGCTTGTAAATGATTCGTATTGAATGATTAACTCGATTAAAAAATGTGCTTTTACTATGCGATGACATGGTAAAACATGCTTTAATTAACTACGTCGAATCAAAAAATGTTGTTAACAAAAGTTCCTAGTCATGACTTTTCTAGGCGAAAAGGTCTCTTGTAAAAATCTCGTAAACCCAACCGTTATCGAAAAAACTCACTTCAAAATGCATTTCTGCTATTTGATCACTTGAAGTAAACGTTCACTCTACTTCGTTGAGTCGAATACAACGTTCTATGGATGCTTGTAAATGATTCGTATTGAATGTTTAACTAGATTCAAAAATGTGCCTTTACTATGCGATGACATTGTAAAACATGCTTTAACTTCGTCGAATCAAAAAATGTTGTTAACAAAAGTTCCTAGTCATGACTTTTCTAGGCGAAAAGGTCTCTTGTAAAAATCTCGTAAACCCAACCGTTATCGAAAAAACTCACTTCAAAATGCATTTCAGCTATTTGATCACTTGAAGTAAACGTTCACTCTACTTTCTTGAATCGAATAAAATGATCTATAGAAGCTTGCAAATGATTCGTATTGAATGTTTAACTCGATTCAAAATTGTGCATTTACTATGCGATGACATGGTAAAACATGCTTTAACTTCGTCGAATCAAAAAATGTTGTTAACAAAAGTTCCTAGTCATAACTTTTTTAGGCGAAAAGGTCTCTTGTAAAAATCTCGTAAACCCAACCGTTATCGAAAAAACTCACTTCAAAATGCATTTCTGCTATTTGATCATTTGAAGTAAACGTTCTCTATACTTTGTTGAATCGAATACAATGATCTATAGAAGCTTGCAAATGATTCGTATTGAATGTTTAACTGGATTCAAAATTGTGCATTTACCATCCGATGACATGGTAAAACATGCTTTAACTTCGTAGAATCAAAAAATGTTGTTAACAAAAGTTCCTAGTCATGACTTTTCTAGGCGAAAAGGTCTCTTGTAAAAATCTCGTAAACCCAACCGTTATCGAAAAAACTCACTTCAAAATGCATTTCTGCTATTTGATCACTTGAAGTAAACGTTCACTCTACTTTCTTGAATCGAATACAATGATCTATAGAAGCTTGTAAATGATTCGTATTGAATGATTAACTCTATTAAAAAATGTGCTTTTACTATGCAATGACATGGTAAAACATGCTTTAACTTCGTCGAATCAAAAAATGTTGTTAACAAAAGTTCCTAGTCATGACTTTTCTAGGCGAAAAGGTCTCTTGGGAAAATCTCGTAAAACGGACCGTTATCGAAAAAACTCACCTCAATACGCATTTCTGCTATTTATCACTTGATGTAAACGTTCACTCTACTTTGTTGAATCGAATACAATGGTCTATACAAGCTTGAAAATGATTCGTATTGAATGTTTAACTCGATTCAAAATTGTGCATTTACTATCCGATGACATGGTAAAACATGCTTTAACTTCGTGGAATCAAAAAAATGTTGTTAACAAAAGTTTCTAGTCATGACTTTTCTAGGCGAAAAGGTCTCTCGGGAAAATCTCGTAAAACCAACCGTTACCGAGAAAACTCACTTCAAATTGCATTTCAGATATTTGATGATTTGAAGTAAACGTTTTCTCTACTTTGTTGAATCGAATAAAATGATCTATAGAAGCTTGCAAATGATTCGTATTGAATGTTTAACTCGATTCAAAATTGTGCATTTACTATCCGATGACTTGGTAAGACATGCTTTAACTTCGTCGAATCAAAAAATGTTGTTAACAAAAGTTCCTAGTCATGGCTTTTCTAGGCGAAAAGGTCTCTTGGGAAAATCTCGTAAAACCAACCGTTATCGAAAAAACTCACTTCAAAATACATTTTCTGATATTTGATGATTTGAAGTAAACGTTCACTCTACTTCGTTGAGTCGAATACAACGTTCTATGGATGCTTGTAAATGATTCGTATTGAATGTTTAACTAGATTCAAAAATGTGCCTTTACTATGCGATGACATTGTAAAACATGCTTTAACTTCGTCGAATCAAAAAATGTTGTTAACAAAAGTTCCTAGTCATGACTTTTCTAGGCGAAAAGGTCTCTCGGGAAAATCTCGTAAAACCAACCGTTACCGAGAAAACTCACTTCAAATTGCATTTCAGATATTTGATGATTTGAAGGAAACGTTTTCTCTACTTTGTTGAATCGAATAAAATGATCTATAGAAGCTTGCAAATGATTCGTATTGAATGTTTAACTCGATTCAAAATTGTGCATTTACTATCCGATGACATGGTAAAACATGCTTTAACTTCGTCGAATCAAAAAATGTTGTTAACAAAAGTTCCTAGTCATGACTTTTCTAGGCGAAAAGGTCTCTTGGGAAAATCTCGTAAGACCAACCGTTACCGAGAAAACTCACTTCAAAATGCATTTTTGCTATTTGATCATTTGAAGTAAACGTTCACTCTACTTTGTTGATTCGAATACAGTGTCCTATAGAAGCTTGTATATAATTCGTATTTAGTGTTTAACTCGATTCAAAATTGTGCATTTACTATCCGATGACATGGTAAAACATGCTTAAACTTCTTCGAATCAAAAAATGTTGTTAACAAAAGTTCCTAGTCAAGACTTTTCTAGGCGAAAAGGTCTCTTGTAAAAATCTCGTAAACCCAACCGTTATCGAAAAAACTCACTTCAAAATGCATTTCTGCTATTTGATCACTTGAAGTAAACGTTCACTCTACTTTCTTGAATCGAATACAATGATCTATAGAAGCTTGTAAATGATTCGTATTGAATGATTAACTCTATTAAAAAATGTGCTTTTACTATGCAATGACATGGTAAAACATGCTTTAACTTCGTCGAATCAAAAAATGTTGTTAACAAAAGTTCCTAGTCATGACTTTTCTAGGCGAAAAGGTCTCTTGGGAAAATCTCGTAAAACGAACCGTTATCGAAGAAACTCACCTCAATATGCGTTTCTGCTATTTTATCACTTGATGTAAACGTTCACTCTACTTTGTTGAATCGAATACAATGATCTATACAAGCTTGAAAATGATTCGTATTGAATGTTTAACTCGATTCAAAATTGTGCATTTACTATCCGATGACTTGGTAAAACATGCTTTAACTTCTTCGAATCAAAAAATGTTGTTAACAAAAGTTCCTAGTCATGACTTTTCTAGGCGAAAAGGTCTCTTGGGAAAATCTCGTAAAACCAACCGTTATCGAAAAAACTCACTTCAAAATACATTTTCTGATATTTGATGATTTGAAGTAAACGTTCACTCTACTTCGTTGAGTCGAATACAACGTTCTATGGATGCTTGCAAATGATTCGTATTGAATGTTTAACTCGATTCAAAATTGTGCATTTACTATCCGATGACATGGTAAAACATGCTTTAACTTCTTCGAATCAAAAAATGTTTTTAACAAAAGTTCCTAGTCATGACTTTTCTAGGCGAGAAGGTCTCTTGGGAAAATCTCGTAAAACGAACCGTTATCGAAAAAACTCACTTCAAAATACATTTATGATATTTGATGATTTGAAGGAAACGTTCACTCTACTTCGTTGAGTCGAATACAACGTTCTATGGATGCTCGTAAATGATTCGTATTGAATGTTTAACTCGATTCAAAATTGTGCCTTTACTATGCGATGACATTGTAAAACATGCTTTAACTTCGTCGAATCAAAAAATGATGTTAACAAAAGTTCCTAGTCATGACTTTTCTAGGCGAAAATGTCTCTTGTAAAAATCTCGTAAACCCAACCGTTATCGAAAAAACTCACTTCAAAATGCATTTCTGCTATTTGATCACTTGAAGTAAACGTTCACTCTACTTTCTTGAATCGAATACAATGATCTATAGAAGCTTGTAAATGATTCGTATTGAATGATTAACTCTATTAAAAAATGTGCTTTTACTATGCAATGACATGGTAAAACATGCTTTAACTTCGTCGAATCAAAAAATGTTGTTAACAAGAGTTCCTAGTCATGACTTTTCTAGGCGAAAAGGTCTCTTGGGAAAATCTCGTAAAACGGACCGTTATCGAAAAAACTCACCTCAATATGCATTTCTGCTATTTATCACTTGATGTAAACGTTCACTCTACTTTGTTGAATCGAATACAATGGTCTATACAAGCTTGAAAATGATTCGTATTGAATGTTTAACTCGATTCAAAATTGTGCATTTACTATCCGATGACATGGTAAAACATGCTTTAACTTCGTGGAATCAAAAAAATGTTGTTAACAAAAGTTTCTAGTCATGACTTTTCTAGGCGAAAAGGTCTCTCGGGAAAATCTCGTAAAACCAACCGTTATCGAAAAAACTCACTTCAAAATACATTTTCTGATATTTGATGATTTGAAGTAAACGTTCACTCTACTTCGTTGAGTCGAATACAACGTTCTATGGATGCTTGTAAATGATTCGTATTGAATGTTTAACTAGATTCAAAAATGTGCCTTTACTATGCGATGACATTGTAAAACATGCTTTAACTTCGTCGAATCAAAAAATGTTGTTAACAAAAGTTCCTAGTCATGACTTTTCTAGGCGAAAAGGTCTCTCGGGAAAATCTCGTAAAACCAACCGTTACCGAGAAAACTCACTTCAAATTGCATTTCAGATATTTGATGATTTGAAGGAAACGTTTTCTCTACTTTGTTGAATCGAATAAAATGATCTATAGAAGCTTGCAAATGATTCGTATTGAATGTTTAACTCGATTCAAAATTGTGCATTTACTATCCGATGACATGGTAAAACATGCTTTAACTTCGTCGAATCAAAAAATGTTGTTAACAAAAGTTCCTAGTCATGACTTTTCTAGGCGAAAAGGTCTCTTGGGAAAATCTCGTAAGACCAACCGTTACCGAGAAAACTCACTTCAAAATGCATTTTTGCTATTTGATCATTTGAAGTAAACGTTCACTCTACTTTGTTGATTCGAATACAGTGTCCTATAGAAGCTTGTATATAATTCGTATTTAGTGTTTAACTCGATTCAAAATTGTGCATTTACTATCCGATGACATGGTAAAACATGCTTAAACTTCTTCGAATCAAAAAATGTTGTTAACAAAAGTTCCTAGTCATGACTTTTCTAGGCGAAAAGGTCTCTTGTAAAAATCTCGTAAACCCAACCGTTATCGAAAAAACTCACTTCAAAATGCATTTCTGCTATTTGATCACTTGAAGTAAACGTTCACTCTACTTTCTTGAATCGAATACAATGATCTATAGAAGCTTGTAAATGATTCGTATTGAATGATTAACTCTATTAAAAAATGTGCTTTTACTATGCAATGACATGGTAAAACATGCTTTAACTTCGTCGAATCAAAAAATGTTGTTAACAAAAGTTCCTAGTCATGACTTTTCTAGGCGAAAAGGTCTCTTGGGAAAATCTCGTAAAACGAACCGTTATCGAAAAAACTCACCTCAATATGCGTTTCTGCTATTTTATCACTTGATGTAAACGTTCACTCTACTTTGTTGAATCGAATACAATGATCTATACAAGCTTGAAAATGATTCGTATTGAATGTTTAACTCGATTCAAAATTGTGCATTTACTATCCGATGACTTGGTAAAACATGCTTTAACTTCTTCGAATCAAAAAATGTTGTTAACAAAAGTTCCTAGTCATGACTTTTCTAGGCGAAAAGGTCTCTTGGGAAAATCTCGTAAAACCAACCGTTATCGAAAAAACTCACTTCAAAATACATTTTCTGATATTTGATGATTTGAAGTAAACGTTCACTCTACTTCGTTGAGTCGAATACAACGTTCTATGGATGCTTGCAAATGATTCGTATTGAATGTTTAACTCGATTCAAAATTGTGCATTTACTATCCGATGACATGGTAAAACATGCTTTAACTTCTTCGAATCAAAAAATGTTGTTAACAAAAGTTCCTAGTCATAACTTTTTTAGGCGAAAAGGTGTCTTGTAAAAATCTCGTAAACCCAACCGTTATCGAAAAAACTCACTTCAAAATGCATTTCAGCTATTTGATCACTTGAAGTAAACGTTCACTCTACTTCGTTGAGTCGAATACAACGTTCTATGGATGCTTGTAAATGATTCGTATTGAATGTTTAACTAGATTCAAAAATGTGCCTTTACTATGCGATGACATTGTAAAACATGCTTTAACTTCTTCGAATCAAAAAATGTTGTTAACAAAAGTTCCTAGTCATGACTTTTCTAGGCGAAAAGGTCTCTCCGGAAAATCTCGTAAAACCAACCGTTACCGAGAAAACTCACTTCAAATTGCATTTCAGATATTTGATGATTTGAAGTAAACGTTTTCTCTACTTTGTTGAATCGAATAAAATGATCTATAGAAGCTTTGATTCGTATTGAATGTTTAACTCGATTCAAAACTGTGCATTTACTATCCGATGACTTGGTAAAACATGCTTTAACTTCGTCGAATCAAAAAATGTTGTTAACAAAAGTTCCTAGTCATGACTTTTCTAGGCGAAAAGGTCTCTTGGGAAAATCTCGTAAGACCAACCGTTACCGAGAAAACTCACTTCAAAATGCATTTTTGCTATTTGATCATTTGAAGTAAACGTTCACTCTACTTTGTTGATTCGAATACAGTGTCCTATAGAAGCTTGTATATAATTCGTATTTAGTGTTTAACTCGATTCAAAATTGTGCATTTACTATCCGATGACATGGTAAAACATGCTTAAACTTCTTCGAATCAAAAAATGTTGTTAACAAAAGTTCCTAGTCATGACTTTTCTAGGCGAAAAGGTCTCTTGTAAAAATCTCGTAAACCCAACCGTTATCGAAAAAACTCACTTCAAAATGCATTTCTGCTATTTGATCATTTGAAGTAAACGTTCTCTATACTTTGTTGAATCGAATACAATGATCTATAGAAGCTTGCAAATGATTCGTATTGAATGTTTAACTGGATTCAAAATTGTGCATTTACCATCCGATGACATGGTAAAACATGCTTTAACTTCTTCGAATCAAAAAATGTTGTTAACAAAAGTTCCTAGTCATGACTTTTCTAGGCGAAAAGGTCTCTTGTAAAAATCTCGTAAACCCAACCGTTATCGAAAAAACTCACTTCAAAATGCATTTCTGCTATTTGATCACTTGAAGTAAACGTTCACTCTACTTCGTTGAGTCGAATACAACGTTCTATGGATGCTTGTAAATGATTCGTATTGAATGTTTAACTAGATTCAAAAATGTGCCTTTACTATGCGATGACATTGTAAAACATGCTTTAACTTCGTCGAATCAAAAAATGTTGTTAACAAAAGTTCCTAGTCATGACTTTTCTAGGCGAAAAGGTCTCTTGTAAAAATCTCGTAAACCCAACCGTTATCGAAAAAACTCACTTCAAAATGCATTTCAGCTATTTGATCACTTGAAGTAAACGTTCACTCTACTTTCTTGAATCGAATAAAATGATCTATAGAAGCTTGCAAATGATTCGTATTGAATGTTTAACTCGATTCAAAATTGTGCATTTACTATGCGATGACATGGTAAAACATGCTTTAACTTCGTCGAATCAAAAAATGTTGTTAACAAAAGTTCCTAGTCATAACTTTTTTAGGCGAAAAGGTCTCTTGTAAAAATCTCGTAAACCCAACCGTTATCGAAAAAACTCACTTCAAAATGCATTTCTGCTATTTGATCATTTGAAGTAAACGTTCTCTATACTTTGTTGAATCGAATACAATGATCTATAGAAGCTTGCAAATGATTCGTATTGAATGTTTAACTGGATTCAAAATTGTGCATTTACCATCCGATGACATGGTAAAACATGCTTTAACTTCGTAGAATCAAAAAATGTTGTTAACAAAAGTTCCTAGTCATGACTTTTCTAGGCGAAAAGGTCTCTTGTAAAAATCTCGTAAACCCAACCGTTATCGAAAAAACTCACTTCAAAATGCATTTCTGCTATTTGATCACTTGAAGTAAACGTTCACTCTACTTTCTTGAATCGAATACAATGATCTATAGAAGCTTGTAAATGATTCGTATTGAATGATTAACTCTATTAAAAAATGTGCTTTTACTATGCAATGACATGGTAAAACATGCTTTAACTTCGTCGAATCAAAAAATGTTGTTAACAAAAGTTCCTAACTTTTCTAGGCGAAAAGGTCTCTTGGGAAAATCTCGTAAAACGGACCGTTATCGAAAAAACTCACCTCAATATGCATTTCTGCTATTTATCACTTGATGTAAACGTTCACTCTACATTGTTGAATCGAATACAATGGTCTATACAAGCTTGAAAATGATTCGTATTGAATGTTTAACTCGATTCAAAATTGTGCATTTACTATCCGATGACATGGTAAAACATGCTTTAACTTCGTGGAATCAAAAAAATGTTGTTAACAAAAGTTTCTAGTCATGACTTTTCTAGGCGAAAAGGTCTCTCGGGAAAATCTCGTAAAACCAACCGTTACCGAGAAAACTCACTTCAAATTGCATTTCAGATATTTGATGATTTGAAGTAAACGTTTTCTCTACTTTGTTGAATCGAATAAAATGATCTATAGAAGCTTGCAAATAATTCGTATTGAATGTTTAACTCGATTCAAAATTGTGCATTTACTATCCGATGACTTGGTAAGACATGCTTTAACTTCGTCGAATCAAAAAATGTTGTTAACAAAAGTTCCTAGTCATGGCTTTTCTAGGCGAAAAGGTCTCTTGGGAAAATCTCGTAAAACCAACCGTTATCGAAAAAACTCACTTCAAAATACATTTTCTGATATTTGATGATTTGAAGTAAATGTTCACTCTACTTCGTTGAGTCGAATACAACGTTCTATGGATGCTTGTAAATGATTCGTATTGAATGTTTAACTAGATTCAAAAATGTGCCTTTACTATGCGATGACATTGTAAAACATGCTTTAACTTCGTCGAATCAAAAAATGTTGTTAACAAAAGTTCCTAGTCATGACTTTTCTAGGCGAAAAGGTCTCTTGGGAAAATCTCGTAAAACCAACCGTTACCGAGAAAACTCACTTCAAATTGCATTTCAGATATTTGATGATTTGAAGTAAACGTTTTCTCTACTTTGTTGAATCGAATAAAATGATCTATAGAAGCTTGCAAATGATTCGTATTGAATGTTTAACTCGATTCAAAATTGTGCATTTACTATCCGATGACTTGGTAAGACATGCTTTAACTTCGTCGAATCAAAAAATGTTGTTAACAAAAGTTCCTAGTCATGGCTTTTCTAGGCGAACAGGTCTCTTGGGAAAATCTCGTAAAATCAACCGTTATCGAAAAAACTCACTTCAAAATACATTTTCTGATATTTGATGATTTGAAGTAAACGTTCACTCTACTTCGTTGGGTCGAATACAACGTTCTATGGATGCTTGCAAATGATTCGTATTGAATGTTTAACTCGATTCAAAATTGTGCATTTACTATCCGATGACATGGTAAAACATGCTTTAACTTCTTCGAATCAAAAAATGTTGTTAACAAAAGTTCCTAGTCATAACTTTTTTAGGCGAAAAGGTGTCTTGTAAAAATCTCGTAAACCCAACCGTTATCGAAAAAACTCACTTCAAAATGCATTTCAGCTATTTGATCACTTGAAGTAAACGTTCACTCTACTTCGTTGAGTCGAATACAACGTTCTATGGATGCTTGTAAATGATTCGTATTGAATGTTTAACTAGATTCAAAAATGTGCCTTTACTATGCGATGACATTGTAAAACATGCTTTAACTTCGTCGAATCAAAAAATGTTGTTAGCAAAAGTTCCTAGTCATGACTTTTCTAGGCGAAAAGGTCTCTCCGGAAAATCTCGTAAAACCAACCGTTACCGAGAAAACTCACTTCAAATTGCATTTCAGATATTTGATGATTTGAAGTAAACGTTTTCTCTACTTTGTTGAATCGAATAAAATGATCTATAGAAGCTTTGATTCGTATTGAATGTTTAACTCGATTCAAAATTGTGCATTTACTATCCGATGACTTGGTAAAACATGCTTTAACTTCGTCGAATCAAAAAATGTTGTTAACAAAAGTTCCTAGTCATGACTTTTCTAGGCGAAAAGGTCTCTTGGGAAAATCTCGTAAAACCAATCGTTATCGAAAAAACTCACTTCAAAATACATTTTCTGATATTTGATGATTTGAAGTAAACGTTCACTCTACTTCGTTGAGTCGAATACAACGTTCTATGGATGCTTGCAAATGATTCGTATTGAATGTTTAACTCGATTCAAAATTGTGCATTTACTATCCGATGACATGGTAAAACATGCTTTAACTTCTTCGAATCAAAAAATGTTGTTAACAAAAGTTCCTAGTCATGACTTTTCTAGGCGAGAAGGTCTCTTGGGAAAATCTCGTAAAACGAACCGTTATCGAAAAAACTCACTTCAAAATACATTTATGATATTTGATGATTTGAAGGAAACGTTCACTCTACTTCGTTGAGTCGAATACAACGTTCTATGGATGCTCGTAAATGATTCGTATTGAATGTTTAACTCGATTCAAAATTGTGCCTTTACTATGCGATGACATTGTAAAACATGCTTTAACTTCGTCGAATCAAAAAATGATGTTAACAAAAGTTCCTAGTCATGACTTTTCTAGGCGAAAAGGTCTCTTGTAAAAATCTCGTAAACCCAACCGTTATCGAAAAAACACACTTCAAAATGCATTTCTGCTATTTGATCACTTGAAGTAAACGTTCACTCTACTTCGTTGAGTCGAATACAACGTTCTATGGATGCTTGTAAATGATTCGTATTGAATGTTTAACTCGATTAAAAAATGTGCTTTTACTATGCGATGACATGGTAAAACATGCTTTAACTACGTCGAATCAGAAAATGTTGTTAACAAAAGTTCCTAGTCATGACTTTTCTAGGCGAAAAGGTCTCTTGTAAAAATCTCGTAAACCCAACCGTTATCGAAAAAACTCACTTCAAAATGCATTTCTGCCATTTGATCACTTGAAGTAAACGTTCACTCTACTTTATTGAATCGAATACAATGATCTATAGAAGCTTGTAAATGATTCGTATTGAATGATTAACTCGATTAAAAAATGTGTTTTACTATGCGATGACATGGTAAAACATGCTTTAACTACGTCGAATCAAAAAATGTTGTTAACAAAAGTTCCTAGTCATGACTTTTCTAGGCGAAAAGGTCTCTTGGGAAAATCTCGTAATACCAACCGTTACCGAGAAAACTCACTTCAAAATGCATTTTTGCTATTTGATGATTTGAAGTAAACGTTTTCTCTACTTTGTTGAATCGAATAAAATGATCTATAGAAGCTTGCAAATGATTCGTATTGAATGTTTAACTCGATTCAAAATTGTGCATTTACTATCCGATGACTTAGTAAGACATGCTTTAACTTCGTCGAATCAAAAAATGTTGTTAACAAAAGTTCCTAGTCATGGCTTTTCTAGGCGAAAAGGTCTCTTGGGAAAATCTCGTAAAACCAACCGTTATCGAAAAAACTCACTTCAAAATACATTTTCTGATATTTGATGATTTGAAGTAAACGTTCACTCTACTTCGTTGAGTCGAATACAACGTTCTATGGATGCTTGTAAATGATTCGTATTGAATGTTTAACTAGATTCAAAAATGTGCCTTTACTATGCGATGACATTGTAAAACATGCTTTAACTTCGTCGAATCAAAAAATGTTGTTAACAAAAGTTCCTAGTCATGACTTTTCTAGGCGAAAAGGTCTCTTGGGAAAATCTCGTAAAACCAACCGTTACCGAGAAAACTCACTTCAAATTGCATTTCAGATATTTGATGATTTGAAGTAAACGTTTTCTCTACTTTGTTGAATCGAATAAAATGATCTATAGAAGCTTGCAAATGATTCGTATTGAATGTTTAACTCGATTCAAAATTGTGCATTTACTATCCGATGACTTGGTAAGACATGCTTTAACTTCGTCGAATCAAAAAATGTTGTTAACAAAAGTTCCTAGTCATGGCTTTTCTAGGCGAACAGGTCTCTTGGGAAAATCTCGTAAAATCAACCGTTATCGAAAAAACTCACTTCAAAATACATTTTCTGATATTTGATGATTTGAAGTAAACGTTCACTCTACTTCGTTGGGTCGAATACAACGTTCTATGGATGCTTGTAAATGATTCGTATTGAATGTTTAACTAGATTCAAAAATGTGCCTTTACTATGCGATGACATTGTAAAACATGCTTTAACTTCGTCGAATCAAAAAATGTTGTTAACAAAAGTTCCTAGTCATGACTTTTCTAGGCGAAAAGGTCTCTTGGGAAAATCTCGTAAGACCAACCGTTACCGAGAAAACTCACTTCAAAATGCATTTTTGCTATTTGATCATTTGAAGTAAACGTTCACTCTACTTTGTTGATTCGAATACAGTGTCCTATAGAAGCTTGTATATAATTCGTATTTAGTGTTTAACTCGATTCAAAATTGTGCATTTACTATCCGATGACATGGTAAAACATGCTTAAACTTCTTCGAATCAAAAAATGTTGTTAAGAAAAGTTCCTAGTCATGACTTTTCTAGGCGAAAAGGTCTCTTGTAAAAATCTCGTAAACCCAACCGTTATCGAAAAAACTCACTTCAAAATGCATTTCTGCTATTTGATCATTTGAAGTAAACGTTCTCTATACTTTGTTGAATCGAATACAATGATCTATAGAAGCTTGCAAATGATTCGTATTGAATGTTTAACTGGATTCAAAATTGTGCATTTACCATCCGATGACATGGTAAAACATGCTTTAACTTCGTAGAATCAAAAAATGTTGTTAACAAAAGTTCCTAGTCATGACTTTTCTAGGCGAAAAGGTCTCTTGTAAAAATCTCGTAAACCCAACCGTTATCGAAAAAACTCACTTCAAAATGCATTTCTGCTATTTGATCATTTGAAGTAAACGTTCTCTATACTTTGTTGAATCGAATACAATGATCTATAGAAGCTTGCAAATGATTCGTATTGAATGTTTAACTGGATTCAAAATTGTGCATTTACCATCCGATGACATGGTAAAACATGCTTTAACTTCGTAGAATCAAAAAATGTTGTTAACAAAAGTTCCTAGTCATGACTTTTCTAGGCGAAAAGGTCTCTTGTAAAAATCTCGTAAACCCAACCGTTATCGAAAAAACTCACTTCAAAATGCATTTCTGCTATTTGATCACTTGAAGTAAACGTTCACTCTACTTCGTTGAGTCGAATACAACGTTCTATGGATGCTTGTAAATGATTCGTATTGAATGTTTAACTAGATTCAAAAATGTGCCTTTACTATGCGATGACATTGTAAAACATGCTTTAACTTCGTCGAATCAAAAAATGTTGTTAGCAAAAGTTCCTAGTCATGACTTTTCTAGGCGAAAAGGTCTCTTGTAAAAATCTCGTAAACCCAACCGTTATCGAAAAAACTCACTTCAAAATGCATTTCTGCCATTTGATCACTTGAAGTAAACGTTCACTCTACTTTATTGAATCGAATACAATGATCTATAGAAGCTTGTAAATGATTCGTATTGAATGATTAACTCGATTAAAAAATGTGTTTTACTATGCGATGACATGGTAAAACATGCTTTAACTACGTCGAATCAAAAAATGTTGTTAACAAAAGTTCCTAGTCATGACTTTTCTAGGCGAAAAGGTCTCTTGGGAAAATCTCGTAATACCAACCGTTACCGAGAAAACTCACTTCAAAATGCATTTTTGCTATTTGATGATTTGAAGTAAACGTTTTCTCTACTTTGTTGAATCGAATAAAATGATCTATAGAAGCTTGCAAATGATTCGTATTGAATGTTTAACTCGATTCAAAATTGTGCATTTACTATCCGATGACTTAGTAAGACATGCTTTAACTTCGTCGAATCAAAAAATGTTGTTAACAAAAGTTCCTAGTCATGGCTTTTCTAGGCGAAAAGGTCTCTTGGGAAAATCTCGTAAAACCAACCGTTATCGAAAAAACTCACTTCAAAATACATTTTCTGATATTTGATGATTTGAAGTAAACGTTCACTCTACTTCGTTGAGTCGAATACAACGTTCTATGGATGCTTGTAAATGATTCGTATTGAATGTTTAACTAGATTCAAAAATGTGCCTTTACTATGCGATGACATTGTAAAACATGCTTTAACTTCGTCGAATCAAAAAATGTTGTTAACAAAAGTTCCTAGTCATGACTTTTCTAGGCGAAAAGGTCTCTTGGGAAAATCTCGTAAAACCAACCGTTACCGAGAAAACTCACTTCAAATTGCATTTCAGATATTTGATGATTTGAAGTAAACGTTTTCTCTACTTTGTTGAATCGAATAAAATGATCTATAGAAGCTTGCAAATGATTCGTATTGAATGTTTAACTCGATTCAAAATTGTGCATTTACTATCCGATGACTTGGTAAGACATGCTTTAACTTCGTCGAATCAAAAAATGTTGTTAACAAAAGTTCCTAGTCATGGCTTTTCTAGGCGAACAGGTCTCTTGGGAAAATCTCGTAAAATCAACCGTTATCGAAAAAACTCACTTCAAAATACATTTTCTGATATTTGATGATTTGAAGTAAACGTTCACTCTACTTCGTTGGGTCGAATACAACGTTCTATGGATGCTTGTAAATGATTCGTATTGAATGTTTAACTAGATTCAAAAATGTGCCTTTACTATGCGATGACATTGTAAAACATGCTTTAACTTCGTCGAATCAAAAAATGTTGTTAACAAAAGTTCCTAGTCATGACTTTTCTAGGCGAAAAGGTCTCTTGGGAAAATCTCGTAAGACCAACCGTTACCGAGAAAACTCACTTCAAAATGCATTTTTGCTATTTGATCATTTGAAGTAAACGTTCACTCTACTTTGTTGATTCGAATACAGTGTCCTATAGAAGCTTGTATATAATTCGTATTTAGTGTTTAACTCGATTCAAAATTGTGCATTTACTATCCGATGACATGGTAAAACATGCTTAAACTTCTTCGAATCAAAAAATGTTGTTAAGAAAAGTTCCTAGTCATGACTTTTCTAGGCGAAAAGGTCTCTTGTAAAAATCTCGTAAACCCAACCGTTATCGAAAAAACTCACTTCAAAATGCATTTCTGCTATTTGATCATTTGAAGTAAACGTTCTCTATACTTTGTTGAATCGAATACAATGATCTATAGAAGCTTGCAAATGATTCGTATTGAATGTTTAACTGGATTCAAAATTGTGCATTTACCATCCGATGACATGGTAAAACATGCTTTAACTTCGTAGAATCAAAAAATGTTGTTAACAAAAGTTCCTAGTCATGACTTTTCTAGGCGAAAAGGTCTCTTGTAAAAATCTCGTAAACCCAACCGTTATCGAAAAAACTCACTTCAAAATGCATTTCTGCTATTTGATCATTTGAAGTAAACGTTCTCTATACTTTGTTGAATCGAATACAATGATCTATAGAAGCTTGCAAATGATTCGTATTGAATGTTTAACTGGATTCAAAATTGTGCATTTACCATCCGATGACATGGTAAAACATGCTTTAACTTCGTAGAATCAAAAAATGTTGTTAACAAAAGTTCCTAGTCATGACTTTTCTAGGCGAAAAGGTCTCTTGTAAAAATCTCGTAAACCCAACCGTTATCGAAAAAACTCACTTCAAAATGCATTTCTGCTATTTGATCACTTGAAGTAAACGTTCACTCTACTTCGTTGAGTCGAATACAACGTTCTATGGATGCTTGTAAATGATTCGTATTGAATGTTTAACTAGATTCAAAAATGTGCCTTTACTATGCGATGACATTGTAAAACATGCTTTAACTTCGTCGAATCAAAAAATGTTGTTAGCAAAAGTTCCTAGTCATGACTTTTCTAGGCGAAAAGGTCTCTCCGGAAAATCTCGTAAAACCAACCGTTACCGAGAAAACTAACTTCAAATTGCATTTCAGATATTTGATGATTTGAAGTAAACGTTTTCTCTACTTTGTTGAATCGAATAAAATGATCTATAGAAGCTTTGATTCGTATTGAATGTTTAACTCGATTCAAAATTGTGCATTTACTATCCGATGACTTGGTAAAACATGCTTTAACTTCGTCGAATCAAAAAATGTTGTTAACAAAAGTTCCTAGTCATGACTTTTCTAGGCGAAAAGGTCTCTTGGGAAAATCTCGTAAAACCAATCGTTATCGAAAAAACTCACTTCAAAATACATTTTCTGATATTTGATGATTTGAAGTAAACGTTCACTCTACTTCGTTGAGTCGAATACAACGTTCTATGGATGCTTGCAAATGATTCGTATTGAATGTTTAACTCGATTCAAAATTGTGCATTTACTATCCGATGACATGGTAAAACATGCTTTAACTTCTTCGAATCAAAAAATGTTGTTAACAAAAGTTCCTAGTCATGACTTTTCTAGGCGAGAAGGTCTCTTGGGAAAATCTCGTAAAACGAACCGTTATCGAAAAAACTCACTTCAAAATACATTTATGATATTTGATGATTTGAAGGAAACGTTCACTCTACTTCGTTGAGTCGAATACAACGTTCTATGGATGCTCGTAAATGATTCGTATTGAATGTTTAACTCGATTCAAAATTGTGCCTTTACTATGCGATGACATTGTAAAACATGCTTTAACTTCGTCGAATCAGAAAATGTTGTTAACAAAAGTTCCTAGTCATGACTTTTCTAGGCGAAAAGGTCTCTTGTAAAAATCTCGTAAACCCAACCGTTATCGAAAAAACTCACTTCAAAATGCATTTCTGCCATTTGATCACTTGAAGTAAACGTTCACTCTACTTTATTGAATCGAATACAATGATCTATAGAAGCTTGTAAATGATTCGTATTGAATGATTAACTCGATTAAAAAATGTGTTTTACTATGCGATGACATGGTAAAACATGCTTTAACTACGTCGAATCAAAAAATGTTGTTAACAAAAGTTCCTAGTCATGACTTTTCTAGGCGAAAAGGTCTCTTGGGAAAATCTCGTAATACCAACCGTTACCGAGAAAACTCACTTCAAAATGCATTTTTGCTATTTGATGATTTGAAGTAAACGTTTTCTCTACTTTGTTGAATCGAATAAAATGATCTATAGAAGCTTGCAAATGATTCGTATTGAATGTTTAACTCGATTCAAAATTGTGCATTTACTATCCGATGACTTAGTAAGACATGCTTTAACTTCGTCGAATCAAAAAATGTTGTTAACAAAAGTTCCTAGTCATGGCTTTTCTAGGCGAACAGGTCTCTTGGGAAAATCTCGTAAAACCAACCGTTATCGAAAAAACTCACTTCAAAATACATTTTCTGATATTTGATGATTTGAAGTAAACGTTCACTCTACTTCGTTGAGTCGAATACAACGTTCTATGGATGCTTGTAAATGATTCGTATTGAATGTTTAACTAGATTCAAAAATGTGCCTTTACTATGCGATGACATTGTAAAACATGCTTTAACTTCGTCGAATCAAAAAATGTTGTTAACAAAAGTTCCTAGTCATGACTTTTCTAGGCGAAAAGGTCTCTTGGGAAAATCTCGTAAGACCAACCGTTACCGAGAAAACTCACTTCAAAATGCATTTTTGCTATTTGATCATTTGAAGTAAACGTTCACTCTACTTTGTTGATTCGAATACAGTGTCCTATAGAAGCTTGTATATAATTCGTATTTAGTGTTTAACTCGATTCAAAATTGTGCATTTACTATCCGATGACATGGTAAAACATGCTTAAACTTCTTCGAATCAAAAAATGTTGTTAATAAAAGTTCCTAGTCATGACTTTTCTAGGCGAAAAGGTCTCTTGTAAAAATCTCGTAAACCCAACCGTTATCGAAAAAACTCACTTCAAAATGCATTTCTGCTATTTGATCATTTGAAGTAAACGTTCTCTATACTTTGTTGAATCGAATACAATGATCTATAGAAGCTTGCAAATGATTCGTATTGAATGTTTAACTGGATTCAAAATTGTGCATTTACCATCCGATGACATGGTAAAACATGCTTTAACTTCGTAGAATCAAAAAATGTTGTTAACAAAAGTTCCTAGTCATGACTTTTCTAGGCGAAAAGGTCTCTTGTAAAAATCTCGTAAACCCAACCGTTATCGAAAAAACTCACTTCAAAATGCATTTCAGCTATTTGATCACTTGAAGTAAACGTTCACTCTACTTTCTTGAATCGAATACAATGATCTATAGAAGCTTGTAAATGATTCGTATTGAATGATTAACTCGATTAAAAAATGTGCTTTTACTATGCGATGACATGGTAAAACATGCTTTAATTAACTACGTCGAATCTAAAAATGTTGTTAACAAAAGTTCCTAGTCATGACTTTTCTAGGCGAAAAGGTCTCTTGTAAAAATCTCGTAAACCCAACCGTTATCGAAAAAACTCACTTCAAAATGCATTTCTGCTATTTGATCACTTGAAGTAAACGTTCACTCTACTTCGTTGAGTCGAATACAACGTTCTATGGATGCTTGTAAATGATTCGTATTGAATGTTTAACTAGATTCAAAAATGTGCCTTTACTATGCGATGACATTGTAAAACATGCTTTAACTTCGTCGAATCAAAAAATGTTGTTAACAAAAGTTCCTAGTCATGACTTTTCTAGGCGAAAAGGTCTCTTGTAAAAATCTCGTAAACCCAACCGTTATCGAAAAAACTCACTTCAAAATGCATTTCAGCTATTTGATCACTTGAAGTAAACGTTCACTCTACTTTCTTGAATCGAATAAAATGATCTATAGAAGCTTGCAAATGATTCGTATTGAATGTTTAACTCGATTCAAAATTGTGCATTTACTATGCGATGACATGGTAAAACATGCTTTAACTTCGTCGAATCAAAAAATGTTGTTAACAAAAGTTCCTAGTCATAACTTTTTTAGGCGAAAAGGTCTCTTGTAAAAATCTCGTAAACCCAACCGTTATCGAAAAAACTCACTTCAAAATGCATTTCTGCTATTTGATCACTTGAAGTAAACGTTCACTCTACTTTCTTGAATCGAATAAAATGATCTATAGAAGCTTGCAAATGATTCGTATTGAATGTTTAACTGGATTCAAAATTGTGCATTTACCATCCGATGACATGGTAAAACATGCTTTAACTTCGTAGAATCAAAAAATGTTGTTAACAAAAGTTCCTAGTCATGACTTTTCTAGGCGAAAAGGTCTCTTGTAAAAATCTCGTAAACCCAACCGTTATCGAAAAAACTCACTTCAAAATGCATTTCTGCTATTTGATCACTTGAAGTAAACGTTCACTCTACTTTCTTGAATCGAATACAATGATCTATAGAAGCTTGTAAATGATTCGTATTGAATGATTAACTCTATTAAAAAATGTGCTTTTACTATGCAATGACATGGTAAAACATGCTTTAACTTCGTCGAATCAAAAAATGTTGTTAACAAAAGTTCCTAACTTTTCTAGGCGAAAAGGTCTCTTGGGAAAATCTCGTAAAACGGACCGTTATCGAAAAAACTCACCTCAATATGCATTTCTGCTATTTATCACTTGATGTAAACGTTCACTCTACTTTGTTGAATCGAATACAATGGTCTATACAAGCTTGAAAATGATTCGTATTGAATGTTTAACTCGATTCAAAATTGTGCATTTACTATCCGATGACATGGTAAAACATGCTTTAACTTCGTGGAATCAAAAAAATGTTGTTAACAAAAGTTTCTAGTCATGACTTTTCTAGGCGAAAAGGTCTCTCGGGAAAATCTCGTAAAACCAACCGTTACCGAGAAAACTCACTTCAAATTGCATTTCAGATATTTGATGATTTGAAGTAAACGTTTTCTCTACTTTGTTGAATCGAATAAAATGATCTATAGAAGCTTGCAAATAATTCGTATTGAATGTTTAACTCGATTCAAAATTGTGCATTTACTATCCGATGACTTGGTAAGACATGCTTTAACTTCGTCGAATCAAAAAATGTTGTTAACAAAAGTTCCTAGTCATGGCTTTTCTAGGCGAAAAGGTCTCTTGGGAAAATCTCGTAAAACCAACCGTTATCGAAAAAACTCACTTCAAAATACATTTTCTGATATTTGATGATTTGAAGTAAACGTTCACTCTACTTCGTTGAGTCGAATACAACGTTCTATGGATGCTTGTAAATGATTCGTATTGAATGTTTAACTAGATTCAAAAATGTGCCTTTACTATGCGATGACATTGTAAAACATGCTTTAACTTCGTCGAATCAAAAAATGTTGTTAACAAAAGTTCCTAGTCATGACTTTTCTAGGCGAAAAGGTCTCTTGGGAAAATCTCGTAAGACCAACCGTTACCGAGAAAACTCACTTCAAAATGCATTTTTGCTATTTGATCATTTGAAGTAAACGTTCACTCTACTTTGTTGATTCGAATACAGTGTCCTATAGAAGCTTGTATATAATTCGTATTTAGTGTTTAACTCGATTCAAAATTGTGCATTTACTATCCGATGACATGGTAAAACATGCTTAAACTTCTTCGAATCAAAAAATGTTGTTAACCAAAGTTCCTAGTCATGACTTTTCTAGGCGAAAAGGTCTCTTGTAAAAATCTCGTAAACCCAACCGTTATCGAAAAAACTCACTTCAAAATGCATTTCTGCTATTTGATCACTTGAAGTAAACGTTCACTCTACTTTCTTGAATCGAATACAATGATCTATAGAAGCTTGTAAATGATTCGTATTGAATGATTAACTCTATTAAAAAATGTGCTTTTACTATGCAATGACATGGTAAAACATGCTTTAACTTCGTCGAATCAAAAAATGTTGTTAACAAAAGTTCCTAGTCATGACTTTTCTAGGCGAAAAGGTCTCTTGGGAAAATCTCGTAAAACGGACCGTTATCGAAAAAACTCACCTCAATATACATTTCTGCTATTTATCACTTGATGTAAACGTTCACTCTACTTTGTTGAATCGAATACAATGGTCTATACAAGCTTGAAAATGATTCGTATTGAATGTTTAACTCGATTCAAAATTGTGCATTTACTATCCGATGACATGGTAAAACATGCTTTAACTTCGTGGAATCAAAAAAATGTTGTTAACAAAAGTTTCTAGTCATGACTTTTCTAGGCGAAAAGGTCTCTCGGGAAAATCTCGTAAAACCAACCGTTACCGAGAAAACTCACTTCAAATTGCATTTCAGATATTTGATGATTTGAAGTAAACGTTCACTCTACTTCGTTGAGTCGAATACAACGTTCTATGGATGCTTGTAAATGATTCGTATTGAATGTTTAACTCGATTAAAAAATGTGCTTTTACTATGCGATGACATGGTAAAACATGCTTTTACTTCTTCGAGTCAAAAAATGTTGTTAACAAAATTTCCTAGTCATGACTTTTCTAGGCGAAAAGGTCTCTTGGGAAAATCTCGTAAAACGAACCGTTATCGAAAAAACTCACCTCAATATGCATTTCTGCTATTTATCACTTGATGTAAACGTTCACTCTACTTTGTTGAATCGAATACAATGATCTATACAAGCTTGAAAATGATTCGTATTGAATGTTTAACTCGATTCAAAATTGTGCATTTACTATCCGATGACATTGTAAAACATGCTTTAACTTCGTCGAATCAAAAAATGTTGTTAATAAAAGTTCCTAGTCATGACTTTTCTAGGCGAAAAGGTCTCTCGGGAAAATCTCGTAAAACCAACCGTTACCGAGAAAACTCACTTCAAATTGCATTTCAGATATTTGATGATTTGAAGTAAACGTTTTCTCTACTTTGTTGAATCGAATAAAATGATCTATAGAAGCTTGCAAATGATTCGTATTGAATGTTTAACTCGATTCAAAATTGTGCATTTACTATCCGATGACTTGGTAAAACATGCTTTAACTTCGTCGAATCAAAAAATGTTGTTAACAAAAGTTCCTAGTCATGGCTTTTCTAACTAACTAACTAACTAACTAACTAACTAACTTCTTCGAATCAAAGAATGTTGTTAACAAAAGTTCCTAGTCATGACTTTTCTAGGCGAGAAGGTCTCTTGGGAAAATCTCGTAAAACGAACCGTTATCGAAAAAACTCACTTCAAAATACATTTATGCTATTTGATGATTTGAAGGAAACGTTCACTCTACTTCGTTGAGTCGAATACAACGTTCTATGGATGCTCGTAAATGATTCGTATTGAATGTTTAACTCGATTCAAAATTGTGCCTTTACTATGCGATGACATTGTAAAACATGCTTTAACTTCGTCGAATCAAAAAATGATGTTAACAAAAGTTTCTAGTCATGACTTTTCTAGGCGAAAAGGTCTCTTGTAAAAATCTCGTAAACCCAACCGTTATCGAAAAAACTCACTTCAAAATGCATTTCAGCTATTTGATCACTTGAAGTAAACATTCACTCTACTTTCTTGAATCGAATACAATGATCTATAGAAGCTTGTAAATGATTCGTATTGAATGATTAACTCGATTAAAAAATGTGCTTTTACTATGCGATGACATGGTAAAACATGCTTTAACTACGTCGAATCAAAAAATGTTGTTAACAAAAGTTCCTAGTCATGACTTTTCTAGGCGAAAAGGTCTCTTGTAAAAATCTCGTAAACCCAACCGTTATCGAAAAAACTCAGTTCAAAATGCATTTCTGCTATTTGATCACTTGAAGTAAACGTTCACTCTACTTTCTTGAATCGAATACAATGATCTATAGAAGCTTGTAAATGATTCGTATTGAATGATTAACTCTATTAAAAAATGTGCTTTTACTATGCAATTTCAAATTGCATTTCAGATATTTGATGATTTGAAGTAAACGTTTTCTCTACTTTGTTGAATCGAATAAAATGATCTATAGAAGCTTGCAAATGATTCGTATGTAATGTTTAACTCGATTCAAAATTGTGCATTTACTATCCGATGACTTGGTAAAACATGCTTTAACTTCGTCGAATCAAAAAATGTTGTTAACAAAAGTTCCTAGTCATGGCTTTTCTAGGCGAAAAGGTCTTTTGGGAAAATCTCGTAAAACCAACCGTTATCGAAAAAACTCACTTCAAAATACATTTTCTGATATTTGATGATTTGAAGTAAACGTTCACTCTACTTCGTTGAGTCGAATACAACGTTCTATGGATGCTTGTAAATGATTCGTATTGAATGTTTAACTAGATTCAAAAATGTGCCTTTACTATGCGATGACATTGTAAAACATGCTTTAACTTCGTCGAATCAAAAAATGTTGTTAACAAAAGTTCCTAGTCATGACTTTTCTAGGCGAAAAGGTCTCTCGGGAAAATCTCGTAAAACCAACCGTTACCGAGAAAACTCACTTCAAATTGCATTTCTGCTATTTGATCACTTGAAGTAAACGTTCACTCTACTTCGTTGAGTCGAATACAACGTTCTATGGATGCTTGTAAATGATTCGTATTGAATGTTTAACTCGATTAAAAAATGTGCTTTTACTATGCGATGACATGGTAAAACATGCTTTAACTTCTTCGAATCAAAAAATGTTGTTAACAAAAGTTCCTAGTCATGACTTTTCTAGGCGAAAAGGTCTCTTGGGAAAATCTCGTAAAACGAACCGTTATCGAAAAAACTCACCTCAATATGCATTTCTGCTATTTATCACTTGATGTAAACGTTCACTCTACTTTGTTGAATCGAATACAATGATCTATACAAGCTTGAAAATGATTCGTATTGAATGTTTAACTCGATTCAAAATTGTGCATTTACTATCCGATGACATGGTAAAACATGCTTTAACTACGTCGAATCAAAAAATGTTGTTAACAAAAGTTCCTAGTCATGACTTTTCTAGGCGAAAAGGTCTCTTGGGAAAATCTCGTAATACCAACCGTTACCGAGAAAACTCACTTCAAAATGCATTTTTGCTATTTGATGATTTGAAGTAAACGTTTTCTCTACTTTGTTGAATCGAATAAAATGATCTATAGAAGCTTGCAAATGATTCGTATTGAATGTTTAACTCGATTCAAAATTGTGCATTTACTATCCGATGACTTGGTAAGACATGCTTTAACTTCGTCGAATCAAAAAATGTTGTTAACAAAAGTTCCTAGTCATGGCTTTTCTAGGCGAACAGGTCTCTTGGGAAAATCTCGTAAAACCAACCGTTATCGAAAAAACTCACTTCAAAATACATTTTCTGATATTTGATGATTTGAAGTAAACGTTCACTCTACTTCGTTGAGTCGAATACAACGTTCTATGGATGCTTGTAAATGATTCGTATTGAATGTTTAACTAGATTCAAAAATGTGCCTTTACTATGCGATGACATTGTAAAACATGCTTTAACTTCGTCGAATCAAAAAATGTTGTTAACAAAAGTTCCTAGTCATGACTTTTCTAGGCGAAAAGGTCTCTTGGGAAAATCTCGTAAGACCAACCGTTACCGAGAAAACTCACTTCAAAATGCATTTTTGCTATTTGATCATTTGAAGTAAACGTTCACTCTACTTTGTTGATTCGAATACAGTGTCCTATAGAAGCTTGTATATAATTCGTATTTAGTGTTTAACTCGATTCAAAATTGTGCATTTACTATCCGATGACATGGAAAAACATGCTTAAACTTCTTCGAATCAAAAAATGTTGTTAACAAAAGTTCCTAGTCATGACTTTTCTAGGCGAAAAGGTCTCTTGTAAAAATCTCGTAAACCCAACCGTTATCGAAAAAACTCACTTCAAAATGCATTTCAGCTATTTGATCACTTGAAGTAAACGTTCACTCTACTTTCTTGAATCGAATACAATGATCTATAGAAGCTTGTAAATGATTCGTATTGAATGATTAACTCGATTAAAAAATGTGCTTTTACTATGCGATGACATGGTAAAACATGCTTTAATTAACTACGTCGAATCAAAAAATGTTGTTAACAAAAGTTCCTAGTCATGACTTTTCTAGGCGAAAAGGTCTCTTGTAAAAATCTCGTAAACCCAACCGTTATCGAAAAAACTCACTTCAAAATGCATTTCTGCTATTTGATCACTTGAAGTAAACGTTCACTCTACTTCGTTGAGTCGAATACAACGTTCTATGGATGCTTGTAAATGATTCGTATTGAATGTTTAACTAGATTCAAAAATGTGCCTTTACTATGCGATGACATTGTAAAACATGCTTTAACTTCGTCGAATCAAAAAATGTTGTTAACAAAAGTTCCTAGTCATGACTTTTCTAGGCGAAAAGGTCTCTTGTAAAAATCTCGTAAACCCAACCGTTATCGAAAAAACTCACTTCAAAATGCATTTCAGCTATTTGATCACTTGAAGTAAACGTTCACTCTACTTTCTTGAATCGAATAAAATGATCTATAGAAGCTTGCAAATGATTCGTATTGAATGTTTAACTCGATTCAAAATTGTGCATTTACTATGCGATGACATGGTAAAACATGCTTTAACTTCGTCGAATCAAAAAATGTTGTTAACAAAAGTTCCTAGTCATAACTTTTTTAGGCGAAAAGGTCTCTTGTAAAAATCTCGTAAACCCAACCGTTATCGAAAAAACTCACTTCAAAATGCATTTCTGCTATTTGATCATTTGAAGTAAACGTTCTCTATACTTTGTTGAATCGAATACAATGATCTATAGAAGCTTGCAAATGATTCGTATTGAATGTTTAACTGGATTCAAAATTGTGCATTTACCATCCGATGACATGGTAAAACATGCTTTAACTTCGTAGAATCAAAAAATGTTGTTAACAAAAGTTCCTAGTCATGACTTTTCTAGGCGAAAAGGTCTCTTGTAAAAATCTCGTAAACCCAACCGTTATCGAAAAAACTCACTTCAAAATGCATTTCTGCTATTTGATCACTTGAAGTAAACGTTCACTCTACTTTCTTGAATCGAATACAATGATCTATAGAAGCTTGTAAATGATTCGTATTGAATGATTAACTCTATTAAAAAATGTGCTTTTACTATGCAATGACATGGTAAAACATGCTTTAACTTCGTCGAATCAAAAAATGTTGTTAACAAAAGTTCCTAACTTTTCTAGGCGAAAAGGTCTCTTGGGAAAATCTCGTAAAACGGACCGTTATCGAAAAAACTCACCTCAATATGCATTTCTGCTATTTATCACTTGATGTAAACGTTCACTCTACATTGTTGAATCGAATACAATGGTCTATACAAGCTTGAAAATGATTCGTATTGAATGTTTAACTCGATTCAAAATTGTGCATTTACTATCCGATGACATGGTAAAACATGCTTTAACTTCGTGGAATCAAAAAAATGTTGTTAACAAAAGTTTCTAGTCATGACTTTTCTAGGCGAAAAGGTCTCTCGGGAAAATCTCGTAAAACCAACCGTTACCGAGAAAACTCACTTCAAATTGCATTTCAGATATTTGATGATTTGAAGTAAACGTTTTCTCTACTTTGTTGAATCGAATAAAATGATCTATAGAAGCTTGCAAATAATTCGTATTGAATGTTTAACTCGATTCAAAATTGTGCATTTACTATCCGATGACTTGGTAAGACATGCTTTAACTTCGTCGAATCAAAAAATGTTGTTAACAAAAGTTCCTAGTCATGGCTTTTCTAGGCGAAAAGGTCTCTTGGGAAAATCTCGTAAAACCAACCGTTATCGAAAAAACTCACTTCAAAATACATTTTCTGATATTTGATGATTTGAAGTAAACGTTCACTCTACTTCGTTGAGTCGAATACAACGTTCTATGGATGCTTGTAAATGATTCGTATTGAATGTTTAACTAGATTCAAAAATGTGCCTTTACTATGCGATGACATTGTAAAACATGCTTTAACTTCGTCGAATCAAAAAATGTTGTTAACAAAAGTTCCTAGTCATGACTTTTCTAGGCGAAAAGGTCTCTTGGGAAAATCTCGTAAAACCAACCGTTACCGAGAAAACTCACTTCAAATTGCATTTCAGATATTTGATGATTTGAAGTAAACGTTTTCTCTACTTTGTTGAATCGAATAAAATGATCTATAGAAGCTTGCAAATAATTCGTATTGAATGTTTAACTCGATTCAAAATTGTGCATTTACTATCCGATGACTTGGTAAGACATGCTTTAACTTCGTCGAATCAAAAAATGTTGTTAACAAAAGTTCCTAGTCATGGCTTTTCTAGGCGAACAGGTCTCTTGGGAAAATCTCGTAAAATCAACCGTTATCGAAAAAACTCACTTCAAAATACATTTTCTGATATTTGATGATTTGAAGTAAACGTTCACTCTACTTCGTTGGGTCGAATACAACGTTCTATGGATGCTTGCAAATGATTCGTATTGAATGTTTAACTCGATTCAAAATTGTGCATTTACTATCCGATGACATGGTAAAACATGCTTTAACTTCTTCGAATCAAAAAATGTTGTTAACAAAAGTTCCTAGTCATAACTTTTTTAGGCGAAAAGGTGTCTTGTAAAAATCTCGTAAACCCAACCGTTATCGAAAAAACACTTCAAAATGCATTTCAGCTATTTGATCACTTGAAGTAAACGTTCACTCTACTTCGTTGAGTCGAATACAACGTTCTATGGATGCTTGTAAATGATTCGTATTGAATGTTTAACTAGATTCAAAAATGTGCCTTTACTATGCGATGACATTGTAAAACATGCTTTAACTTCGTCGAATCAAAAAATGTTGTTAGCAAAAGTTCCTAGTCATGACTTTTCTAGGCGAAAAGGTCTCTCCGGAAAATCTCGTAAAACCAACCGTTACCGAGAAAACTCACTTCAAATTGCATTTCAGATATTTGATGATTTGAAGTAAACGTTTTCTCTACTTTGTTGAATCGAATAAAATGATCTATAGAAGCTTTGATTCGTATTGAATGTTTAACTCGATTCAAAATTGTGCATTTACTATCCGATGACTTGGTAAAACATGCTTTAACTTCGTCGAATCAAAAAATGTTGTTAACAAAAGTTCCTAGTCATGACTTTTCTAGGCGAAAAGGTCTCTTGGGAAAATCTCGTAAAACCAATCGTTATCGAAAAAACTCACTTCAAAATACATTTTCTGATATTTGATGATTTGAAGTAAACGTTCACTCTACTTCGTTGAGTCGAATACAACGTTCTATGGATGCTTGCAAATGATTCGTATTGAATGTTTAACTCGATTCAAAATTGTGCATTTACTATCCGATGACATGGTAAAACATGCTTTAACTTCTTCGAATCAAAAAATGTTGTTAACAAAAGTTCCTAGTCATGACTTTTCTAGGCGAGAAGGTCTCTTGGGAAAATCTCGTAAAACGAACCGTTATCGAAAAAACTCACTTCAAAATACATTTATGATATTTGATGATTTGAAGGAAACGTTCACTCTACTTCGTTGAGTCGAATACAACGTTCTATGGATGCTCGTAAATGATTCGTATTGAATGTTTAACTCGATTCAAAATTGTGCCTTTACTATGCGATGACATTGTAAAACATGCTTTAACTTTGTCGAATCAAAAAATGATGTTAACAAAAGTTCCTAGTCATGACTTTTCTAGGCGAAAAGGTCTCTTGTAAAAATCTCGTAAACCCAACCGTTATCGAAAAAACACACTTCAAAATGCATTTCTGCTATTTGATCACTTGAAGTAAACGTTCACTCTACTTCGTTGAGTCGAATACAACGTTCTATGGATGCTTGTAAATGATTCGTATTGAATGTTTAACTCGATTAAAAAATGTGCTTTTACTATGCGATGACATGGTAAAACATGCTTTAACTACGTCGAATCAGAAAATGTTGTTAACAAAAGTTCCTAGTCATGACTTTTCTAGGCGAAAAGGTCTCTTGTAAAAATCTCGTAAACCCAACCGTTATCGAAAAAACTCACTTCAAAATGCATTTCTGCCATTTGATCACTTGAAGTAAACGTTCACTCTACTTTATTGAATCGAATACAATGATCTATAGAAGCTTGTAAATGATTCGTATTGAATGATTAACTCGATTAAAAAATGTGTTTTACTATGCGATGACATGGTAAAACATGCTTTAACTACGTCGAATCAAAAAATGTTGTTAACAAAAGTTCCTAGTCATGACTTTTCTAGGCGAAAAGGTCTCTTGGGAAAATCTCGTAAAACCAACCGTTACCGAGAAAACTCACTTCAAATTGCATTTCAGATATTTGATGATTTGAAGTAAACGTTTTCTCTACTTTGTTGAATCGAATAAAATGATCTATAGAAGCTTGCAAATGATTCGTATTGAATGTTTAACTCGATTCAAAATTGTGCATTTACTATCCGATGACTTGGTAAGACATGCTTTAACTTCGTCGAATCAAAAAATGTTGTTAACAAAAGTTCCTAGTCATGGCTTTTCTAGGCGAACAGGTCTCTTGGGAAAATCTCGTAAAATCAACCGTTATCGAAAAAACTCACTTCAAAATACATTTTCTGATATTTGATGATTTGAAGTAAACGTTCACTCTACTTCGTTGGGTCGAATACAACGTTCTATGGATGCTTGTAAATGATTCGTATTGAATGTTTAACTAGATTCAAAAATGTGCCTTTACTATGCGATGACATTGTAAAACATGCTTTAACTTCGTCGAATCAAAAAATGTTGTTAACAAAAGTTCCTAGTCATGACTTTTCTAGGCGAAAAGGTCTCTTACGAAAATCTCGTAAGACCAACCGTTACCGAGAAAACTCACTTCAAAATGCATTTTTGCTATTTGATCATTTGAAGTAAACGTTCACTCTACTTTGTTGATTCGAATACAGTGTCCTATAGAAGCTTGTATATAATTCGTATTTAGTGTTTAACTCGATTCAAAATTGTGCATTTACTATCCGATGACATGGTAAAACATGCTTAAACTTCTTCGAATCAAAAAATGTTGTTAACAAAAGTTCCTAGTCATGACTTTTCTAGGCGAAAAGGTCTCTTGTAAAAATCTCGTAAACCCAACCGTTATCGAAAAAACTCACTTCAAAATGCATTTCTGCTATTTGATCATTTGAAGTAAACGTTCTCTATACTTTGTTGAATCGAATACAATGATCTATAGAAGCTTGCAAATGATTCGTATTGAATGTTTAACTGGATTCAAAATTGTGCATTTACCATCCGATGACATGGTAAAACATGCTTTAACTTCGTAGAATCAAAAAATGTTGTTAACAAAAGTTCCTAGTCATGACTTTTCTAGGCGAAAAGGTCTCTTGTAAAAATCTCGTAAACCCAACCGTTATCGAAAAAACTCACTTCAAAATGCATTTCTGCTATTTGATCATTTGAAGTAAACGTTCTCTATACTTTGTTGAATCGAATACAATGATCTATAGAAGCTTGCAAATGATTCGTATTGAATGTTTAACTGGATTCAAAATTGTGCATTTACCATCCGATGACATGGTAAAACATGCTTTAACTTCGTAGAATCAAAAAATGTTGTTAACAAAAGTTCCTAGTCATGACTTTTCTAGGCGAAAAGGTCTCTTGTAAAAATCTCGTAAACCCAACCGTTATCGAAAAAACTCACTTCAAAATGCATTTCTGCTATTTGATCACTTGAAGTAAACGTTCACTCTACTTCGTTGAGTCGAATACAACGTTCTATGGATGCTTGTAAATGATTCGTATTGAATGTTTAACTAGATTCAAAAATGTGCCTTTACTATGCGATGACATTGTAAAACATGCTTTAACTTCGTCGAATCAAAAAATGTTGTTAGCAAAAGTTCCTAGTCATGACTTTTCTAGGCGAAAAGGTCTCTCCGGAAAATCTCGTAAAACCAACCGTTACCGAGAAAACTAACTTCAAATTGCATTTCAGATATTTGATGATTTGAAGTAAACGTTTTCTCTACTTTGTTGAATCGAATAAAATGATCTATAGAAGCTTTGATTCGTATTGAATGTTTAACTCGATTCAAAATTGTGCATTTACTATCCGATGACTTGGTAAAACATGCTTTAACTTCGTCGAATCAAAAAATGTTGTTAACAAAAGTTCCTAGTCATGACTTTTCTAGGCGAAAAGGTCTCTTGGGAAAATCTCGTAAAACCAATCGTTATCGAAAAAACTCACTTCAAAATACATTTTCTGATATTTGATGATTTGAAGTAAACGTTCACTCTACTTCGTTGAGTCGAATACAACGTTCTATGGATGCTTGCAAATGATTCGTATTGAATGTTTAACTCGATTCAAAATTGTGCATTTACTATCCGATGACATGGTAAAACATGCTTTAACTTCTTCGAATCAAAAAATGTTGTTAACAAAAGTTCCTAGTCATGACTTTTCTAGGCGAGAAGGTCTCTTGGGAAAATCTCGTAAAACGAACCGTTATCGAAAAAACTCACTTCAAAATACATTTATGATATTTGATGATTTGAAGGAAACGTTCACTCTACTTCGTTGAGTCGAATACAACGTTCTATGGATGCTCGTAAATGATTCGTATTGAATGTTTAACTCGATTCAAAATTGTGCCTTTACTATGCGATGACATTGTAAAACATGCTTTAACTTCGTCGAATCAAAAAATGATGTTAACAAAAGTTCCTAGTCATGACTTTTCTAGGCGAAAAGGTCTCTTGTAAAAATCTCGTAAACCCAACCGTTATCGAAAAAACTCACTTCAAAATGCATTTCTGCTATTTGATCACTTGAAGTAAACGTTCACTCTACTTCGTTGAGTCGAATACAACGTTCTATGGATGCTTGTAAATGATTCGTATTGAATGTTTAACTCGATTAAAAAATGTGCTTTTACTATGCGATGACATGGTAAAACATGCTTTAACTACGTCGAATCAGAAAATGTTGTTAACAAAAGTTCCTAGTCATGACTTTTCTAGGCGAAAAGGTCTCTTGTAAAAATCTCGTAAACCCAACCGTTATCGAAAAAACTCACTTCAAAATGCATTTCTGCCATTTGATCACTTGAAGTAAACGTTCACTCTACTTTATTGAATCGAATACAATGATCTATAGAAGCTTGTAAATGATTCGTATTGAATGATTAACTCGATTAAAAAATGTGTTTTACTATGCGATGACATGGTAAAACATGCTTTAACTACGTCGAATCAAAAAATGTTGTTAACAAAAGTTCCTAGTCATGACTTTTCTAGGCGAAAAGGTCTCTTGGGAAAATCTCGTAAGACCAACCGTTACCGAGAAAACTCACTTCAAAATGCATTTTTGCTATTTGATGATTTGAAGTAAACGTTTTCTCTACTTTGTTGATTCGAATAAAATGATCTATAGAAGCTTGCAAATGATTCGTATTGAATGTTTAACTCGATTCAAAATTGTGCATTTACTATCCGATGACTTGGTAAGACATGCTTTAACTTCGTCGAATCAAAAAATGTTGTTAACAAAAGTTCCTAGTCATGGCTTTTCTAGGCGAACAGGTCTCTTGGGAAAATCTCGTAAAACCAACCGTTATCGAAAAAACTCACTTCAAAATACATTTTCTGATATTTGATGATTTGAAGTAAACGTTCACTCTACTTCGTTGAGTCGAATACAACGTTCTATGGATGCTTGTAAATGATTCGTATTGAATGTTTAACTAGATTCAAAAATGTGCCTTTACTATGCGATGACATTGTAAAACATGCTTTAACTTCGTCGAATCAAAAAATGTTGTTAACAAAAGTTCCTAGTCATGACTTTTCTAGGCGAAAAGGTCTCTTGGGAAAATCTCGTAAGACCAACCGTTACCGAGAAAACTCACTTCAAAATGCATTTTTGCTATTTGATCATTTGAAGTAAACGTTCACTCTACTTTGTTGATTCGAATACAGTGTCCTATAGAAGCTTGTATATAATTCGTATTTAGTGTTTAACTCGATTCAAAATTGTGCATTTACTATCCGATGACATGGTAAAACATGCTTAAACTTCTTCGAATCAAAAAATGTTGTTAATAAAAGTTCCTAGTCATGACTTTTCTAGGCGAAAAGGTCTCTTGTAAAAATCTCGTAAACCCAACCGTTATCGAAAAAACTCACTTCAAAATGTATTTCTGCTATTTGATCATTTGAAGTAAACGTTCTCTATACTTTGTTGAATCGAATACAATGATCTATAGAAGCTTGCAAATGATTCGTATTGAATGTTTAACTGGATTCAAAATTGTGCATTTACCATCCGATGACATGGTAAAACATGCTTTAACTTCGTAGAATCAAAAAATGTTGTTAACAAAAGTTCCTAGTCATGACTTTTCTAGGCGAAAAGGTCTCTTGTAAAAATCTCGTAAACCCAACCGTTATCGAAAAAACTCACTTCAAAATGCATTTCAGCTATTTGATCACTTGAAGTAAACGTTCACTCTACTTTCTTGAATCGAATACAATGATCTATAGAAGCTTGTAAATGATTCGTATTGAATGATTAACTCGATTAAAAAATGTGCTTTTACTATGCGATGACATGGTAAAACATGCTTTAATTAACTACGTCGAATCAAAAAATGTTGTTAACAAAAGTTCCTAGTCATGACTTTTCTAGGCGAAAAGGTCTCTTGTAAAAATCTCGTAAACCCAACCGTTATCGAAAAAACTCACTTCAAAATGCATTTCTGCTATTTGATCACTTGAAGTAAACGTTCACTCTACTTCGTTGAGTCGAATACAACGTTCTATGGATGCTTGTAAATGATTCGTATTGAATGTTTAACTAGATTCAAAAATGTGCCTTTACTATGCGATGACATTGTAAAACATGCTTTAACTTCGTCGAATCAAAAAATGTTGTTAACAAAAGTTCCTAGTCATGACTTTTCTAGGCGAAAAGGTCTCTTGGGAAAATCTCGTAAGACCAACCGTTACCGAGAAAACTCACTTCAAAATGCATTTTTGCTATTTGATCATTTGAAGTAAACGTTCACTCTACTTTGTTGATTCGAATACAGTGTCCTATAGAAGCTTGTATATAATTCGTATTTAGTGTTTAACTCGATTCAAAATTGTGCATTTACTATCCGATGACATGGTAAAACATGCTTAAACTTCTTCGAATCAAAAAATGTTGTTAATAAAAGTTCCTAGTCATGACTTTTCTAGGCGAAAAGGTCTCTTGTAAAAATCTCGTAAACCCAACCGTTATCGAAAAAACTCACTTCAAAATGCATTTCTGCTATTTGATCATTTGAAGTAAACGTTCTCTATACTTTGTTGAATCGAATACAATGATCTATACAAGCTTGAAAATGATTCGTATTGAATGTTTAACTCGATTCAAAATTGTGCATTTACTATCCGATGACATGGTAAAACATGCTTTAACTTCGTGGAATCAAAAAAATTTTGTTAACAAAAGTTTCTAGTCATGACTTTTCTAGGCGAAAAGGTCTCTCGGGAAAATCTCGTAAAACCAACCATTACCGAGAAAACTCACTTCAAATTGCATTTCAGATATTTGATGATTTGAAGTAAACGTTTTCTCTACTTTGTTGAATCGAATAAAATGATCTATAGAAGCTTGCAAATGATTCGTATTGAATGTTTAACTCGATTCAAAATTGTGCATTTACTATGCGATGACATGGTAAAACATGCTTTAACTTCGTCGAATCAAAAAATGTTGTTAACAAAAGTTCCTAGTCATAACTTTTTTAGGCGAAAAGGTCTCTTGTAAAAATCTCGTAAACCCAACCGTTATCGAAAAAACTCACTTCAAAATACATTTCTGATATTTGATGATTTGAAGGAAACGTTCACTCTACTTCGTTGAGTCGAATACAACGTTCTATGGATGCTTGTAAATGATTCGTATTGAATGTTTAACTAGATTCAAAAATGTGCCTTTACTATGCGATGACATTGTAAAACATGCTTTAACTTCGTCGAATCAAAAAATGTTGTTAACAAAAGTTCCTAGTCATGACTTTTCTAGGCGAAAAGGTCTCTTGTAAAAATCTCGTAAACCCAACCGTTATCGAAAAAACTCACTTCAAAATGCATTTCTGCTATTTGATCACTTGAAGTAAACGTTCACTCTACTTTCTTGAATCGAATACAATGATCTATAGAAGCTTGTAAATGATTCGTATTGAATGATTAACTCTATTAAAAAATGTGCTTTTACTATGCAATGACATGGTAAAACATGCTTTAACTTCGTCGAATCAAAAAATGTTGTTAACAAAAGTTCCTAACTTTTCTAGGCGAAAAGGTCTCTTGGGAAAATCTCGTAAAACGGACCGTTATCGAAAAAACTCACCTCAATATGCATTTCTGCTATTTATCACTTGATGTAAACGTTCACTCTACATTGTTGAATCGAATACAATGGTCTATACAAGCTTGAAAATGATTCGTATTGAATGTTTAACTCGATTCAAAATTGTGCATTTACTATCCGATGACATGGTAAAACATGCTTTAACTTCGTGGAATCAAAAAAATGTTGTTAACAAAAGTTTCTAGTCATGACTTTTCTAGGCGAAAAGGTCTCTCGGGAAAATCTCGTAAAACCAACCGTTACCGAGAAAACTCACTTCAAATTGCATTTCAGATATTTGATGATTTGAAGTAAACGTTTTCTCTACTTTGTTGAATCGAATAAAATGATCTATAGAAGCTTGCAAATAATTCGTATTGAATGTTTAACTCGATTCAAAATTGTGCATTTACTATCCGATGACTTGGTAAGACATGCTTTAACTTCGTCGAATCAAAAAATGTTGTTAACAAAAGTTCCTAGTCATGGCTTTTCTAGGCGAAAAGGTCTCTTGGGAAAATCTCGTAAAACCAACCGTTATCGAAAAAACTCACTTCAAAATACATTTTCTGATATTTGATGATTTGAAGTAAATGTTCACTCTACTTCGTTGAGTCGAATACAACGTTCTATGGATGCTTGTAAATGATTCGTATTGAATGTTTAACTAGATTCAAAAATGTGCCTTTACTATGCGATGACATTGTAAAACATGCTTTAACTTCGTCGAATCAAAAAATGTTGTTAACAAAAGTTCCTAGTCATGACTTTTCTAGGCGAAAAGGTCTCTTGGGAAAATCTCGTAAAACCAACCGTTACCGAGAAAACTCACTTCAAATTGCATTTCAGATATTTGATGATTTGAAGTAAACGTTTTCTCTACTTTGTTGAATCGAATAAAATGATCTATAGAAGCTTGCAAATGATTCGTATTGAATGTTTAACTCGATTCAAAATTGTGCATTTACTATCCGATGACTTGGTAAGACATGCTTTAACTTCGTCGAATCAAAAAATGTTGTTAACAAAAGTTCCTAGTCATGGCTTTTCTAGGCGAACAGGTCTCTTGGGAAAATCTCGTAAAATCAACCGTTATCGAAAAAACTCACTTCAAAATACATTTTCTGATATTTGATGATTTGAAGTAAACGTTCACTCTACTTCGTTGGGTCGAATACAACGTTCTATGGATGCTTGCAAATGATTCGTATTGAATGTTTAACTCGATTCAAAATTGTGCATTTACTATCCGATGACATGGTAAAACATGCTTTAACTTCTTCGAATCAAAAAATGTTGTTAACAAAAGTTCCTAGTCATAACTTTTTTAGGCGAAAAGGTGTCTTGTAAAAATCTCGTAAACCCAACCGTTATCGAAAAAACTCACTTCAAAATGCATTTCAGCTATTTGATCACTTGAAGTAAACGTTCACTCTACTTCGTTGAGTCGAATACAACGTTCTATGGATGCTTGTAAATGATTCGTATTGAATGTTTAACTAGATTCAAAAATGTGCCTTTACTATGCGATGACATTGTAAAACATGCTTTAACTTCGTCGAATCAAAAAATGTTGTTAGCAAAAGTTCCTAGTCATGACTTTTCTAGGCGAAAAGGTCTCTCCGGAAAATCTCGTAAAACCAACCGTTACCGAGAAAACTCACTTCAAATTGCATTTCAGATATTTGATGATTTGAAGTAAACGTTTTCTCTACTTTGTTGAATCGAATAAAATGATCTATAGAAGCTTTGATTCGTATTGAATGTTTAACTCGATTCAAAATTGTGCATTTACTATCCGATGACTTGGTAAAACATGCTTTAACTTCGTCGAATCAAAAAATGTTGTTAACAAAAGTTCCTAGTCATGACTTTTCTAGGCGAAAAGGTCTCTTGGGAAAATCTCGTAAAACCAATCGTTATCGAAAAAACTCACTTCAAAATACATTTTCTGATATTTGATGATTTGAAGTAAACGTTCACTCTACTTCGTTGAGTCGAATACAACGTTCTATGGATGCTTGCAAATGATTCGTATTGAATGTTTAACTCGATTCAAAATTGTGCATTTACTATCCGATGACATGGTAAAACATGCTTTAACTTCTTCGAATCAAAAAATGTTGTTAACAAAAGTTCCTAGTCATGACTTTTCTAGGCGAGAAGGTCTCTTGGGAAAATCTCGTAAAACGAACCGTTATCGAAAAAACTCACTTCAAAATACATTTATGATATTTGATGATTTGAAGGAAACGTTCACTCTACTTCGTTGAGTCGAATACAACGTTCTATGGATGCTCGTAAATGATTCGTATTGAATGTTTAACTCGATTCAAAATTGTGCCTTTACTATGCGATGACATTGTAAAACATGCTTTAACTTCGTCGAATCAAAAAATGATGTTAACAAAAGTTCCTAGTCATGACTTTTCTAGGCGAAAAGGTCTCTTGTAAAAATCTCGTAAACCCAACCGTTATCGAAAAAACACACTTCAAAATGCATTTCTGCTATTTGATCACTTGAAGTAAACGTTCACTCTACTTCGTTGAGTCGAATACAACGTTCTATGGATGCTTGTAAATGATTCGTATTGAATGTTTAACTCGATTAAAAAATGTGCTTTTACTATGCGATGACATGGTAAAACATGCTTTAACTACGTCGAATCAGAAAATGTTGTTAACAAAAGTTCCTAGTCATGACTTTTCTAGGCGAAAAGGTCTCTTGTAAAAATCTCGTAAACCCAACCGTTATCGAAAAAACTCACTTCAAAATGCATTTCTGCCATTTGATCACTTGAAGTAAACGTTCACTCTACTTTATTGAATCGAATACAATGATCTATAGAAGCTTGTAAATGATTCGTATTGAATGATTAACTCGATTAAAAAATGTGTTTTACTATGCGATGACATGGTAAAACATGCTTTAACTACGTCGAATCAAAAAATGTTGTTAACAAAAGTTCCTAGTCATGACTTTTCTAGGCGAAAAGGTCTCTTGGGAAAATCTCGTAATACCAACCGTTACCGAGAAAACTCACTTCAAAATGCATTTTTGCTATTTGATGATTTGAAGTAAACGTTTTCTCTACTTTGTTGAATCGAATAAAATGATCTATAGAAGCTTGCAAATGATTCGTATTGAATGTTTAACTCGATTCAAAATTGTGCATTTACTATCCGATGACTTAGTAAGACATGCTTTAACTTCGTCGAATCAAAAAATGTTGTTAACAAAAGTTCCTAGTCATGGCTTTTCTAGGCGAAAAGGTCTCTTGGGAAAATCTCGTAAAACCAACCGTTATCGAAAAAACTCACTTCAAAATACATTTTCTGATATTTGATGATTTGAAGTAAACGTTCACTCTACTTCGTTGAGTCGAATACAACGTTCTATGGATGCTTGTAAATGATTCGTATTGAATGTTTAACTAGATTCAAAAATGTGCCTTTACTATGCGATGACATTGTAAAACATGCTTTAACTTCGTCGAATCAAAAAATGTTGTTAACAAAAGTTCCTAGTCATGACTTTTCTAGGCGAAAAGGTCTCTTGGGAAAATCTCGTAAAACCAACCGTTACCGAGAAAACTCACTTCAAATTGCATTTCAGATATTTGATGATTTGAAGTAAACGTTTTCTCTACTTTGTTGAATCGAATAAAATGATCTATAGAAGCTTGCAAATGATTCGTATTGAATGTTTAACTCGATTCAAAATTGTGCATTTACTATCCGATGACTTGGTAAGACATGCTTTAACTTCGTCGAATCAAAAAATGTTGTTAACAAAAGTTCCTAGTCATGGCTTTTCTAGGCGAACAGGTCTCTTGGGAAAATCTCGTAAAATCAACCGTTATCGAAAAAACTCACTTCAAAATACATTTTCTGATATTTGATGATTTGAAGTAAACGTTCACTCTACTTCGTTGGGTCGAATACAACGTTCTATGGATGCTTGTAAATGATTCGTATTGAATGTTTAACTAGATTCAAAAATGTGCCTTTACTATGCGATGACATTGTAAAACATGCTTTAACTTCGTCGAATCAAAAAATGTTGTTAACAAAAGTTCCTAGTCATGACTTTTCTAGGCGAAAAGGTCTCTTGGGAAAATCTCGTAAGACCAACCGTTACCGAGAAAACTCACTTCAAAATGCATTTTTGCTATTTGATCATTTGAAGTAAACGTTCACTCTACTTTGTTGATTCGAATACAGTGTCCTATAGAAGCTTGTATATAATTCGTATTTAGTGTTTAACTCGATTCAAAATTGTGCATTTACTATCCGATGACATGGTAAAACATGCTTAAACTTCTTCGAATCAAAAAATGTTGTTAAGAAAAGTTCCTAGTCATGACTTTTCTAGGCGAAAAGGTCTCTTGTAAAAATCTCGTAAACCCAACCGTTATCGAAAAAACTCACTTCAAAATGCATTTCTGCTATTTGATCATTTGAAGTAAACGTTCTCTATACTTTGTTGAATCGAATACAATGATCTATAGAAGCTTGCAAATGATTCGTATTGAATGTTTAACTGGATTCAAAATTGTGCATTTACCATCCGATGACATGGTAAAACATGCTTTAACTTCGTAGAATCAAAAAATGTTGTTAACAAAAGTTCCTAGTCATGACTTTTCTAGGCGAAAAGGTCTCTTGTAAAAATCTCGTAAACCCAACCGTTATCGAAAAAACTCACTTCAAAATGCATTTCTGCTATTTGATCATTTGAAGTAAACGTTCTCTATACTTTGTTGAATCGAATACAATGATCTATAGAAGCTTGCAAATGATTCGTATTGAATGTTTAACTGGATTCAAAATTGTGCATTTACCATCCGATGACATGGTAAAACATGCTTTAACTTCGTAGAATCAAAAAATGTTGTTAACAAAAGTTCCTAGTCATGACTTTTCTAGGCGAAAAGGTCTCTTGTAAAAATCTCGTAAACCCAACCGTTATCGAAAAAACTCACTTCAAAATGCATTTCTGCTATTTGATCACTTGAAGTAAACGTTCACTCTACTTCGTTGAGTCGAATACAACGTTCTATGGATGCTTGTAAATGATTCGTATTGAATGTTTAACTAGATTCAAAAATGTGCCTTTACTATGCGATGACATTGTAAAACATGCTTTAACTTCGTCGAATCAAAAAATGTTGTTAGCAAAAGTTCCTAGTCATGACTTTTCTAGGCGAAAAGGTCTCTCCGGAAAATCTCGTAAAACCAACCGTTACCGAGAAAACTAACTTCAAATTGCATTTCAGATATTTGATGATTTGAAGTAAACGTTTTCTCTACTTTGTTGAATCGAATAAAATGATCTATAGAAGCTTTGATTCGTATTGAATGTTTAACTCGATTCAAAATTGTGCATTTACTATCCGATGACTTGGTAAAACATGCTTTAACTTCGTCGAATCAAAAAATGTTGTTAACAAAAGTTCCTAGTCATGACTTTTCTAGGCGAAAAGGTCTCTTGGGAAAATCTCGTAAAACCAATCGTTATCGAAAAAACTCACTTCAAAATACATTTTCTGATATTTGATGATTTGAAGTAAACGTTCACTCTACTTCGTTGAGTCGAATACAACGTTCTATGGATGCTTGCAAATGATTCGTATTGAATGTTTAACTCGATTCAAAATTGTGCATTTACTATCCGATGACATGGTAAAACATGCTTTAACTTCTTCGAATCAAAAAATGTTGTTAACAAAAGTTCCTAGTCATGACTTTTCTAGGCGAGAAGGTCTCTTGGGAAAATCTCGTAAAACGAACCGTTATCGAAAAAACTCACTTCAAAATACATTTATGATATTTGATGATTTGAAGGAAACGTTCACTCTACTTCGTTGAGTCGAATACAACGTTCTATGGATGCTCGTAAATGATTCGTATTGAATGTTTAACTCGATTCAAAATTGTGCCTTTACTATGCGATGACATTGTAAAACATGCTTTAACTTCGTCGAATCAGAAAATGTTGTTAACAAAAGTTCCTAGTCATGACTTTTCTAGGCGAAAAGGTCTCTTGTAAAAATCTCGTAAACCCAACCGTTATCGAAAAAACTCACTTCAAAATGCATTTCTGCCATTTGATCACTTGAAGTAAACGTTCACTCTACTTTATTGAATCGAATACAATGATCTATAGAAGCTTGTAAATGATTCGTATTGAATGATTAACTCGATTAAAAAATGTGTTTTACTATGCGATGACATGGTAAAACATGCTTTAACTACGTCGAATCAAAAAATGTTGTTAACAAAAGTTCCTAGTCATGACTTTTCTAGGCGAAAAGGTCTCTTGGGAAAATCTCGTAATACCAACCGTTACCGAGAAAACTCACTTCAAAATGCATTTTTGCTATTTGATGATTTGAAGTAAACGTTTTCTCTACTTTGTTGAATCGAATAAAATGATCTATAGAAGCTTGCAAATGATTCGTATTGAATGTTTAACTCGATTCAAAATTGTGCATTTACTATCCGATGACTTAGTAAGACATGCTTTAACTTCGTCGAATCAAAAAATGTTGTTAACAAAAGTTCCTAGTCATGGCTTTTCTAGGCGAACAGGTCTCTTGGGAAAATCTCGTAAAACCAACCGTTATCGAAAAAACTCACTTCAAAATACATTTTCTGATATTTGATGATTTGAAGTAAACGTTCACTCTACTTCGTTGAGTCGAATACAACGTTCTATGGATGCTTGTAAATGATTCGTATTGAATGTTTAACTAGATTCAAAAATGTGCCTTTACTATGCGATGACATTGTAAAACATGCTTTAACTTCGTCGAATCAAAAAATGTTGTTAACAAAAGTTCCTAGTCATGACTTTTCTAGGCGAAAAGGTCTCTTGGGAAAATCTCGTAAGACCAACCGTTACCGAGAAAACTCACTTCAAAATGCATTTTTGCTATTTGATCATTTGAAGTAAACGTTCACTCTACTTTGTTGATTCGAATACAGTGTCCTATAGAAGCTTGTATATAATTCGTATTTAGTGTTTAACTCGAGTCAAAATTGTGCATTTACTATCCGATGACATGGTAAAACATGCTTAAACTTCTTCGAATCAAAAAATGTTGTTAATAAAAGTTCCTAGTCATGACTTTTCTAGGCGAAAAGGTCTCTTGTAAAAATCTCGTAAACCCAACCGTTATCGAAAAAACTCACTTCAAAATGCATTTCTGCTATTTGATCATTTGAAGTAAACGTTCTCTATACTTTGTTGAATCGAATACAATGATCTATAGAAGCTTGCAAATGATTCGTATTGAATGTTTAACTGGATTCAAAATTGTGCATTTACCATCCGATGACATGGTAAAACATGCTTTAACTTCGTAGAATCAAAAAATGTTGTTAACAAAAGTTCCTAGTCATGACTTTTCTAGGCGAAAAGGTCTCTTGTAAAAATCTCGTAAACCCAACCGTTATCGAAAAAACTCACTTCAAAATGCATTTCAGCTATTTGATCACTTGAAGTAAACGTTCACTCTACTTTCTTGAATCGAATACAATGATCTATAGAAGCTTGTAAATGATTCGTATTGAATGATTAACTCGATTAAAAAATGTGCTTTTACTATGCGATGACATGGTAAAACATGCTTTAATTAACTACGTCGAATCTAAAAATGTTGTTAACAAAAGTTCCTAGTCATGACTTTTCTAGGCGAAAAGGTCTCTTGTAAAAATCTCGTAAACCCAACCGTTATCGAAAAAACTCACTTCAAAATGCATTTCTGCTATTTGATCACTTGAAGTAAACGTTCACTCTACTTCGTTGAGTCGAATACAACGTTCTATGGATGCTTGTAAATGATTCGTATTGAATGTTTAACTAGATTCAAAAATGTGCCTTTACTATGCGATGACATTGTAAAACATGCTTTAACTTCGTCGAATCAAAAAATGTTGTTAACAAAAGTTCCTAGTCATGACTTTTCTAGGCGAAAAGGTCTCTTGTAAAAATCTCGTAAACCCAACCGTTATCGAAAAAACTCACTTCAAAATGCATTTCAGCTATTTGATCACTTGAAGTAAACGTTCACTCTACTTTCTTGAATCGAATAAAATGATCTATAGAAGCTTGCAAATGATTCGTATTGAATGTTTAACTCGATTCAAAATTGTGCATTTACTATGCGATGACATGGTAAAACATGCTTTAACTTCGTCGAATCAAAAAATGTTGTTAACAAAAGTTCCTAGTCATAACTTTTTTAGGCGAAAAGGTCTCTTGTAAAAATCTCGTAAACCCAACCGTTATCGAAAAAACTCACTTCAAAATGCATTTCTGCTATTTGATCACTTGAAGTAAACGTTCACTCTACTTTCTTGAATCGAATAAAATGATCTATAGAAGCTTGCAAATGATTCGTATTGAATGTTTAACTGGATTCAAAATTGTGCATTTACCATCCGATGACATGGTAAAACATGCTTTAACTTCGTAGAATCAAAAAATGTTGTTAACAAAAGTTCCTAGTCATGACTTTTCTAGGCGAAAAGGTCTCTTGTAAAAATCTCGTAAACCCAACCGTTATCGAAAAAACTCACTTCAAAATGCATTTCTGCTATTTGATCACTTGAAGTAAACGTTCACTCTACTTTCTTGAATCGAATACAATGATCTATAGAAGCTTGTAAATGATTCGTATTGAATGATTAACTCTATTAAAAAATGTGCTTTTACTATGCAATGACATGGTAAAACATGCTTTAACTTCGTCGAATCAAAAAATGTTGTTAACAAAAGTTCCTAACTTTTCTAGGCGAAAAGGTCTCTTGGGAAAATCTCGTAAAACGGACCGTTATCGAAAAAACTCACCTCAATATGCATTTCTGCTATTTATCACTTGATGTAAACGTTCACTCTACTTTGTTGAATCGAATACAATGGTCTATACAAGCTTGAAAATGATTCGTATTGAATGTTTAACTCGATTCAAAATTGTGCATTTACTATCCGATGACATGGTAAAACATGCTTTAACTTCGTGGAATCAAAAAAATGTTGTTAACAAAAGTTTCTAGTCATGACTTTTCTAGGCGAAAAGGTCTCTCGGGAAAATCTCGTAAAACCAACCGTTACCGAGAAAACTCACTTCAAATTGCATTTCAGATATTTGATGATTTGAAGTAAACGTTTTCTCTACTTTGTTGAATCGAATAAAATGATCTATAGAAGCTTGCAAATAATTCGTATTGAATGTTTAACTCGATTCAAAATTGTGCATTTACTATCCGATGACTTGGTAAGACATGCTTTAACTTCGTCGAATCAAAAAATGTTGTTAACAAAAGTTCCTAGTCATGGCTTTTCTAGGCGAAAAGGTCTCTTGGGAAAATCTCGTAAAACCAACCGTTATCGAAAAAACTCACTTCAAAATACATTTTCTGATATTTGATGATTTGAAGTAAACGTTCACTCTACTTCGTTGAGTCGAATACAACGTTCTATGGATGCTTGTAAATGATTCGTATTGAATGTTTAACTAGATTCAAAAATGTGCCTTTACTATGCGATGACATTGTAAAACATGCTTTAACTTCGTCGAATCAAAAAATGTTGTTAACAAAAGTTCCTAGTCATGACTTTTCTAGGCGAAAAGGTCTCTTGGGAAAATCTCGTAAAACCAACCGTTACCGAGAAAACTCACTTCAAATTGCATTTCAGATATTTGATGATTTGAAGTAAACGTTTTCTCTACTTTGTTGAATCGAATAAAATGATCTATAGAAGCTTGCAAATGATTCGTATTGAATGTTTAACTCGATTCAAAATTGTGCATTTACTATCCGATGACTTGGTAAGACATGCTTTAACTTCGTCGAATCAAAAAATGTTGTTAACAAAAGTTCCTAGTCATGGCTTTTCTAGGCGAACAGGTCTCTTGGGAAAATCTCGTAAAATCAACCATTATCGAAAAAACTCACTTCAAAATACATTTTCTGATATTTGATGATTTGAAGTAAACGTTCACTCTACTTCGTTGGGTCGAATACAACGTTCTATGGATGCTTGTAAATGATTCGTATTGAATGTTTAACTAGATTCAAAAATGTGCCTTTACTATGCGATGACATTGTAAAACATGCTTTAACTTCGTCGAATCAAAAAATGTTGTTAACAAAAGTTCCTAGTCATGACTTTTCTAGGCGAAAAGGTCTCTTGGGAAAATCTCGTAAGACCAACCGTTACCGAGAAAACTCACTTCAAAATGCATTTTTGCTATTTGATCATTTGAAGTAAACGTTCACTCTACTTTGTTGATTCGAATACAGTGTCCTATAGAAGCTTGTATATAATTCGTATTTAGTGTTTAACTCGATTCAAAATTGTGCATTTACTATCCGATGACATGGTAAAACATGCTTAAACTTCTTCGAATCAAAAAATGTTGTTAACCAAAGTTCCTAGTCATGACTTTTCTAGGCGAAAAGGTCTCTTGTAAAAATCTCGTAAACCCAACCGTTATCGAAAAAACTCACTTCAAAATGCATTTCTGCTATTTGATCACTTGAAGTAAACGTTCACTCTACTTTCTTGAATCGAATACAATGATCTATAGAAGCTTGTAAATGATTCGTATTGAATGATTAACTCTATTAAAAAATGTGCTTTTACTATGCAATGACATGGTAAAACATGCTTTAACTTCGTCGAATCAAAAAATGTTGTTAACAAAAGTTCCTAGTCATGACTTTTCTAGGCGAAAAGGTCTCTTGGGAAAATCTCGTAAAACGGACCGTTATCGAAAAAACTCACCTCAATATACATTTCTGCTATTTATCACTTGATGTAAACGTTCACTCTACTTTGTTGAATCGAATACAATGGTCTATACAAGCTTGAAAATGATTCGTATTGAATGTTTAACTCGATTCAAAATTGTGCATTTACTATCCGATGACATGGTAAAACATGCTTTAACTTCGTGGAATCAAAAAAATGTTGTTAACAAAAGTTTCTAGTCATGACTTTTCTAGGCGAAAAGGTCTCTCGGGAAAATCTCGTAAAACCAACCGTTACCGAGAAAACTCACTTCAAATTGCATTTCAGATATTTGATGATTTGAAGTAAACGTTCACTCTACTTCGTTGAGTCGAATACAACGTTCTATGGATGCTTGTAAATGATTCGTATTGAATGTTTAACTCGATTAAAAAATGTGCTTTTACTATGCGATGACATGGTAAAACATGCTTTTACTTCTTCGAGTCAAAAAATGTTGTTAACAAAATTTCCTAGTCATGACTTTTCTAGGCGAAAAGGTCTCTTGGGAAAATCTCGTAAAACGAACCGTTATCGAAAAAACTCACCTCAATATGCATTTCTGCTATTTATCACTTGATGTAAACGTTCACTCTACTTTGTTGAATCGAATACAATGATCTATACAAGCTTGAAAATGATTCGTATTGAATGTTTAACTCGATTCAAAATTGTGCATTTACTATCCGATGACATTGTAAAACATGCTTTAACTTCGTCGAATCAAAAAATGTTGTTAATAAAAGTTCCTAGTCATGACTTTTCTAGGCGAAAAGGTCTCTCGGGAAAATCTCGTAAAACCAACCGTTACCGAGAAAACTCACTTCAAATTGCATTTCAGATATTTGATGATTTGAAGTAAACGTTTTCTCTACTTTGTTGAATCGAATAAAATGATCTATAGAAGCTTGCAAATGATTCGTATTGAATGTTTAACTCGATTCAAAATTGTGCATTTACTATCCGATGACTTGGTAAAACATGCTTTAACTTCGTCGAATCAAAAAATGTTGTTAACAAAAGTTCCTAGTCATGGCTTTTCTAACTAACTAACTAACTAACTAACTAACTAACTAACTTCTTCGAATCAAAGAATGTTGTTAACAAAAGTTCCTAGTCATGACTTTTCTAGGCGAGAAGGTCTCTTGGGAAAATCTCGTAAAACGAACCGTTATCGAAAAAACTCACTTCAAAATACATTTATGCTATTTGATGATTTGAAGGAAACGTTCACTCTACTTCGTTGAGTCGAATACAACGTTCTATGGATGCTCGTAAATGATTCGTATTGAATGTTTAACTCGATTCAAAATTGTGCCTTTACTATGCGATGACATTGTAAAACATGCTTTAACTTCGTCGAATCAAAAAATGATGTTAACAAAAGTTTCTAGTCATGACTTTTCTAGGCGAAAAGGTCTCTTGTAAAAATCTCGTAAACCCAACCGTTATCGAAAAAACTCACTTCAAAATGCATTTCAGCTATTTGATCACTTGAAGTAAACATTCACTCTACTTTCTTGAATCGAATACAATGATCTATAGAAGCTTGTAAATGATTCGTATTGAATGATTAACTCGATTAAAAAATGTGCTTTTACTATGCGATGACATGGTAAAACATGCTTTAACTACGTCGAATCAAAAAATGTTGTTAACAAAAGTTCCTAGTCATGACTTTTCTAGGCGAAAAGGTCTCTTGTAAAAATCTCGTAAACCCAACCGTTATCGAAAAAACTCAGTTCAAAATGCATTTCTGCTATTTGATCACTTGAAGTAAACGTTCACTCTACTTTCTTGAATCGAATACAATGATCTATAGAAGCTTGTAAATGATTCGTATTGAATGATTAACTCTATTAAAAAATGTGCTTTTACTATGCAATTTCAAATTGCATTTCAGATATTTGATGATTTGAAGTAAACGTTTTCTCTACTTTGTTGAATCGAATAAAATGATCTATAGAAGCTTGCAAATGATTCGTATGTAATGTTTAACTCGATTCAAAATTGTGCATTTACTATCCGATGACTTGGTAAAACATGCTTTAACTTCGTCGAATCAAAAAATGTTGTTAACAAAAGTTCCTAGTCATGGCTTTTCTAGGCGAAAAGGTCTTTTGGGAAAATCTCGTAAAACCAACCGTTATCGAAAAAACTCACTTCAAAATACATTTTCTGATATTTGATGATTTGAAGTAAACGTTCACTCTACTTCGTTGAGTCGAATACAACGTTCTATGGATGCTTGTAAATGATTCGTATTGAATGTTTAACTAGATTCAAAAATGTGCCTTTACTATGCGATGACATTGTAAAACATGCTTTAACTTCGTCGAATCAAAAAATGTTGTTAACAAAAGTTCCTAGTCATGACTTTTCTAGGCGAAAAGGTCTCTCGGGAAAATCTCGTAAAACCAACCGTTACCGAGAAAACTCACTTCAAATTGCATTTCTGCTATTTGATCACTTGAAGTAAACGTTCACTCTACTTCGTTGAGTCGAATACAACGTTCTATGGATGCTTGTAAATGATTCGTATTGAATGTTTAACTCGATTAAAAAATGTGCTTTTACTATGCGATGACATGGTAAAACATGCTTTAACTTCTTCGAATCAAAAAATGTTGTTAACAAAAGTTCCTAGTCATGACTTTTCTAGGCGAAAAGGTCTCTTGGGAAAATCTCGTAAAACGAACCGTTATCGAAAAAACTCACCTCAATATGCATTTCTGCTATTTATCACTTGATGTAAACGTTCACTCTACTTTGTTGAATCGAATACAATGATCTATACAAGCTTGAAAATGATTCGTATTGAATGTTTAACTCGATTCAAAATTGTGCATTTACTATCCGATGACATGGTAAAACATGCTTTAACTACGTCGAATCAAAAAATGTTGTTAACAAAAGTTCCTAGTCATGACTTTTCTAGGCGAAAAGGTCTCTTGGGAAAATCTCGTAATACCAACCGTTACCGAGAAAACTCACTTCAAAATGCATTTTTGCTATTTGATGATTTGAAGTAAACGTTTTCTCTACTTTGTTGAATCGAATAAAATGATCTATAGAAGCTTGCAAATGATTCGTATTGAATGTTTAACTCGATTCAAAATTGTGCATTTACTATCCGATGACTTGGTAAGACATGCTTTAACTTCGTCGAATCAAAAAATGTTGTTAACAAAAGTTCCTAGTCATGGCTTTTCTAGGCGAACAGGTCTCTTGGGAAAATCTCGTAAAACCAACCGTTATCGAAAAAACTCACTTCAAAATACATTTTCTGATATTTGATGATTTGAAGTAAACGTTCACTCTACTTCGTTGAGTCGAATACAACGTTCTATGGATGCTTGTAAATGATTCGTATTGAATGTTTAACTAGATTCAAAAATGTGCCTTTACTATGCGATGACATTGTAAAACATGCTTTAACTTCGTCGAATCAAAAAATGTTGTTAACAAAAGTTCCTAGTCATGACTTTTCTAGGCGAAAAGGTCTCTTGGGAAAATCTCGTAAGACCAACCGTTACCGAGAAAACTCACTTCAAAATGCATTTTTGCTATTTGATCATTTGAAGTAAACGTTCACTCTACTTTGTTGATTCGAATACAGTGTCCTATAGAAGCTTGTATATAATTCGTATTTAGTGTTTAACTCGATTCAAAATTGTGCATTTACTATCCGATGACATGGAAAAACATGCTTAAACTTCTTCGAATCAAAAAATGTTGTTAACAAAAGTTCCTAGTCATGACTTTTCTAGGCGAAAAGGTCTCTTGTAAAAATCTCGTAAACCCAACCGTTATCGAAAAAACTCACTTCAAAATGCATTTCTGCTATTTGATCATTTGAAGTAAACGTTCTCTATACTTTGTTGAATCGAATACAATGATCTATAGAAGCTTGCAAATGATTCGTATTGAATGTTTAACTGGATTCAAAATTGTGCATTTACCATCCGATGACATGGTAAAACATGCTTTAACTTCGTAGAATCAAAAAATGTTGTTAACAAAAGTTCCTAGACATGACTTTTCTAGGCGAAAAGGTCTCTTGTAAAAATCTCGTAAACCCAACCGTTATCGAAAAAACTCACTTCAAAATGCATTTCAGCTATTTGATCACTTGAAGTAAACGTTCACTCTACTTTCTTGAATCGAATACAATGATCTATAGAAGCTTGTAAATGATTCGTATTGAATGATTAACTCGATTAAAAAATGTGCTTTTACTATGCGATGACATGGTAAAACATGCTTTAATTAACTACGTCGAATCAAAAAATGTTGTTAACAAAAGTTCCTAGTCATGACTTTTCTAGGCGAAAAGGTCTCTTGTAAAAATCTCGTAAACCCAACCGTTATCGAAAAAACTCACTTCAAAATGCATTTCTGCTATTTGATCACTTGAAGTAAACGTTCACTCTACTTCGTTGAGTCGAATACAACGTTCTATGGATGCTTGTAAATGATTCGTATTGAATGTTTAACTAGATTCAAAAATGTGCCTTTACTATGCGATGACATTGTAAAACATGCTTTAACTTCGTCGAATCAAAAAATGTTGTTAACAAAAGTTCCTAGTCATGACTTTTCTAGGCGAAAAGGTCTCTTGTAAAAATCTCGTAAACCCAACCGTTATCGAAAAAACTCACTTCAAAATGCATTTCAGCTATTTGATCACTTGAAGTAAACGTTCACTCTACTTTCTTGAATCGAATAAAATGATCTATAGAAGCTTGCAAATGATTCGTATTGAATGTTTAACTCGATTCAAAATTGTGCATTTACTATGCGATGACATGGTAAAACATGCTTTAACTTCGTCGAATCAAAAAATGTTGTTAACAAAAGTTCCTAGTCATAACTTTTTTAGGCGAAAAGGTCTCTTGTAAAAATCTCGTAAACCCAACCGTTATCGAAAAAACTCACTTCAAAATGCATTTCTGCTATTTGATCATTTGAAGTAAACGTTCTCTATACTTTGTTGAATCGAATACAATGATCTATAGAAGCTTGCAAATGATTCGTATTGAATGTTTAACTGGATTCAAAATTGTGCATTTACCATCCGATGACATGGTAAAACATGCTTTAACTTCGTAGAATCAAAAAATGTTGTTAACAAAAGTTCCTAGTCATGACTTTTCTAGGCGAAAAGGTCTCTTGTAAAAATCTCGTAAACCCAACCGTTATCGAAAAAACTCACTTCAAAATGCATTTCTGCTATTTGATCACTTGAAGTAAACGTTCACTCTACTTTCTTGAATCGAATACAATGATCTATAGAAGCTTGTAAATGATTCGTATTGAATGATTAACTCTATTAAAAAATGTGCTTTTACTATGCAATGACATGGTAAAACATGCTTTAACTTCGTCGAATCAAAAAATGTTGTTAACAAAAGTTCCTAACTTTTCTAGGCGAAAAGGTCTCTTGGGAAAATCTCGTAAAACGGACCGTTATCGAAAAAACTCACCTCAATATGCATTTCTGCTATTTATCACTTGATGTAAACGTTCACTCTACATTGTTGAATCGAATACAATGGTCTATACAAGCTTGAAAATGATTCGTATTGAATGTTTAACTCGATTCAAAATTGTGCATTTACTATCCGATGACATGGTAAAACATGCTTTAACTTCGTGGAATCAAAAAAATGTTGTTAACAAAAGTTTCTAGTCATGACTTTTCTAGGCGAAAAGGTCTCTCGGGAAAATCTCGTAAAACCAACCGTTACCGAGAAAACTCACTTCAAATTGCATTTCAGATATTTGATGATTTGAAGTAAACGTTTTCTCTACTTTGTTGAATCGAATAAAATGATCTATAGAAGCTTGCAAATAATTCGTATTGAATGTTTAACTCGATTCAAAATTGTGCATTTACTATCCGATGACTTGGTAAGACATGCTTTAACTTCGTCGAATCAAAAAATGTTGTTAACAAAAGTTCCTAGTCATGGCTTTTCTAGGCGAAAAGGTCTCTTGGGAAAATCTCGTAAAACCAACCGTTATCGAAAAAACTCACTTCAAAATACATTTTCTGATATTTGATGATTTGAAGTAAACGTTCACTCTACTTCGTTGAGTCGAATACAACGTTCTATGGATGCTTGTAAATGATTCGTATTGAATGTTTAACTAGATTCAAAAATGTGCCTTTACTATGCGATGACATTGTAAAACATGCTTTAACTTCGTCGAATCAAAAAATGTTGTTAACAAAAGTTCCTAGTCATGACTTTTCTAGGCGAAAAGGTCTCTTGGGAAAATCTCGTAAAACCAACCGTTACCGAGAAAACTCACTTCAAATTGCATTTCAGATATTTGATGATTTGAAGTAAACGTTTTCTCTACTTTGTTGAATCGAATAAAATGATCTATAGAAGCTTGCAAATAATTCGTATTGAATGTTTAACTCGATTCAAAATTGTGCATTTACTATCCGATGACTTGGTAAGACATGCTTTAACTTCGTCGAATCAAAAAATGTTGTTAACAAAAGTTCCTAGTCATGGCTTTTCTAGGCGAACAGGTCTCTTGGGAAAATCTCGTAAAATCAACCGTTATCGAAAAAACTCACTTCAAAATACATTTTCTGATATTTGATGATTTGAAGTAAACGTTCACTCTACTTCGTTGGGTCGAATACAACGTTCTATGGATGCTTGCAAATGATTCGTATTGAATGTTTAACTCGATTCAAAATTGTGCATTTACTATCCGATGACATGGTAAAACATGCTTTAACTTCTTCGAATCAAAAAATGTTGTTAACAAAAGTTCCTAGTCATAACTTTTTTAGGCGAAAAGGTGTCTTGTAAAAATCTCGTAAACCCAACCGTTATCGAAAAAACACTTCAAAATGCATTTCAGCTATTTGATCACTTGAAGTAAACGTTCACTCTACTTCGTTGAGTCGAATACAACGTTCTATGGATGCTTGTAAATGATTCGTATTGAATGTTTAACTAGATTCAAAAATGTGCCTTTACTATGCGATGACATTGTAAAACATGCTTTAACTTCGTCGAATCAAAAAATGTTGTTAGCAAAAGTTCCTAGTCATGACTTTTCTAGGCGAAAAGGTCTCTCCGGAAAATCTCGTAAAACCAACCGTTACCGAGAAAACTCACTTCAAATTGCATTTCAGATATTTGATGATTTGAAGTAAACGTTTTCTCTACTTTGTTGAATCGAATAAAATGATCTATAGAAGCTTTGATTCGTATTGAATGTTTAACTCGATTCAAAATTGTGCATTTACTATCCGATGACTTGGTAAAACATGCTTTAACTTCGTCGAATCAAAAAATGTTGTTAACAAAAGTTCCTAGTCATGACTTTTCTAGGCGAAAAGGTCTCTTGGGAAAATCTCGTAAAACCAATCGTTATCGAAAAAACTCACTTCAAAATACATTTTCTGATATTTGATGATTTGAAGTAAACGTTCACTCTACTTCGTTGAGTCGAATACAACGTTCTATGGATGCTTGCAAATGATTCGTATTGAATGTTTAACTCGATTCAAAATTGTGCATTTACTATCCGATGACATGGTAAAACATGCTTTAACTTCTTCGAATCAAAAAATGTTGTTAACAAAAGTTCCTAGTCATGACTTTTCTAGGCGAGAAGGTCTCTTGGGAAAATCTCGTAAAACGAACCGTTATCGAAAAAACTCACTTCAAAATACATTTATGATATTTGATGATTTGAAGGAAACGTTCACTCTACTTCGTTGAGTCGAATACAACGTTCTATGGATGCTCGTAAATGATTCGTATTGAATGTTTAACTCGATTCAAAATTGTGCCTTTACTATGCGATGACATTGTAAAACATGCTTTAACTTCGTCGAATCAAAAAATGATGTTAACAAAAGTTCCTAGTCATGACTTTTCTAGGCGAAAAGGTCTCTTGTAAAAATCTCGTAAACCCAACCGTTATCGAAAAAACACACTTCAAAATGCATTTCTGCTATTTGATCACTTGAAGTAAACGTTCACTCTACTTCGTTGAGTCGAATACAACGTTCTATGGATGCTTGTAAATGATTCGTATTGAATGTTTAACTCGATTAAAAAATGTGCTTTTACTATGCGATGACATGGTAAAACATGCTTTAACTACGTCGAATCAGAAAATGTTGTTAACAAAAGTTCCTAGTCATGACTTTTCTAGGCGAAAAGGTCTCTTGTAAAAATCTCGTAAACCCAACCGTTATCGAAAAAACTCACTTCAAAATGCATTTCTGCCATTTGATCACTTGAAGTAAACGTTCACTCTACTTTATTGAATCGAATACAATGATCTATAGAAGCTTGTAAATGATTCGTATTGAATGATTAACTCGATTAAAAAATGTGTTTTACTATGCGATGACATGGTAAAACATGCTTTAACTACGTCGAATCAAAAAATGTTGTTAACAAAAGTTCCTAGTCATGACTTTTCTAGGCGAAAAGGTCTCTTGGGAAAATCTCGTAAAACCAACCGTTACCGAGAAAACTCACTTCAAATTGCATTTCAGATATTTGATGATTTGAAGTAAACGTTTTCTCTACTTTGTTGAATCGAATAAAATGATCTATAGAAGCTTGCAAATGATTCGTATTGAATGTTTAACTCGATTCAAAATTGTGCATTTACTATCCGATGACTTGGTAAGACATGCTTTAACTTCGTCGAATCAAAAAATGTTGTTAACAAAAGTTCCTAGTCATGGCTTTTCTAGGCGAACAGGTCTCTTGGGAAAATCTCGTAAAATCAACCGTTATCGAAAAAACTCACTTCAAAATACATTTTCTGATATTTGATGATTTGAAGTAAACGTTCACTCTACTTCGTTGGGTCGAATACAACGTTCTATGGATGCTTGTAAATGATTCGTATTGAATGTTTAACTAGATTCAAAAATGTGCCTTTACTATGCGATGACATTGTAAAACATGCTTTAACTTCGTCGAATCAAAAAATGTTGTTAACAAAAGTTCCTAGTCATGACTTTTCTAGGCGAAAAGGTCTCTTACGAAAATCTCGTAAGACCAACCGTTACCGAGAAAACTCACTTCAAAATGCATTTTTGCTATTTGATCATTTGAAGTAAACGTTCACTCTACTTTGTTGATTCGAATACAGTGTCCTATAGAAGCTTGTATATAATTCGTATTTAGTGTTTAACTCGATTCAAAATTGTGCATTTACTATCCGATGACATGGTAAAACATGCTTAAACTTCTTCGAATCAAAAAATGTTGTTAACAAAAGTTCCTAGTCATGACTTTTCTAGGCGAAAAGGTCTCTTGTAAAAATCTCGTAAACCCAACCGTTATCGAAAAAACTCACTTCAAAATGCATTTCTGCTATTTGATCATTTGAAGTAAACGTTCTCTATACTTTGTTGAATCGAATACAATGATCTATAGAAGCTTGCAAATGATTCGTATTGAATGTTTAACTGGATTCAAAATTGTGCATTTACCATCCGATGACATGGTAAAACATGCTTTAACTTCGTAGAATCAAAAAATGTTGTTAACAAAAGTTCCTAGTCATGACTTTTCTAGGCGAAAAGGTCTCTTGTAAAAATCTCGTAAACCCAACCGTTATCGAAAAAACTCACTTCAAAATGCATTTCTGCTATTTGATCATTTGAAGTAAACGTTCTCTATACTTTGTTGAATCGAATACAATGATCTATAGAAGCTTGCAAATGATTCGTATTGAATGTTTAACTGGATTCAAAATTGTGCATTTACCATCCGATGACATGGTAAAACATGCTTTAACTTCGTAGAATCAAAAAATGTTGTTAACAAAAGTTCCTAGTCATGACTTTTCTAGGCGAAAAGGTCTCTTGTAAAAATCTCGTAAACCCAACCGTTATCGAAAAAACTCACTTCAAAATGCATTTCTGCTATTTGATCACTTGAAGTAAACGTTCACTCTACTTCGTTGAGTCGAATACAACGTTCTATGGATGCTTGTAAATGATTCGTATTGAATGTTTAACTAGATTCAAAAATGTGCCTTTACTATGCGATGACATTGTAAAACATGCTTTAACTTCGTCGAATCAAAAAATGTTGTTAGCAAAAGTTCCTAGTCATGACTTTTCTAGGCGAAAAGGTCTCTCCGGAAAATCTCGTAAAACCAACCGTTACCGAGAAAACTAACTTCAAATTGCATTTCAGATATTTGATGATTTGAAGTAAACGTTTTCTCTACTTTGTTGAATCGAATAAAATGATCTATAGAAGCTTTGATTCGTATTGAATGTTTAACTCGATTCAAAATTGTGCATTTACTATCCGATGACTTGGTAAAACATGCTTTAACTTCGTCGAATCAAAAAATGTTGTTAACAAAAGTTCCTAGTCATGACTTTTCTAGGCGAAAAGGTCTCTTGGGAAAATCTCGTAAAACCAATCGTTATCGAAAAAACTCACTTCAAAATACATTTTCTGATATTTGATGATTTGAAGTAAACGTTCACTCTACTTCGTTGAGTCGAATACAACGTTCTATGGATGCTTGCAAATGATTCGTATTGAATGTTTAACTCGATTCAAAATTGTGCATTTACTATCCGATGACATGGTAAAACATGCTTTAACTTCTTCGAATCAAAAAATGTTGTTAACAAAAGTTCCTAGTCATGACTTTTCTAGGCGAGAAGGTCTCTTGGGAAAATCTCGTAAAACGAACCGTTATCGAAAAAACTCACTTCAAAATACATTTATGATATTTGATGATTTGAAGGAAACGTTCACTCTACTTCGTTGAGTCGAATACAACGTTCTATGGATGCTCGTAAATGATTCGTATTGAATGTTTAACTCGATTCAAAATTGTGCCTTTACTATGCGATGACATTGTAAAACATGCTTTAACTTCGTCGAATCAAAAAATGATGTTAACAAAAGTTCCTAGTCATGACTTTTCTAGGCGAAAAGGTCTCTTGTAAAAATCTCGTAAACCCAACCGTTATCGAAAAAACTCACTTCAAAATGCATTTCTGCTATTTGATCACTTGAAGTAAACGTTCACTCTACTTCGTTGAGTCGAATACAACGTTCTATGGATGCTTGTAAATGATTCGTATTGAATGTTTAACTCGATTAAAAAATGTGCTTTTACTATGCGATGACATGGTAAAACATGCTTTAACTACGTCGAATCAGAAAATGTTGTTAACAAAAGTTCCTAGTCATGACTTTTCTAGGCGAAAAGGTCTCTTGTAAAAATCTCGTAAACCCAACCGTTATCGAAAAAACTCACTTCAAAATGCATTTCTGCCATTTGATCACTTGAAGTAAACGTTCACTCTACTTTATTGAATCGAATACAATGATCTATAGAAGCTTGTAAATGATTCGTATTGAATGATTAACTCGATTAAAAAATGTGTTTTACTATGCGATGACATGGTAAAACATGCTTTAACTACGTCGAATCAAAAAATGTTGTTAACAAAAGTTCCTAGTCATGACTTTTCTAGGCGAAAAGGTCTCTTGGGAAAATCTCGTAAGACCAACCGTTACCGAGAAAACTCACTTCAAAATGCATTTTTGCTATTTGATGATTTGAAGTAAACGTTTTCTCTACTTTGTTGATTCGAATAAAATGATCTATAGAAGCTTGCAAATGATTCGTATTGAATGTTTAACTCGATTCAAAATTGTGCATTTACTATCCGATGACTTGGTAAGACATGCTTTAACTTCGTCGAATCAAAAAATGTTGTTAACAAAAGTTCCTAGTCATGGCTTTTCTAGGCGAACAGGTCTCTTGGGAAAATCTCGTAAAACCAACCGTTATCGAAAAAACTCACTTCAAAATACATTTTCTGATATTTGATGATTTGAAGTAAACGTTCACTCTACTTCGTTGAGTCGAATACAACGTTCTATGGATGCTTGTAAATGATTCGTATTGAATGTTTAACTAGATTCAAAAATGTGCCTTTACTATGCGATGACATTGTAAAACATGCTTTAACTTCGTCGAATCAAAAAATGTTGTTAACAAAAGTTCCTAGTCATGACTTTTCTAGGCGAAAAGGTCTCTTGGGAAAATCTCGTAAGACCAACCGTTACCGAGAAAACTCACTTCAAAATGCATTTTTGCTATTTGATCATTTGAAGTAAACGTTCACTCTACTTTGTTGATTCGAATACAGTGTCCTATAGAAGCTTGTATATAATTCGTATTTAGTGTTTAACTCGATTCAAAATTGTGCATTTACTATCCGATGACATGGTAAAACATGCTTAAACTTCTTCGAATCAAAAAATGTTGTTAATAAAAGTTCCTAGTCATGACTTTTCTAGGCGAAAAGGTCTCTTGTAAAAATCTCGTAAACCCAACCGTTATCGAAAAAACTCACTTCAAAATGTATTTCTGCTATTTGATCATTTGAAGTAAACGTTCTCTATACTTTGTTGAATCGAATACAATGATCTATAGAAGCTTGCAAATGATTCGTATTGAATGTTTAACTGGATTCAAAATTGTGCATTTACCATCCGATGACATGGTAAAACATGCTTTAACTTCGTAGAATCAAAAAATGTTGTTAACAAAAGTTCCTAGTCATGACTTTTCTAGGCGAAAAGGTCTCTTGTAAAAATCTCGTAAACCCAACCGTTATCGAAAAAACTCACTTCAAAATGCATTTCAGCTATTTGATCACTTGAAGTAAACGTTCACTCTACTTTCTTGAATCGAATACAATGATCTATAGAAGCTTGTAAATGATTCGTATTGAATGATTAACTCGATTAAAAAATGTGCTTTTACTATGCGATGACATGGTAAAACATGCTTTAATTAACTACGTCGAATCAAAAAATGTTGTTAACAAAAGTTCCTAGTCATGACTTTTCTAGGCGAAAAGGTCTCTTGTAAAAATCTCGTAAACCCAACCGTTATCGAAAAAACTCACTTCAAAATGCATTTCTGCTATTTGATCACTTGAAGTAAACGTTCACTCTACTTCGTTGAGTCGAATACAACGTTCTATGGATGCTTGTAAATGATTCGTATTGAATGTTTAACTAGATTCAAAAATGTGCCTTTACTATGCGATGACATTGTAAAACATGCTTTAACTTCGTCGAATCAAAAAATGTTGTTAACAAAAGTTCCTAGTCATGACTTTTCTAGGCGAAAAGGTCTCTTGGGAAAATCTCGTAAGACCAACCGTTACCGAGAAAACTCACTTCAAAATGCATTTTTGCTATTTGATCATTTGAAGTAAACGTTCACTCTACTTTGTTGATTCGAATACAGTGTCCTATAGAAGCTTGTATATAATTCGTATTTAGTGTTTAACTCGATTCAAAATTGTGCATTTACTATCCGATGACATGGTAAAACATGCTTAAACTTCTTCGAATCAAAAAATGTTGTTAATAAAAGTTCCTAGTCATGACTTTTCTAGGCGAAAAGGTCTCTTGTAAAAATCTCGTAAACCCAACCGTTATCGAAAAAACTCACTTCAAAATGCATTTCTGCTATTTGATCATTTGAAGTAAACGTTCTCTATACTTTGTTGAATCGAATACAATGATCTATACAAGCTTGAAAATGATTCGTATTGAATGTTTAACTCGATTCAAAATTGTGCATTTACTATCCGATGACATGGTAAAACATGCTTTAACTTCGTGGAATCAAAAAAATTTTGTTAACAAAAGTTTCTAGTCATGACTTTTCTAGGCGAAAAGGTCTCTCGGGAAAATCTCGTAAAACCAACCATTACCGAGAAAACTCACTTCAAATTGCATTTCAGATATTTGATGATTTGAAGTAAACGTTTTCTCTACTTTGTTGAATCGAATAAAATGATCTATAGAAGCTTGCAAATGATTCGTATTGAATGTTTAACTCGATTCAAAATTGTGCATTTACTATGCGATGACATGGTAAAACATGCTTTAACTTCGTCGAATCAAAAAATGTTGTTAACAAAAGTTCCTAGTCATAACTTTTTTAGGCGAAAAGGTCTCTTGTAAAAATCTCGTAAACCCAACCGTTATCGAAAAAACTCACTTCAAAATACATTTCTGATATTTGATGATTTGAAGGAAACGTTCACTCTACTTCGTTGAGTCGAATACAACGTTCTATGGATGCTTGTAAATGATTCGTATTGAATGTTTAACTAGATTCAAAAATGTGCCTTTACTATGCGATGACATTGTAAAACATGCTTTAACTTCGTCGAATCAAAAAATGTTGTTAACAAAAGTTCCTAGTCATAACTTTTCTAGGCGAAAAGGTCTCTCGGGAAAATCTCGTAAAACCAACCGTTACCGAGAAAACTCACTTCAAATTGCATTTCAGATATTTGATGATTTGAAGTAAACGTTTTCTCTATTTTGTTGAATCGAATAAAATGATCTATAGAAGCTTGCAAATGATTCGTATTGAATGTTTAACTCGATTCAAAATTGTGCATTTACTATGCGATGACATGGTAAAACATGCTTTAACTTCGTCGAATCAAAAAATGTTGTTAACAAAAGTTCCTAGTCATGACTTTTCTAGGCGAAAAGGTCTCTTGGGAAAATCTCGTAAGACCAACCGTTACCGAGAAAACTCACTTCAAAATGCATTTTTGCTATTTGATCATTTGAAGTAAACGTTCACTCTACTTTGTTGATTCGAATACAGTGTCCTATAGAAGCTTGTATATAATTCGTATTTAGTGTTTAACTCGATTCAAAATTGTGCATTTACTATCCGATGACATGGTAAAACATGCTTAAACTTCTTCGTATCAAAAAATGTTGTTAACAAAAGTTCCAAGTCATGACTTTTCTAGGCGAAAAGGTCTCTTGTAAAAATCTCGTAAACCCAACCGTTATCGAAAAAACTCACTTCAAAATGCATTTCTGCTATTTGATCACTTGAAGTAAACGTTCACTCTACTTTCTTGAATCGAATACAATGATCTATAGAAGCTTGTAAATGATTCGTATTGAATGATTAACTCTATTAAAAAATGTGCTTTTACTATGCAATGACATGGTAAAACATGCTTTAACTTCGTCGAATCAAAAAATGTTGTTAAAAAAAGTTCCTAGTCATGACTTTTCTAGGCGAAAAGGTCTCTTGGGAAAATCTCGTAAAACCAACCGTTATCGAAAAAACTCACTTCAAAATACATTTTCTGATATTTGATGATTTGAAGTAAACGTTCACTCTACTTCGTTGAGTCGAATACAACGTTCTATGGATGCTTGTAAATGATTCGTATTGAATGTTTAACTCGATTAAAAAATGTGCTTTTACTATGCGATGACATGGTAAAACATGCTTTTACTTCTTCGAGTCAAAAAATGTTGTTAACAAAATTTCCTAGTCATGACTTTTCTAGGCGAAAAGGTCTCTTGGGAAAATCTCGTAAAACGAACCGTTATCGAAAAAACTCACCTCAATATGCATTTCTGCTATTTATCACTTGATGTAAACGTTCACTCTACTTTGTTGAATCGAATACAATGATCTATACAAGCTTGAAAATGATTCGTATTGAATGTTTAACTCGATTCAAAATTGTGCATTTACTATCCGATGACATTGTAAAACATGCTTTAACTTCGTCGAATCAAAAAATGTTGTTAACAAAAGTTCCTAGTCATGACTTTTCTAGGCGAAAAGGTCTCTCGGGAAAATCTCGTAAAACCAACCGTTACCGAGAAAACTCACTTCAAATTGCATTTCAGATATTTGATGATTTGAAGTAAACGTTTTCTCTACTTTGTTGAATCGAATAAAATGATCTATAGAAGCTTGCAAATGATTCGTATTGAATGTTTAACTCGATTCAAAATTGTGCATTTACTATCCGATGACTTGGTAAAACATGCTTTAACTTCGTCGAATCAAAAAATGTTGTTAACAAAAGTTCCTAGTCATGGCTTTTCTAACTAACTAACTAACTAACTAACTAACTAACTTCTTCGAATCAAAGAATGTTGTTAACAAAAGTTCCTAGTCATGACTTTTCTAGGCGAGAAGGTCTCTTGGGAAAATCTCGTAAAACGAACCGTTATCGAAAAAACTCACTTCAAAATACATTTATGCTATTTGATGATTTGAAGGAAACGTTCACTCTACTTCGTTGAGTCGAATACAACGTTCTATGGATGCTCGTAAATGATTCGTATTGAATGTTTAACTCGATTCAAAATTGTGCCTTTACTATGCGATGACATTGTAAAACATGCTTTAACTTCGTCGAATCAAAAAATGTTGTTAACAAAAGTTCCTAGTCATGACTTTTCTAGGCGAAAAGGTCTGTTGTAAAAATCTCGTAAACCCAACCGTTATCGAAAAAACTCACTTCAAAATGCATTTCTGCTATTTGATCACTTGAAGTAAACGTTCACTCTACTTTCTTGAATCGAATACAATGATCTATAGAAGCTTGTAAATGATTCGTATTGAATGATTAACTCTATTAAAAAATGTGCTTTTACTATGCAATGACATGGTAAAACATGCTTTAACTTCGTCGAATCAAAAAATGTTGTTAACAAAAGTTCCTAGTCATGACTTTTCTAGGCGAAAAGGTCTCTTGGGAAAATCTCGTAAAACGGACCGTTATCGAAAAAACTCACCTCAATATGCATTTCTGCTATTTATCACTTGATGTAAACGTTCACTCTACTTTGTTGAATCGAATACAATGGTCTATACAAGCTTGAAAATGATTCGTATTGAATGTTTAACTCGATTCAAAATTGTGCATTTACTATCCGATGACATGGTAAAACATGCTTTAACTTCGTGGAATCAAAAAAATGTTGTTAACAAAAGTTTCTAGTCATGACTTTTCTAGGCGAAAAGGTCTCTCGGGAAAATCTCGTAAAACCAACCGTTACCGAGAAAACTCACTTCAAATTGCATTTCAGATATTTGATGATTTGAAGTAAACGTTTTCTCTACTTTGTTGAATCGAATAAGATGATCTATAGAAGCTTGCAAATGATTCGTATTGAATGTTTAACTCGATTCAAAATTGTGCATTTACTATCCGATGACTTGGTAAGACATGCTTTAACTTCGTCGAATCAAAAAATGTTGTTAACAAAAGTTCCTAGTCATGGCTTTTCTAGGCGAAAAGGTCTCTTGGGAAAATCTCGTAAAACCAACCGTTATCGAAAAAACTCACTTCAAAATACATTTTCTGATATTTGATGATTTGAAGTAAACGTTCACTCTACTTCGTTGAGTCGAATACAACGTTCTATGGATGCTTGTAAATGATTCGTATTGAATGTTTAACTAGATTCAAAAATGTGCCTTTACTATGCGATGACATTGTAAAACATGCTTTAACTTCGTCGAATCAAAAAATGTTGTTAACAAAAGTTCCTAGTCATGACTTTTCTAGGCGAAAAGGTCTCTCGGGAAAATCTCGTAAAACCAACCGTTACCGAGAAAACTCACTTCAAATTGCATTTCAGATATTTGATGATTTGAAGGAAACGTTTTCTCTACTTTGTTGAATCGAATAAAATGATCTATAGAAGCTTGCAAATGATTCGTATTGAATGTTTAACTAGATTCAAAAATGTGCCTTTACTATGCGATGACATTGTAAAACATGCTTTAACTTCGTCGAATCAAAAAATGTTGTTAACAAAAGTTCCTAGTCATGACTTTTCTAGGCGAAAAGGTCTCTCGGGAAAATCTCGTAAAACCAACCGTTACCGAGAAAACTCACTTCAAATTGCATTTCAGATATTTGATGATTTGAAGGAAACGTTTTCTCTACTTTGTTGAATCGAATAAAATGATCTATAGAAGCTTGCAAATGATTCGTATTGAATGTTTAACTCGATTCAAAATTGTGCATTTACTATCCGATGACATGGTAAAACATGCTTTAACTTCGTCGAATCAAAAAATGTTGTTAACAAAAGTTCCTAGTCATGACTTTTCTAGGCGAAAAGGTCTCTTGGGAAAATCTCGTAAGACCAACCGTTACCGAGAAAACTCACTTCAAAATGCATTTTTGCTATTTGATCATTTGAAGTAAACGTTCACTCTACTTTGTTGATTCGAATACAGTGTCCTATAGAAGCTAGGGATTGCAATTTACCGGAAGTTTTAATAACCGGTAAATCGGTAAATAAAAATGGAAATAACCGGTTAACCGGTATTTACCGGTAATTTTTAGAATGAATGATTAGGGTGGCGAAAATGGCAATTATCTTTTTCCATGTACAAAATTATCTAAATTTGACAAAAAAAAATTTTGCCCACGACTATTAAATAATGTACTCATTATGTATGTGTTTCCTCAAGGATAATGCTATCCATTTTTCCCTGCAGTGAATAATGATTTCAGTATTCATTAGTGAATAATAAGGACAGTCAGTTGTTTATAAGAAGTCACGGGGAGGTATTTTTTCAATTCGAGTGCAATCTCGCAAGTTTTTAGTAGAATTTATGGCTAGTTTCTGAAACCTTAAATATAATTATTCGTTAACTGTCATAGCTACAATTGTGTGAACAATTTTACTGTTATTATCAAATTTATGATAACTATTTAGCGTTTCAGAAACAAACCCTCTTTTATCATACAATTTCGTTTTCAAATTTGATTGAGTAGGCCGTTATGTGTCAAATTAAATTTAAACGTCAACGTTATTTACAATAATTTTACATGTTACTCAAAAAGAATAATATAAATAATTCATTAATTAATTTCTTCAGTAAACAACAAAAATATCTAATAGTCGTGGACAAAGTATAGAATTCTACTCGCATATAATGGCTACTCTGGTGATTTACGACATTTGCCTACGGCTCGTGTCTTAAACTTCACCCTCGTGAATAATAGCCATCATTATATATTCGTTGAATAATATACTATTATATACGTATATTTAATATAATGAACAAACCAAAGGTTTTTTATCAAAAGGACAAAATATAAATGAAATAAATTTAAAGAAATAATTATTCTGTAAATAACAAAAATATCAACTTAAATAACAAAAATTATAACATAAACTCAAATAGGGCATTTACTGAATAACTAATCTAAAAATACAATATTTTTTAAAAAGGTTAAAAGGGTTAGTTTTTCAAAGCTATATCTGTTAGTCGTCTGATATTTGTGAATAGAATACCACCAGCTGAAGATGTCCTTCCTCAATCGATATTGGTGGGTCGATAAATTAATAAGAATTGGTAATAATATACTTCTAAATGTATTCCACGGATATTTGCGGCAGTGAAATATTCAATTTCCTATCGGACGATATTGTCAATGTCTCTCTTACTTGTATTTCTTAGAGCTTGGTGTCTGGGTTTTATTACTTCCACGTCCAGTGGAAGTATAGTAACGACAAAACAAATTTTAAAAATTTTTATTGTCCAAATAGGCTTAAAATGTCATGAAACGTCGAGATTTTAAGTTTGAGCAAAAAAAATTTCTGTCTGTCGGTCTGTCTGTATGTAACTTTTTTGTGCGCGCACGTTTACTCTGGAACCGTTTAAGATATTGACTTGAAATTTGGTACACATATGTATTTTAACGAGATCTAGAACTAGATTATTTTCATCTTGTTCCGTCGAAGGGTTGGGGGGTAAATGGGTAAATCAAGCAGGTAAGAGTCCACGAAATCGGTATTTAGTATATACAAGAGAAGCCAAGGTCTCAAAAAAAAAATTTGGCATTAACTACCCCCATTACCACCCCCACCCCCTTATTAAAGGGGATGAAAAAAAATTGTGATTTAGTGTATGTACAGGAACCAGAAACCTCAAAATAATTTTTTACTTCATCCACCCCCCCTACCACCCCCCCCCCCCCCCATCACCACCCCCATCCCACTACCGATGTGGGGTATCGTTTTATGGGTTTTTGGGGTATTATATTATTAAAGTTCCATAAACAATTATTTTCACATACAAAGTTTTTTCGTTGTGAGTGACTTGGATAGAGAATCTGGATGTGGAAGTAGTGATTCCTTGGGCAGCGGTTTTTTTTATAATATTATTTATTTATTGTTAAAAGTGCTCAGTGTTGGGATAGTCACTCTGTATTTAGTGAATACTAGTCACTGACATAAATAGAAACGTTGAATACGTGACATATCGTAAGTTTAGAATTTACCGAAATAACCGGTAAAAAATTAAAATAACCGGTAATTATCATCATGTATTTTTTGTCCTAATAACCGGTTAACCGGTTAACCGGTTAACCGGTATTGCAATCCCTAATAGAAGCTTGTATATAATTCGTATTTAGTGTTTAACTCGATTCAAAATTGTGCATTTACTATCCGATGACATGGTAAAACATGCTTAAACTTCTTCGAATCAAAAAATGTTGTTAACAAAAGTTCCTAGTCATGACTTTTCTAGGCGAAAAGGTCTCTTGTAAAAATCTCGTAAACCCAACCGTTATCGAAAAAACTCACTTCAAAATGCATTTCTGCTATTTGATCACTTGAAGTAAACGTTCACTCTACTTTCTTGAATCGAATACAATGATCTATAGAAGCTTGTAAATGATTCGTATTGAATGATTAACTCTATTAAAAAATGTGCTTTTACTATGCAATGACATGGTAAAACATGCTTTAACTTCGTCGAATCAAAAAATGTTGTTAACAAAAGTTCCTAGTCATGACTTTTCTAGGCGAAAAGGTCTCTTGGGAAAATCTCGTAAAACGAACCGTTATCGAAAAAACTCACCTCAATATGCGTTTCTGCTATTTTATCACTTGATGTAAACGTTCACTCTACTTTGTTGAATCGAATACAATGATCTATACAAGCTTGAAAATGATTCGTATTGAATGTTTAACTCGATTCAAAATTGTGCATTTACTATCCGATGACTTGGTAAAACATGCTTTAACTTCTTCGAATCAAAAAATGTTGTTAACAAAAGTTCCTAGTCATGACTTTTCTAGGCGAAAAGGTCTCTTGGGAAAATCTCGTAAAACCAACCGTTATCGAAAAAACTCACTTCAAAATACATTTTCTGATATTTGATGATTTGAAGTAAACGTTCACTCTACTTCGTTGAGTCGAATACAACGTTCTATGGATGCTTGCAAATGATTCGTATTGAATGTTTAACTCGATTCAAAATTGTGCATTTACTATCCGATGACATGGTAAAACATGCTTTAACTTCTTCGAATCAAAAAATGTTGTTAACAAAAGTTCCTAGTCATAACTTTTTTAGGCGAAAAGGTCTCTTGTAAAAATCTCGTAAACCCAACCGTTATCGAAAAAACTCACTTCAAAATGCATTTCAGCTATTTGATCACTTGAAGTAAACGTTCACTCTACTTCGTTGAGTCGAATACAACGTTCTATGGATGCTTGTAAATGATTCGTATTGTATGTTTAACTAGATTCAAAAATGTGCCTTTACTATGCGATGACATTGTAAAACATGCTTTAACTTCGTCGAATCAAAAAATGTTGTTAGCAAAAGTTCCTAGTCATGACTTTTCTAGGCGAAAAGGTCTCTCCGGAAAATCTCGTAAAACCAACCGTTACCGAGAAAACTCACTTCAAATTGCATTTCAGATATTTGATGATTTGAAGTAAACGTTTTCTCTACTTTGTTGAATCGAATAAAATGATCTATAGAAGCTTTGATTCGTATTGAATGTTTAACTCGATTCAAAATTGTGCATTTACTATCCGATGACTTGGTAAAACATGCTTTAACTTCGTCGAATCAAAAAATGTTGTTAACAAAAGTTCCTAGTCATGACTTTTCTAGGCGAAAAGGTCTCTCGGGAAAATCTCGTAAAACCAACCGTTACCGAGAAAACTCACTTCAAATTGCATTTCAGATATTTGATGATTTGAAGTAAACGTTTTCTCTACTTTGTTGAATCGAATAAAATGATCTATAGAAGCTTGCAAATGATTCGTATTGAATGTTTAACTCGATTCAAAATTGTGCATTTACTATCCGATGACTTGGTAAGACATGCTTTAACTTCGTCGAATCAAAAAATGTTGTTAACAAAAGTTCCTAGTCATGGCTTTTCTAGGCGAACAGGTCTCTTGGGAAAATCTCGTAAAACCAACCGTTATCGAAAAAACTCACTTCAAAATACATTTTCTGATATTTGATGATTTGAAGTAAACGTTCACTCTACTTCGTTGGGTCGAATACAACGTTCTATGGATGCTTGTAAATGATTCGTATTGAATGTTTAACTAGATTCAAAAATGTGCCTTTACTATGCGATGACATTGTAAAACATGCTTTAACTTCGTCGAATCAAAAAATGTTGTTAACAAAAGTTCCTAGTCATGACTTTTCTAGGCGAAAAGGTCTCTTGGGAAAATCTCGTAAGACCAACCGTTACCGAGAAAACTCACTTCAAAATGCATTTTTGCTATTTGATCATTTGAAGTAAACGTTCACTCTACTTTGTTGATTCGAATACAGTGTCCTATAGAAGCTTGTATATAATTCGTATTTAGTGTTTAACTCGATTCAAAATTGTGCATTTACTATCCGATGACATGGTAAAACATGCTTAAACTTCTTCGGATCAAAAAATGTTGTTAACCAAAGTTCCTAGTCATGACTTTTCTAGGCGAAAAGGTCTCTTGTAAAAATCTCGTAAACCCAACCGTTATCGAAAAAACTCACTTCAAAATGCATTTCTGCTATTTGATCACTTGAAGTAAACGTTCACTCTACTTTCTTGAATCGAATACAATGATCTATAGAAGCTTGTAAATGATTCGTATTGAATGTTTAACTCGATTCAAAATTGTGCATTTACTATCCGATGACTTGGTAAAACATGCTTTAACTTCTTCGAATCAAAAAATGTTGTTAACAAAAGTTCCTAGTCATGACTTTTCTAGGCGAAAAGGTCTCTTGGGAAAATCTCGTAAAACCAACCGTTATCGAAAAAACTCACTTCAAAATACATTTTCTGATATTTGATGATTTGAAGTAAACGTTCACTCTACTTCGTTGAGTCGAATACAACGTTCTATGGATGCTTGCAAATGATTCGTATTGAATGTTTAACTCGATTCAAAATTGTGCATTTACTATCCGATGACATGGTAAAACATGCTTTAACTTCTTCGAATCAAAAAATGTTGTTAACAAAAGTTCCTAGTCATGACTTTTCTAGGCGAGAAGGTCTCTTGGGAAAATCTCGTAAAACGAACCGTTATCGAAAAAACTCACTTCAAAATACATTTATGATATTTGATTATTTGAAGGAAACGTTCACTCTACTTCGTTGAGTCGAATACAACGTTCTATGGATGCTCGTAAATGATTCGTATTGAATGTTTAACTCGATTCAAAATTGTGCCTTTACTATGCGATGACATTGTAAAACATGCTTTAACTTCGTCGAATCAAAAAATGATGTTAACAAAAGTTCCTAGTCATGACTTTTCTAGGCGAAAAGGTCTCTTGTAAAAATCTCGTAAACCCAACCGTTATCGAAAAAACTCACTTCAAAATGCATTTCTGCATTTGATCACTTGAAGTAAACGTTCACTCTACTTCGTTGAGTCGAATACAACGTTCTATGGATGCTTGTAAATGATTCGTATTGAATGTTTAACTCGATTAAAAAATGTGCTTTTACTATGCGATGACATGGTAAAACATGCTTTAACTACGTCGAATCAAAAAATGTTGTTAACAAAAGTTCCTAGCCATGACTTTTCTAGGCGAAAAGGTCTCTTGTAAAAATCTCGTAAACCCAACCGTTATCGAAAAAACTCACTTCAAAATGCATTTCTGCTATTTGATCACTTGAAGTAAACGTTCACTCTACTTTATTGAATCGAATACAATGATCTATAGAAGCTTGTAAATGATTCGTATTGAATGATTAACTCGATTAAAAAATGTGCTTTTACTATGCGATGACATGGTAAAACATGCTTTAACTACGTCGAATCAAAAAATGTTGTTAACAAAAGTTCCTAGTCATGACTTTTCTAGGCGAAAAGGTCTCTTGTAAAAATCTCGTAAACCCAACCGTTATCGAAAAAACTCACCTCAAAATACATTTTCTGATATTTGATGATTTGAAGTAAACGTTCACTCTACTTCGTTGAGTCGAATACAACGTTCTATGGATGCTTGTAAATGATTCGTATTGAATGTTTAACTCGATTAAAAAATGTGCTTTTACTATGCGATGACATGGTAAAACATGCTTTTACTTCTTCGAGTCAAAAAATGTTGTTAACAAAATTTCCTAGTCATGACTTTTCTAGGCGAAAAGGTCTCTTGGGAAAATCTCGTAAAACGAACCGTTATCGAAAAAACTCACCTCAATATGCATTTCTGCTATTTATCACTTGATGTAAACGTTCACTCTACTTTGTTGAATCGAATACAATGATCTATACAAGCTTGTGCATTTACTATCCGATGACTTGGTAAAACATGCTTTAACTTCGTCGAATCAAAAAATGTTGTTAACAAAAGTTCCTAGTCATGGCTTTTCTAGGCGAAAAGGTCTCTTGACAAAATCTCGTAAAACCAACCGTTATCGAAAAAACTCACTTCAAAATATATTTTCTGATATTTGATGATTTGAAGTAAACGTTCACTCTACTTCGTTGAGTCGAATACAACGTTCTATGGATGCTTGTAAATGATTCGTATTGAATGTTTAACTAGATTCAAAAATGTGCCTTTACTATGCGATGACATTGTAAAACATGCTTTAACTTCGTCGAATCAAAAAATGTTGTTAACAAAAGTTCCTAGTCATGACTTTTCTAGGCGAAAAGGTCTTTCGGGAAAATCTCGTAAAACCAACCGTTACCGAGAAAACTCACTTCAAATTGCATTTCAGATATTTGATGATTTGGAGTAAACGTTTTCTCTATTTTGTTGAATCGAATAAAATGATCTATAGAAGCTTGCAAATGATTCGTATTGAATGTTTAACTCGATTCAAAATTGTGCATTTACTATGCGATGACATGGTAAAACATGCTTTAACTTCGTCGAATCAAAAAATGTTGTTAACAAAAGTTCCTAGTCATGACTTTTCTAGGCGAAAAGGTCTCTCGGGAAAATCTCGTAAAACCAACCGTTACCGAGAAAACTCACTTCAAATTGCATTTCAGATATTTGATGATTTGAAGGAAACGTTTTCTCTACTTTGTTGAATCGAATAAAATGATCTATAGAAGCTTGCAAATGATTCGTATTGAATGTTTAACTAGATTCAAAAATGTGCCTTTACTATGCGATGACATTGTAAAACATGCTTTAACTTCGTCGAATCAAAAAATGTTGTTAACAAAAGTTCCTAGTCATGACTTTTCTAGGCGAAAAGGTCTCTCGGGAAAATCTCGTAAAACCAACCGTTACCGAGAAAACTCACTTCAAATTGCATTTCAGATATTTGATGATTTGAAGGAAACGTTTTCTCTACTTTGTTGAATCGAATAAAATGATCTATAGAAGCTTGCAAATGATTCGTATTGAATGTTTAACTCGATTCAAAATTGTGCATTTACTATCCGATGACATGGTAAAACATGCTTTAACTTCGTCGAATCAAAAAATGTTGTTAACAAAAGTTCCTAGTCATGACTTTTCTAGGCGAAAAGGTCTCTTGGGAAAATCTCGTAAGACCAACCGTTACCGAGAAAACTCACTTCAAAATGCATTTTTGCTATTTGATCATTTGAAGTAAACGTTCACTCTACTTTGTTGATTCGAATACAGTGTCCTATAGAAGCTTGTATATAATTCGTATTTAGTGTTTAACTCGATTCAAAATTGTGCATTTACTATCCGATGACATGGTAAAACATGCTTAAACTTCTTCGTATCAAAAAATGTTGTTAACAAAAGTTCCAAGTCATGACTTTTCTAGGCGAAAAGGTCTCTTGTAAAAATCTCGTAAACCCAACCGTTATCGAAAAAACTCACTTCAAAATGCATTTCTGCTATTTGATCACTTGAAGTAAACGTTCACTCTACTTTCTTGAATCGAATACAATGATCTATAGAAGCTTGTAAATGATTCGTATTGAATGATTAACTCTATTAAAAAATGTGCTTTTACTATGCAATGACATGGTAAAACATGCTTTAACTTCGTCGAATCAAAAAATGTTGTTAAAAAAAGTTCCTAGTCATGACTTTTCTAGGCGAAAAGGTCTCTTGGGAAAATCTCGTAAAACCAACCGTTATCGAAAAAACTCACTTCAAAATACATTTTCTGATATTTGATGATTTGAAGTAAACGTTCACTCTACTTCGTTGAGTCGAATACAACGTTCTATGGATGCTTGCAAATGATTCGTATTGAATGTTTAACTCGATTCAAAATTTTGCATTTACTATCCGATGACATGGTAAAACATGCTTTAACTTCTTCGAATCAAAAAATGTTGTTAACAAAAGTTCCTAGTCATGACTTTTCTAGGCGAAAAGGTCTCTTGTAAAAATCTCGTAAACCCAACCGTTATCGAAAAAACTCACTTCAAAATGCATTTCTGCTATTTGATCACTTGAAGTAAACGTTCCCTCTACTTTCTTGAATCGAATACAATGATCTATAGAAGCTTGTAAATGATTCGTATTGAATGATTAACTCTATTAAAAAATGTGCTTTTACTATGCAATGACATGGTAAAACATGCTTTAACTTCGTCGAATCAAAAAATGTTGTTAACAAAAGTTCCTAGTCATGACCTTTCTAGGCGAAAAGGTCTCTTGGGAAAATCTCGTAAAACGAACCGTTATCGAAAAAACTCACCTCAATATGCATTTCTGCTATTTATCACTTGATGTAAACGTTCACTCTACTTTGTTGAATCGAATACAATGATCTATACAAGCTTGAAAATGATTCGTATTGAATGTTTAACTCGATTCAAAATTGTGCATTTACTATCCGATGACATGGTAAAACATGCTTTAACTTCGTGGAATCAAAAAAATGTTGTTAACAAAAGTTTCTAGTCATGACTTTTCTAGGCGAAAAGGTCTCTTGGGAAAATCTCGTAAGACCAACCGTTACCGAGAAAACTCACTTCAAAATGCATTTTTGCTATTTGATCATTTGAAGTAAACGTTCACTCTACTTTGTTGATTCGAATACAGTGTCCTATAGAAGCTTGTATATAATTCGTATTTAGTGTTTAACTCGATTCAAAATTGTGCATTTACTATCCGATGACATGGTAAAACATGCTTAAACTTCTTCGGATCAAAAAATGTTGTTAACCAAAGTTCCTAGTCATGACTTTTCTAGGCGAAAAGGTCTCTTGTAAAAATCTCGTAAACCCAACCGTTATCGAAAAAACTCACTTCAAAATGCATTTCTGCTATTTGATCACTTGAAGTAAACGTTCACTCTACTTTCTTGAATCGAATACAATGATCTATAGAAGCTTGTAAATGATTCGTATTGAATGTTTAACTCGATTCAAAATTGTGCATTTACTATCCGATGACTTGGTAAAACATGCTTTAACTTCTTCGAATCAAAAAATGTTGTTAACAAAAGTTCCTAGTCATGACTTTTCTAGGCGAAAAGGTCTCTTGGGAAAATCTCGTAAAACCAACCGTTATCGAAAAAACTCACTTCAAAATACATTTTCTGATATTTGATGATTTGAAGTAAACGTTCACTCTACTTCGTTGAGTCGAATACAACGTTCTATGGATGCTTGCAAATGATTCGTATTGAATGTTTAACTCGATTCAAAATTGTGCATTTACTATCCGATGACATGGTAAAACATGCTTTAACTTCTTCGAATCAAAAAATGTTGTTAACAAAAGTTCCTAGTCATGACTTTTCTAGGCGAGAAGGTCTCTTGGGAAAATCTCGTAAAACGAACCGTTATCGAAAAAACTCACTTCAAAATACATTTATGATATTTGATTATTTGAAGGAAACGTTCACTCTACTTCGTTGAGTCGAATACAACGTTCTATGGATGCTCGTAAATGATTCGTATTGAATGTTTAACTCGATTCAAAATTGTGCCTTTACTATGCGATGACATTGTAAAACATGCTTTAACTTCGTCGAATCAAAAAATGATGTTAACAAAAGTTCCTAGTCATGACTTTTCTAGGCGAAAAGGTCTCTTGTAAAAATCTCGTAAACCCAACCGTTATCGAAAAAACTCACTTCAAAATGCATTTCTGCATTTGATCACTTGAAGTAAACGTTCACTCTACTTCGTTGAGTCGAATACAACGTTCTATGGATGCTTGTAAATGATTCGTATTGAATGTTTAACTCGATTAAAAAATGTGCTTTTACTATGCGATGACATGGTAAAACATGCTTTAACTACGTCGAATCAAAAAATGTTGTTAACAAAAGTTCCTAGCCATGACTTTTCTAGGCGAAAAGGTCTCTTGTAAAAATCTCGTAAACCCAACCGTTATCGAAAAAACTCACTTCAAAATGCATTTCTGCTATTTGATCACTTGAAGTAAACGTTCACTCTACTTTATTGAATCGAATACAATGATCTATAGAAGCTTGTAAATGATTCGTATTGAATGATTAACTCGATTAAAAAATGTGCTTTTACTATGCGATGACATGGTAAAACATGCTTTAACTACGTCGAATCAAAAAATGTTGTTAACAAAAGTTCCTAGTCATGACTTTTCTAGGCGAAAAGGTCTCTTGTAAAAATCTCGTAAACCCAACCGTTATCGAAAAAACTCACCTCAAAATACATTTTCTGATATTTGATGATTTGAAGTAAACGTTCACTCTACTTCGTTGAGTCGAATACAACGTTCTATGGATGCTTGTAAATGATTCGTATTGAATGTTTAACTCGATTAAAAAATGTGCTTTTACTATGCGATGACATGGTAAAACATGCTTTTACTTCTTCGAGTCAAAAAATGTTGTTAACAAAATTTCCTAGTCATGACTTTTCTAGGCGAAAAGGTCTCTTGGGAAAATCTCGTAAAACGAACCGTTATCGAAAAAACTCACCTCAATATGCATTTCTGCTATTTATCACTTGATGTAAACGTTCACTCTACTTTGTTGAATCGAATACAATGATCTATACAAGCTTGTGCATTTACTATCCGATGACTTGGTAAAACATGCTTTAACTTCGTCGAATCAAAAAATGTTGTTAACAAAAGTTCCTAGTCATGGCTTTTCTAGGCGAAAAGGTCTCTTGACAAAATCTCGTAAAACCAACCGTTATCGAAAAAACTCACTTCAAAATATATTTTCTGATATTTGATGATTTGAAGTAAACGTTCACTCTACTTCGTTGAGTCGAATACAACGTTCTATGGATGCTTGTAAATGATTCGTATTGAATGTTTAACTAGATTCAAAAATGTGCCTTTACTATGCGATGACATTGTAAAACATGCTTTAACTTCGTCGAATCAAAAAATGTTGTTAACAAAAGTTCCTAGTCATGACTTTTCTAGGCGAAAAGGTCTCTCGGGAAAATCTCGTAAAACCAACCGTTACCGAGAAAACTCACTTCAAATTGCATTTCAGATATTTGATGATTTGAAGGAAACGTTTTCTCTACTTTGTTGAATCGAATAAAATGATCTATAGAAGCTTGCAAATGATTCGTATTGAATGTTTAACTCGATTCAAAATTGTGCATTTACTATCCGATGACATGGTAAAACATGCTTTAACTTCGTCGAATCAAAAAATGTTGTTAACAAAAGTTCCTAGTCATGACTTTTCTAGGCGAAAAGGTCTCTTGGGAAAATCTCGTAAGACCAACCGTTACCGAGAAAACTCACTTCAAAATGCATTTTTGCTATTTGATCATTTGAAGTAAACGTTCACTCTACTTTGTTGATTCGAATACAGTGTCCTATAGAAGCTTGTATATAATTCGTATTTAGTGTTTAACTCGATTCAAAATTGTGCATTTACTATCCGATGACATGGTAAAACATGCTTAAACTTCTTCGTATCAAAAAATGTTGTTAACAAAAGTTCCAAGTCATGACTTTTCTAGGCGAAAAGGTCTCTTGTAAAAATCTCGTAAACCCAACCGTTATCGAAAAAACTCACTTCAAAATGCATTTCTGCTATTTGATCACTTGAAGTAAACGTTCACTCTACTTTCTTGAATCGAATACAATGATCTATAGAAGCTTGTAAATGATTCGTATTGAATGATTAACTCTATTAAAAAATGTGCTTTTACTATGCAATGACATGGTAAAACATGCTTTAACTTCGTCGAATCAAAAAATGTTGTTAAAAAAAGTTCCTAGTCATGACTTTTCTAGGCGAAAAGGTCTCTTGGGAAAATCTCGTAAAACCAACCGTTATCGAAAAAACTCACTTCAAAATACATTTTCTGATATTTGATGATTTGAAGTAAACGTTCACTCTACTTCGTTGAGTCGAATACAACGTTCTATGGATGCTTGCAAATGATTCGTATTGAATGTTTAACTCGATTCAAAATTTTGCATTTACTATCCGATGACATGGTAAAACATGCTTTAACTTCTTCGAATCAAAAAATGTTGTTAACAAAAGTTCCTAGTCATGACTTTTCTAGGCGAAAAGGTCTCTTGTAAAAATCTCGTAAACCCAACCGTTATCGAAAAAACTCACTTCAAAATGCATTTCTGCTATTTGATCACTTGAAGTAAACGTTCCCTCTACTTTCTTGAATCGAATACAATGATCTATAGAAGCTTGTAAATGATTCGTATTGAATGATTAACTCTATTAAAAAATGTGCTTTTACTATGCAATGACATGGTAAAACATGCTTTAACTTCGTCGAATCAAAAAATGTTGTTAACAAAAGTTCCTAGTCATGACCTTTCTAGGCGAAAAGGTCTCTTGGGAAAATCTCGTAAAACGAACCGTTATCGAAAAAACTCACCTCAATATGCATTTCTGCTATTTATCACTTGATGTAAACGTTCACTCTACTTTGTTGAATCGAATACAATGATCTATACAAGCTTGAAAATGATTCGTATTGAATGTTTAACTCGATTCAAAATTGTGCATTTACTATCCGATGACATGGTAAAACATGCTTTAACTTTGTGGAATCAAAAAAATGTTGTTAACAAAAGTTTCTAGTCATGACTTTTCTAGGCGAAAAGGTCTCTCGGGAAAATCTCGTAAAACCAACCGTTACCGAGAAAACTCACTTCAAATTGCATTTCAGATATTTGATGATTTGAAGTAAACGTTTTCTCTACTTTGTTGAATCGAATAAAATGATCTATAGAAGCTTGCAAATGATTCGTATTGAATGTTTAACTCGATTCAAAATTGTGCATTTACTATCCGATGACATGGTAAAACATGCTTTAACTTCGTCGAATCAAAAAATGTTGTTAACAAAAGTTCCTAATCATGACTTTTCTAGGCGAAAAGGTCTCTTGGGAAAATCTCGTAAGACCAACCGTTATCGAAAAAACTCACTTCAAAATACATTTCTGATATTTGATGATTTGAAGGAAACGTTCACTCTACTTCGTTGAGTCGAATACAACGTTCTATGGATGCTTGTAAATGATTCGTATTGAATGTTTAACTAGATTCAAAAATGTGCCTTTACTATGCGATGACATTGTAAAACATGCTTTAACTTCGTCGAATCAAAAAATGTTGTTAACAAAAGTTCCTAGTCATGACTTTTCTAGGCGAAAAGGTCTCTTGGGAAAATCTCGTAAGACCAACCGTTACCGAGAAAACTCACTTCAAAATGCATATTTGCTATTTGATCATTTGAAGTAAACGTTCACTCTACTTTGTTGATTCGAATACAGTGTCCTATAGAAGCTTGTACATAATTCGTATTTAGTGTTTAACTCGATTCAAAATTGTGCATTTACTATCCGATGACATGGTAAAACATGCTTAAACTTCTTCGAATCAAAAAATGTTGTTAACAAAAGCTCCTAGTCATGACTTTTCGAGGCGAAAAGGTCTCTTGTAAAAATCTCGTAAACCCAACCGTTATCGAAAAAACTCACTTCAAAATGCATTTCTGCTATTTGATCACTTGAAGTAAAACGTTCACTCTACTTTCTTGAATCGAATACAATGATCTATAGAAGCTTGTAAATGATTCGTATTGAATGATTAACTCTATTAAAAAATGTGCTTTTACTATGCAATGACATGGTAAAACATGCTTTAACTTCGTCGAATCAAAAAATGTTGTTAACAAAAGTTCCTAGTCATGACTTTTCTAGGCGAAAAGGTCTCTTGGGAAAATCTCGTAAAACGAACCGTTATCGAAAAAACTCACCTCAATATGCATTTCTGCTATTTATCACTTGATGTAAACGTTCACTCTACTTTGTTGAATCGAATACAATGATCTATACAAGCTTGAAAATGATTCGTATTGAATGTTTAACTCGATTCAAAATTGTGCATTTACTATCCGATGACATGGTAAAACATGCTTTAACTTTGTGGAATCAAAGAAATGTTGTTAATACAATGATCTATAGAAGCTTGTAAATGATTCGTATTGAATGATTAACTCTATTAAAAAATGTGCTTTTACTATGCAATGACATGGTAAAACATGCTTTAACTTCGTCGAATCAAAAAATGTTGTTAACAAAAGTTCCTAATCATGACTTTTCTAGGCGAAAAGGTCTCTTGGGAAAATCTCGTAAGACCAACCGTTATCGAAAAAACTCACTTCAAAATACATTTCTGATATTTGATGATTTGAAGGAAACGTTCACTCTACTTCGTTGAGTCGAATACAACGTTCTATGGATGCTTGTAAATGATTCGTATTGAATGTTTAACTAGATTCAAAAATGTGCCTTTACTATGCGATGACATTGTAAAACATGCTTTAACTTCGTCGAATCAAAAAATGTTGTTAACAAAAGTTCCTAGTCATGACTTTTCTAGGCGAAAAGGTCTCTTGGGAAAATCTCGTAAGACCAACCGTTACCGAGAAAACTCACTTCAAAATGCATATTTGCTATTTGATCATTTGAAGTAAACGTTCACTCTACTTTGTTGATTCGAATACAGTGTCCTATAGAAGCTTGTACATAATTCGTATTTAGAGTTTAACTCGATTCAAAATTGTGCATTTACTATCCGATGACATGGTAAAACATGCTTAAACTTCTTCGAATCAAAAAATGTTGTTAACAAAAGCTCCTAGTCATGACTTTTCGAGGCGAAAAGGTCTCTTGTAAAAATCTCGTAAACCCAACCGTTATCGAAAAAACTCACTTCAAAATGCATTTCTGCTATTTGATCACTTGAAGTAAAACGTTCACTCTACTTTCTTGAATCGAATACAATGATCTATAGAAGCTTGTAAATGATTCGTATTGAATGATTAACTCTATTAAAAAATGTGCTTTTACTATGCAATGACATGGTAAAACATGCTTTAACTTCGTCGAATCAAAAAATGTTGTTAACAAAAGTTCCTAGTCATGACTTTTCTAGGCGAAAAGGTCTCTTGTAAAAATCTCGTAAACCCAACCGTTACCGAGAAAACTCACTTGCACATGCATTTCAGATATTTGATGATTTGAAGTAAACGTTTTCTCTACTTTGTTGAATCAAATAAAATGATCTATAGAAGCTTGCAAATGATTCGTATTGAATGTTTAACTCGATTCAAAATTGTGCATTTACTATCCGATGACTTGGTAAAACATGCTTTAACTTCTTCGAATCAAAAAATGTTGTTAACAAAAGTAGGAACTTTTGTTAACAACATTTTTTGACTAGGAAGTCATGACTTTTCTAGGCGAGAAGGTCTCTTGGGAAAATCTCGTAAAACGAACCGTTATCGAAAAAACTCACTTCAAAATACATTTATGATATTTGATGATTTGAAGGAAACGTTCACTCTACTTCGTTGAGTCGAATACAACGTTCTATGGATGCTCGTAAATGATTCGTATTGAATGTTTAACTCGATTCAAAATTGTGCCTTTACTATGCGATGACATTGTAAAACATGCTTTAACTTCGTCGAATCAAAAAATGATGTTAACAAAAGTTCCTAGTCATGACTTTTCTAGGCGAAAAGGTCTCTTGTAAAAATCTCGTAAACCCAACCGTTATCGAAAAAACTCACTTCAAAATGCATTTCTGCTATTTGATCACTTGAAGTAAACGTTCACTCTACTTCGTTGAGTCGAATACAACGTTCTATGGATGCTTGTAAATGATTCGTATTGAATGTTTAACTCGATTAAAAAATGTGCTTTTACTATGCGATGACATGGTAAAACATGCTTTAACTACGTCGAATCAAAAAATGTTGTTAACAAAAGTTCCTAGTCATGACTTTTCTAGGCGAAAAGGTCTCTTGTAAAAATCTCGTAAACCCAACCGTTATCGAAAAAACTCACTTCAAAATGCATTTCTGCTATTTGATCACTTGAAGTAAACGTTCACTCTACTTTATTGAATCGAATACAATGATCTATAGAAGCTTGTAAATGATTCGTATTGAATGATTAACTCGATTAAAAAATGTGCTTTTACTATGCGATGACATGGTAAAACATGCTTTAACTACGTCGAATCAAAAAATGTTGTTAACAAAAGTTCCTAGTCATGACTTTTCTAGGCGAAAAGGTCTCTTGTAAAAATCTCGTAAACCCAACCGTTATCGAAAAAACTCACTTCAAAATGCATTTCAGCTATTTGATCACTTGAAGTAAACGTTCACTCTACTTTCTTGAATCGAATACAATGATCTATAGAAGCTTGTAAATGATTCGTATTGAATGATTAACTCGATTAAAAAATGTGCTTTTACTATGCGATGACATGGTAAAACATGCTTTAACTACGTCGAATCAAAAAATGTTGTTAACAAAAGTTCCTAGTCATGACTTTTCTAGGCGAAAAGGTCTCTTGTAAAAATCTCGTAAACTCAACCGTTATCGAAAAAACTCACTTCCAAATGCATTTCTGCCATTTGATCACTTGAAGTAAACGTTCACTCTACTTTCTTGAATCGAATACAATGATCTATAGAAGCTTGTAAATGATTCGTATTGAATGATTAACTCTATTAAAAAATGTGCTTTTACTATGCATGGTAAAACATGCTTTAACTTCGTCGAATCAAAAAATATTGTTAACAAAAGTTCCTAGTCATGACTTTTCTAGGCGAAAAGGTCTCTTGGGAAAATCTCGTAAAACGAACCGTTATCGAAAAAACTCACCTCAATATGCATTTCTGCTATTTATCACTTGATGCAAACGTTCACTCTACTTTGTTGAATCGAATACAATGATCTATAGAAGCTTGCAAATGATTCGTATTGAATGTTTAACTCGATTCAAAATTGTGCATTTACTATCCGATGACTTGGTAAAACATGCTTTAACTTCGTCGAATCAAAAAATGTTGTTAACAAAAGTTCCTAGTCATGGCTTTTCTAGGCGAAAAGGTCTCTTGGGAAAATCTCGTAAAACGAACCGTCATCGAAAAAACTCACCTCAATATGCATTTCTGCTATTTATCACTTGATGTAAACGTTCACTCTACTTTGTTGAATCGAATACAATGATCTATAGAAGCTTGCAAATGATTCGTATTGAATGTTTAACTCGATTCAAAATTGTGCATTTACTATCCGATGACTTGGTAAAACATGCTTTAACTTCGTCGAATCAAAAAATGTTGTTAACAAAAGTTCCTAGTCATGGCTTTTCTAGGCGAAAAGGTCTCTTGGGAAAATCTCGTAAAACGAACCGTCATCGAAAAAACTCACCTCAATATGCATTTCTGCTATTTATCACTTGATGTAAACGTTCACTCTACTTTGTTGAATCGAATACAATGATCTATACAAGCTTGAAAATGATTCCTATTGAATGTTTAACTCGATTCAAAATTGTGCATTTACTATCCGATGACATGGTAAAACATGCTTTAACTTCGTGGAATCAAAAAATGTTGTTAACAAAAGTTTCTAGTCATGACTTTTCTAGGCGAAAAGGTCTCTCGGGAAAATCTCGTAAAACCAACCGTTACCGAGAAAACTCACTTCAAATTGCATTTCAGATATTTGATGATTTGAAGTAAACGTTTTCTCTACTTTGTTGAATCGATTAAAATGATCTATAGAAGTTTGCAAATGATTCGTATTGAATGTTTAACTCGATTCAAAATTGTGCATTTACTATCCGATGACATGGTAAAACATGCTTAAACTTCTTCGAATCAAAAAATGTTGTTAACAAAAGCTCCTAGTCATGACTTTTCGAGGCGAAAAGGTCTCTTGTAAAAATCTCGTAAACCCAACCGTTATCGAAAAAACTCACTTCAAAATGCATTTCTGCTATTTGATCACTTGAAGTAAAACATTCACTCTACTTTCTTGAATCGAATACAATGATCTATAGAAGCTTGTAAATGATTCGTATTGAATGATTAACTCTATTAAAAAATGTGCTTTTACTATGCAATGACATGGTAAAACATGCTTTAACTTCGTCGAATCAAAAAATGTTGTTAACAAAAGTTCCTAGTCATGACTTTTCTAGGCGAAAAGGTCTCTTGTAAAAATCTCGTAAACCCAACCGTTACCGAGAAAACTCACTTGCACATGCATTTCAGATATTTGATGATTTGAAGTAAACGTTTTCTCTACTTTGTTGAATCAAATAAAATGATCTATAGAAGCTTGCAAATGATTCGTATTGAATGTTTAACTCGATTCAAAATTGTGCATTTACTATCCGATGACTTGGTAAAACATGCTTTAACTTCTTCGAATCAAAAAATGTTGTTAACAAAAGTTCCTAGTCATGACTTTTCTAGGCGAGAAGGTCTCTTGGGAAAATCTCGTAAAACGAACCGTTATCGAAAAAACTCACTTCAAAATACATTTATGATATTTGATGATTTGAAGGAAACGTTCACTCTACTTCGTTGAGTCGAATACAACGTTCTATGGATGCTCGTAAATGATTCGTATTGAATGTTTAACTCGATTCAAAATTGTGCCTTTACTATGCGATGACATTGTAAAACATGCTTTAACTTCGTCGAATCAAAAAATGATGTTAACAAAAGTTCCTAGTCATGACTTTTCTAGGCGAAGAGGTCTCTTGTAAAAATCTCGTAAACCCAACCGTTATCGAAAAAACTCACTTCAAAATGCATTTCTGCTATTTGATCACTTGAAGTAAACGTTCACTCTACTTCGTTGAGTCGAATACAACGTTCTATGGATGCTTGTAAATGATTCGTATTGAATGTTTAACTCGATTAAAAAATGTGCTTTTACTATGCGATGACATGGTAAAACATGCGTTAACTACGTCGAATCAAAAAATGTTGTTAACAAAAGTTCCTAGTCATGACTTTTCTAGGCGAAAAGGTCTCTTGTAAAAATCTCGTAAACCCAACCGTTATCGAAAAAACTCACTTCAAAATGCATTTCTGCTATTTGATCACTTGAAGTAAACGTTCACTCTACTTTATTGAATCGAATACAATGATCTATAGAAGCTTGTAAATGATTCGTATTGAATGATTAACTCGATTAAAAAATGTGCTTTTACTATGCGATGACATGGTAAAACATGCTTTAACTACGTCGAATCAAAAAATGTTGTTAACAAAAGTTCCTAGTCATGACTTTTCTAGGCGAAAAGGTCTCTTGTAAAAATCTCGTAAACCCAAACGTTATCGAAAAAACTCACTTCAAAATGCATTTCAGCTATTTGATCACTTGAAGTAAACGTTCACTCTACTTTCTTGAATCGAATACAATGATCTATAGAAGCTTGTAAATGATTCGTATTGAATGATTAACTCGATTAAAAAATGTGCTTTTACTATGCGATGACATGGTAAAACATGCTTTAACTACGTCGAATCAAAAAATGTTGTTAACAAAAGTTCCTAGTCATGACTTTTCTAGGCGAAAAGGTCTCTTGTAAAAATCTCGTAAACTCAACCGTTATCGAAAAAACTCACTTCCAAATGCATTTCTGCTATTTGATCACTTGAAGTAAACGTTCACTCTACTTTCTTGAATCGAATACAATGATCTATAGAAGCTTGTAAATGATTCGTATTGAATGATTAACTCTATTAAAAAATGTGCTTTTACTATGCAATGACATGGTAAAACATGCTTTAACTTCGTCGAATCAAAAAATATTGTTAACAAAAGTTCCTAGTCATGACTTTTCTAGGCGAAAAGGTCTCTTGGGAAAATCTCGTAAAACGAACCGTTATCGAAAAAACTCACCTCAATATGCATTTCTGCTATTTATCACTTGATGCAAACGTTCACTCTACTTTGTTGAATCGAATACAATGATCTATAGAAGCTTGCAAATGATTCGTATTGAATGTTTAACTCGATTCAAAATTGTGCATTTACTATCCGATGACATGGTAAAACATGCTTTAACTTCGTCGAATCAAAAAATGTTGTTAACAAAAGTTCCTAGTCATGACTTTTCTAGGCGAAAAGGTCTCTTGGGAAAATCTCGTAAGACCAACCGTTATCGAAAAAACTCACTTCAAAATACATTTCTGATATTTGATGATTTGAAGGAAACGTTCACTCTACTTCGTTGAGTCGAATACAACGTTCTATGGATGTTTGTAAATGATTCGTATTGAATGTTTAACTAGATTCAAAAATGTGCCTTTACTATGCGATGACATTGTAAAACATGCTTTAACTTCGTCGAATCAAAAAATGTTGTTAACAAAAGTTCCTAGTCATGACATTTCTAGGCGAAAAGGTCTCTTGGGAAAATCTCGTAAGACCAACCGTTACCGAGAAAACTCACTTCAAAATGCATATTTGCTATTTGATCATTTGAAGTAAACGTTCACTCTACTTTGTTGATTCGAATACAGTGTCCTATAGAAGCTTGTACATAATTCGTATTTAGTGTTTAACTCGATTCAAAATTGTGCATTTACTATCCGATGACATGGTAAAACATGCTTTAACTACGTCGAATCAAAAAATGTTGTTAACAAAAGTTCCTAGTCATGACTTTTCTAGGCGAAAAGGTCTCTTGTAAAAATCTCGTAAACCCAACCGTTATCGAAAAAACTCACTTCAAAGTGCATTTCTGCTATTTGATCACTTGAAGTAAACGTTCACTCTACTTTCTTGAATCGAATACAATGATCTATAGAAGCTTGTAAATGATTCGTATTGAATGATTAACTCTATTAAAAAATGTGCTTTTACTATGCAATGACATGGTAAAACATGCTTTAACTTCGTCGAATCAAAAAATGTTGTTAACAAAAGTTCCTAGTCATGACTTTTCTAGGCGAAAAGGTCTCTTGGGAAAATCTCGTAAAACGAACCGTTATCGAAAAAACTCACCTCAATATGCATTTCTGCTATTTATCACTTGATGTAAACGTTCACTCTACTTTGTTGAATCGAATACAATGATCTATACAAGCTTGAAAATGATTCGTATTGAATGTTTAACTCGATTCAAAATTGTGCATTTACTATCCGATGACATGGTAAAACATGCTTTAACTTCGTGGAATCAAAAAAATGTTGTTAACAAAAGTTTCTAGTCATGACTTTTCTAGGCGAAAAGGTCTCTCGGGAAAATCTCGTAAAACCAACCGTTACCGAGAAAACTCACTTCAAATTGCATTTCAGATATTTGATGATTTGAAGTAAACGTTTTCTCTACTTTGTTGAATCGAATAAAATGATCTATAGAAGCTTGCAAATGATTCGTATTTAATGTTTAACTCGATTCAAAATTGTGCATTTACTATCCGATGACTTGGTAAAACATGCTTTAACTTCGTCGAATCAAAAAATGTTTTTAACAAAAGTTCCTAGTCATGGCTTTTCTAGGCGAAAAGGTCTCTTGGGAAAATCTCGTAAAACCAACCGTTATCGAAAAAACTCACTTCAAAATACATTTTCTGATATTTGATGATTTGAAGTAAACGTTCACTCTACTTCGTTGAGTCGAATACAACGTTCTATGGATGATTGTAAATGATTCGTATTGAATGTTTAACTAGATTCAAAAATGTGCCTTTACTATGCGATGACATTGTAAAACATGCTTTAACTTCGTGGAATCAAAAAAATGTTGTTAACAAAAGTTTCTAGTCATGACTTTTCTAGGCGAAAAGGTCTCTCGGGAAAATCTCGTAAAACCAACCGTTACCGAGAAAACTCACTTCAAATTGCATTTCAGATATTTGATGATTTGAAGTAAACGTTTTCTCTATTTTGTTGAATCGAATAAAATGATCTATAGAAGCTTGCAAATGATTCGTATTGAATGTTTAACTCGATTCAAAATTGTGCATTTACTATCCGATGACATGGTAAAACATGCTTTAACTTCGTCGAATCAAAAAATGTTGTTAACAAAAGTTCCTAGTCATGACTTTTCTAGGCGAAAAGGTCTCTTGGGAAAATCTCGTAAAACCAACCGTTATCGAAAAAACTCACTTCAAAATACATTTTCTGATATTTGATGATTTGAAGTAAACGTTCACTCTACTTCGTTGAATCGAATACAATGATCTATAGAAGCTTGAAAATGATTCGTATTGAATGTTTAACTCGATTCAAAATTGAGCATTTACTATCCGATGACATGGTAAAACATGCTTTAACTTCGTGGAATCAAAAAAATGTTGTTAACAAAAGTTTCTAGTCATGACTTTTCTAGGCGAAAAGATCTCTCGGGAAAATCTCGTAAAACGAACCGTTATCGAAAAAACTCACTTCAAAATACATTTATGATATTTGATGATTTGAAGGAAACGTTCACTCTACTTCGTTGAGTCGAATAAAATGATCTATAGAAGCTTGCAAATGATTCGTATTGAATGTTTAACTCGATTCAAAATTGTGCACTTACTATCCGATGACTTGGTAAAACATGCTTTAACTTCGTCGAATCAAAAAATGTTGTTAACAAAAGTTCCTAGTCATGACTTCTAGGTGAAAAGGTCTCTCGGGAAAATTTCGTAAAACCAACCGTTACCGAGAAAACTCACTTCAAATTGCATTTCAGATATTTGATGATTTGAAGTAAACGTTTTCTCTATTTTGTTGAATCGAATAAAATGATCTATAGAAGCTTGCAAATGATTCGTATTGAATGTTTAACTCGATTCAAAATTGTGCACTTACTATCCGATGACTTGGTAAAACATGCTTTAACTTCGTCGAATCAAAAAATGTTGTTAACAAAAGTTCCTAGTCATGGCTTTTCTAGGCGAAAAGGTCTCTTGGGAAAATCTCGTAAAACCAACCGTTATCGAAAAAACTCACTTCAAAATACATTTTCTGATGTTTGATGATTTGAAGTAAACGTTCACTCTACTTCGTTGAGTCGAATACAACGTTCTTCTTGCAAATGATTCGTATTGAAGTTTAACTCGATTCAAAATTGTGCATTTACTATCCGATGACATGGTAAAACATGCTTTAACTTCTTCGAATCAAAAAATGTTGTTAACAAAAGTTCCTAGTCATGACTTTTCTAGGCGAGAAGGTCTCTTGGGAAAATCTCGTAAAACGAACCGTTATCAAAAAAACTCACTTCAAAATACATTTATGATATTTGATGATTTGAAGGAAACGTTCACTCTACTTCGTTGCGTCGAATACAACGTTCTATGGATGCTCGTAAATGATTCGTATTGAATGTTTAACTCGATTCAAAATTGTGCCTTTACTATGCGATGACATTGTAAAACATGCTTTAACTTCGTCGAATCAAAAAATGATATTAACAAAAGTTCCTAGTCATGACTTTTCTAGGCGAAAAGGTCTCTTGTAAAAATCTCGTAAACCCAACCGTTATCGAAAAAACTCACTTCAAAACGCATTTCTGCTATTTGATCACTTGAAGTAAACGTTCACTCTACTTCGTTGAGTCGAATACAACGTTCTACGGATGCTTGTAAATGATTCGTATTGAATGTTTAACTCGATTAAAAAATGTGCTTTTACTATGCGATGACATGGTAAAACATGCTTTAACTTCTTCGAATCAAAAAATATTGTTAACAAAAGTTCCTAGTCATGACTTTTCTAGGCGAAAAGGTCTCTTGGGAAAATCTCGTAAAACGAACCGTTATCGAAAAAACTCACCTCAATATGTATTTCTGCTATTTATCACTTGATGTAAACGTTCACTCTACTTTGTTGAATCGAATACAATGATCTATACAAGCTTGAAAATGATTCGTATTGAATGTTTAACTCGATTCAAAATTGTGCATTTACTATCCGATGACATGGTAAAACATGCTTTAACTTCTTCGAATCAAAAAATGTTGTTAACAAAAGTTCCTAGTTATGACTTTTCTAGGCGAGAAGGTCTCTTGGGAAAATCTCGTAAAACGAACCGTTATCGAAAAAACTCACTTCAAAATACATTTATGATATTTGATAATTTGAAGTAAACATTCACTCTACTTCGTTGAGTCGAATACAACGTTCTATGGATGCTCGTAAATGATTCGTATTGAATGTTTAACTCGATTCAAAATTGTGCCTTTAATATGCGATGACACAACCGTTATCGAAAAAACTCACTTCAAAATGCATTTCAGCTATTTGATCACTTGAAGTAAACGTTCACTCTACTTTCTTGAATCGAATACAATGATCTATAGAAGCTTGTAAATGATTCGTTTTGAATGATTAACTCGATTAAAAAATGTGCTTTTAATATGCGATGACATGGTAAAACATGCTTTAACTACGTCGAATCAAAAAATGTTGTTAACAAAAGTTCCTAGTCATGACTTTTCTAGGCGAAAAGGTCTCTTGTAACAATATCGTAAACCCAACCGTTATCGAAAAAACTCACTTCAAAATGCATTTCAGCTATTTGATCACTTGAAGTAAACGTTCACTCTACTTTCTTGAATCGAATACAATGATCTATAGAAGCTTGTAAATGATTCGTATTGAATGATTAACTCGATTAAAAAATGTGCTTTTACTATGCGATGACATGGTAAAACATGCTTTAACTACGTCGAATCAAAAAATGTTGTTAACAAAAGTTCCTAGTCATGACTTTTCTAGGCGAAAAGGTCTCTTGTAAAAATCTCGTAAATCCAACCGTTATCGAAAAAACTCACTTCAAAATGCATTTCTGCTATTTGATCACTTGATGTAAACGTTCACTCTACTTTGTTGAATCGAATACAATGATCTATACAAGCTTGAAAATGATTCGTATTGAATGTTTAACTCGATTCAAAATTGTGCATTTACTATCCGATGACATGGTAAAACATGCTTTAACTTCGTGGAATCAAAAAAATGTTGTTAACAAAAGTTTCTAGTCATGACTTTTCTAGGCGAAAAGGTCTCTCGGGAAAATCTCGTAAAACCAACCGTTACCGAGAAAACTCACTTCAAATTGCATTTCAGATATTTGATGATTTGAAGTAAACGTTTTCTCTACTTTGTTGAATCGAATAAAATGATCTATAGAAGCTTGCAAATGATTCGTATTTAATGTTTAACTCGATTCAAAATTGTGCATTTACTATCCGATGACTTGGTAAAACATGCTTTAACTTCGTCGAATCAAAAAATGTTGTTAACAAAAGTTCCTAGTCATGGCTTTTCTAGGCGAAAAGGTCTCTTGGGAAAATCTCGTAAAACCAACCGTTATCGAAAAAACTCACTTCAAAATACATTTTCTGATATTTGATGATTTGAAGTAAACGTTCACTCTACTTCGTTGAGTCGAATACAACGTTCTATGGATGCTTGTAAATGATTCGTATTGAATGTTTAACTAGATTCAAAAATGTGCCTTTACTATGCGATGACATTGTAAAACATGCTTTAACTTCGTCGAATCAAAAAATGTTGTTAACAAAAGTTCCTAGTCATGACTTTTCTAGGCGAAAAGGTCTCTCGGGAAAATCTCGTAAAACCAACCGTTACCGAGAAAACTCACTTCAAATTGCATTTCAGATATTTGATGATTTGAAGTAAACGTTTTCTCTATTTTGTTGAATCGAATAAAATGATCTATAGAAGCTTGCAAATGATTCGTATTGAATGTTTAACTCGATTCAAAATTGTGCATTTACTATCCGATGACATGGTAAAACATGCTTTAACTTCGTCGAATCAAAAAATGTTGTTAACAAAAGTTTCTAGTCATGACTTTTCTAGGCGAAAATGTCTCTCGGGAAAATCTCGTAAAACGAACCGTTATCGAAAAAACTCACTTCAAAATACATTTATGATATTTGATGATTTGAAGGAAACGTTCACTCTACTTCGTTGAGTCGAATAAAATGATCTATAGAAGCTTGCAAATGATTCGTATTGAATGTTTAACTCGATTCAAAATTGTGCACTTACTATCCGATGACTTGGTAAAACATGCTTTAACTTCGTCGAATCAAAAAATGTTGTTAACAAAAGTTCCTAGTCATGACTTTTCTAGGCGAAAAGGTCTCTCGGGAAAATTTCGTAAAACCAACCGTTACCGAGAAAACTCACTTCAAATTGCATTTCAGATATTTGATGATTTGAAGTAAACGTTTTCTCTATTTTGTTGAATCGAATAAAATGATCTATAGAAGCTTGCAAATGATTCGTATTGAATGTTTAACTCGATTCAAAATTGTGCATTTACTATCCGATGACATGGTAAAACATGCTTTAACTTCGTCGAATCAAAAAATGTTGTTAACAAAAGTTCCTAGTCATGACTTTTCTAGGCGAAAAGGTCTCTTGGGAAAATCTCGTAAAACCAACCGTTATCGAAAAAACTCACTTCAAAATACATTTTCTGATATTTGATGATTTGAAGTAAACGTTCACTCTACTTCGTTGAATCGAATACAATGATCTATAGAAGCTTGAAAATGATTCGTATTGAATGTTTAACTCGATTCAAAATTGTGCATTTACTATCCGATGACATGGTAAAACATACTTTAACTTCGTGGAATCAAAAAAATGTTGTTAACAAAAGTTTCTAGTCATGACTTTTCTAGGCGAAAAGGTCTCTCGGGAAAATCTCGTAAAACGAACCGTTATCGAAAAAACTCACTTCAAAATACATTTATGATATTTGATGATTTGAAGGAAACGTTCACTCTACTTCGTTGAGTCGAATAAAATGATCTATAGAAGCTTGCAAATGATTCGTATTGAATGTTTAACTCGATTCAAAATTGTGCACTTACTATCCGATGACTTGGTAAAACATGCTTTAACTTCGTCGAATCAAAAAATGTTGTTAACAAAAGTTCCTAGTCATGGCTTTTCTAGGCGAAAAGGTCTCTTGGGAAAATCTCGTAAAACCAACCGTTATCGAAAAAACTCACTTCAAAATACATTTTCTGATGTTTGATGATTTGAAGTAAACGTTCACTCTACTTCGTTGAGTCGAATACAACGTTCTATGGATGCTTGCAAATGATTCGTATTGAATGTTTAACTCGATTCAAAATTGTGCATTTACTATCCGATGACATGGTAAAACATGCTTTAACTTCTTCGAATCAAAAAATGTTGTTAACAAAAGTTCCTACTCATGACTTTTCTAGGCGAAAAGGTCTCTTGGAAAAATCTCGTAAAACCAACCGTTATCGAAAAAACTCACTTCAAAATGCATTTTTGCTATTTGATCATTTGAAGTAAACGTTCACTCTACTTTGTTGATTCGAATAGGTACAGTGTTCTATAGAAGCTTGTATATGATTCCTATTGAATGATTAACTCGATTCAAAAATGTGCTTCTACTATGCGATGACATGGTAAAACATGCTTTAACTTCGTCGAATTAAAAAAATATTGTTAAAAAAAGTTCCTAGTCATGACTTTTCTAGGCGAAAAGACGTCTTGGGAAAATCTCGTAAAACCCACCGTTATCGAAAAAACTCACTTCAAAATGCATTTTTGCTATTTGATCACTTGAAGGAAACGTTCACTCTACTTTGTTGAATCGAATGCAATGATCTATAGAAGTTTTTAAATGATTCGTATTGAATGACTAACTCGAATCAAAAATGTGTGTGTTTCGATAACAATGGGTTTTACGAGATTTTCCCCAAGAGACCTATTCGCCTAGAAAACTTGTAATGAAGCATTCTTTAAATTCCTGCTCCATTACTAAGATTCCGGATTTACACACGACACCAATGTGCACACGGCCCGCAAACCTGCCCATCTCCCTTCTAGAAGCATGGATTTGCACACGACACTAAACTATACGCAGTTCTACGTCACCAGTAAGCGAGGATTCTCGGATATAAAAGCCCGGCCGCAAATCAACATAATTCAGAATGGATAATCCTGCCAATCTGTCTACAGCGTGCTGAGCTGGATATATTGCAGTTTTGTGCATCTCCCGACGCAAACACGACGGAACGAATGCAATCTGACCCTGGGAATCCTACAGCGTGTTGAACTGGGACCCCCTCGAGTCGTTAGTCATTCCCCGGCGCCGTTTCGCCGCCAAAGCCAGAGACGTCGCATCGCAACCGTTACACTCTCTCTCTCAGATAATAGAAAATGTCTTAAGAACCGTAAAAGATACGGACATATAACCTGTACCTGTATGTTATGTAACACTGCCACACATTACCTGTTTGAAAAAGTAAATAAATTGTTTATATTGGGGCTATCTTATTAACTAATCTGGACCCTGATTAATCTCCGAACCAGCTACCCGACAAGAAACCGTTACATAATTTGGCGACCGAGCAGATTTCAACAAACCGTTACATAATTTGGCGCCCGAGTACATTTTGAGACTTTAGTTTATTCCAGATAGCCCAAAAAGAGACGTTCACGAATGAGAGAGAGATATAAAGATATTTCAAGTCAAGAGAGAAAACGAAAATGAAAAGGATTTTGTGGTGGCAATCCAGACTACTACAATTTTAACCCCAGAAGAGGCACGATTTCCGAATAGTACCGAAAGTACGTTAAACGAACCAAATTCCAGACACAAATCCAGATTACTGCATTAGAGATGATAGATGTACCGTCACATATGGAGCAGTAATATATTTAAATTTATGTCCAGAGTCCCGAAAATACGTTAAACGAACCGATGTCCAGAAACAAATCCAGATTACTGCATTATAGACAATAGCTGTACTGTCATATATGGAGCAGTAAAATAATTTAAAATGTCCAGAGTCCCGAAAATACGTTAATCGAACCGATGTCCAGAAAAAAACTCCAGATTACTGCATTATAGACGGAATCCTGTACCGCCATATATGGAGCAGTAATAATTTTATAGATCCCGAATTTTCCAACCCATGGAAACCCTGTATCCCGCAACCGTAACGAAAAAAAGTCCAGTAAAACCAGAGTCATCCAAAATAAGTGATGAAGTTGGAAGTCCAAGTGCCAGACCTGCTGTCACCTCTGCCTCCGACACCCGAAGCCAAAAGGCCGCCCCCAGTCCGAGACGCAACAGCAAACCCTGATGCCGTCCCCAGTCCGAGACGTACCGTCCCCGATGCCATCCGAAGTCCGAGATGTACCGCCCCCGATGCCGTCCCCAGTCCGAGAAGTACCGTCCCCGATGCCGTCCCCAGTTCGAGAAGTATCATCCCAGATGCCGTCCCTGATGCCAACCCGGATGCCGCCCCCAGTCCGAGACGTACCGTCCCAGATGCCGCCCCCAGTCCGAGACGCACCATCCCCGATGCCGTCCCCAGTCCGAGGCTTATCGTCCCCGATGCCGTCCCTAGTCCGAGACGTACCGCCCCCGATGCCGTCCCCAGTTCGAGACGTATCATCCCAGATGCCGTCCCTGATGCCAACCCCGATGCCGCCCCCAGTCCGAGAGGTACCGTCCCCAGTTCGGAGACAGCCCTAGCCCCCCGAAGCCACCGACCCCAGGTAGGCCACCGGTCCCAGCTCCGCAACGGAAGCGACAGTTCAGGCGCCACAACCAAGATGGCCCCGCTTCCAGGATCCCTGGCAACGTCCTCCCTGTCCGCCATCGCCCCCTGCAGTAGACGTCCGAAAGAACCACATTTGTATTTGTATACCTGTTTCTTGCAATTTTTTTTGTGCTCATTTATTTTAACTATTTTACCTGTACCATAGTTCTAAGATGTTTTACATACTGTCTGTTATTTAAAAATTTGTTTTTCTCTACATATGCACATACATGTATACGTATATATACCAGGTGTATACGAAAGAATTGACCATTCTTTCTTTATTATGTTTGAAGATGTTCAGTAACTTGTTTTCTCATTGCTTTATTTTTATGTTAAGTTAGTAAAAATTTTCTCTTTGATAGAATTTTGAAAATTTTTTTTGTAAAGAAAGAGGGGAGTGTAATGAAGCATTCTTTAAATTCCTGCTCCATTACTAAGATTTCGGATTTACACACGACACCAATGTGCACACGGCACGCAAACCTACCCATCTCCCGTCTAGAGGCATGGATTTGCACACGACACTAAACTATACGCAGTTCTACGTCACCAGTAAGCGAGGATTCTCGGATATAAAAGCCAGGCCGCAAATCAACATAATTCAGAGTGGATAATTCTGCCAATCTGTCTACAGCGTGCTGAGCTGGACATATTGCAGTTTTGTGCATCTCCCGACGCAAACCCGACGGAACGAATGCAATCTGACCCTGGGAATCCTACAGCGTGTTGAACTGGGACCCCTCGAGTCGTTAGTCATTCCCGGCGCCGTTTCGCCGCCAAAGCCAGAGACGTCGCATCGCAACCGTTACACTCTCTCTCTCTCTCTCTCTCTCAGATAATAGAAAATGTTGTCCTAAGAACCGTAAAAGATACGGACATATAACCTGTACCTGTATGTTATGTAACACTGCCACACATTACCTGTTTGAAAAAGTAAATAAATTGTTTATATTTTTATTGGGCTGTCTTATTAACTAATCTGGACCCTGATTAATCTCCGAACCAGCTACCCGACAAGAAACCGTTACATAATTTGGCGCCCGAGCAGGGAAGCTAGGAACTTTTGTTAACAACATTTTTTGATTCGACGAAGTTAAAGCATGTTTTACCATGACATCGCATAGTAAAAGCACATTTTTGATTCGAGTTAATCATTCAATACGAATCATTTAGAAACTTCTATAGATCATTGTATTCGATTCAACAAAGTAGAGTGAACGTTTCCTTCAAGTGATCAAATAGCAAAAATGCATTTTAAAGTGAGTTTTTTCGATAACGGTGGGTTTTAGGAGATTTTCCCAAGACGTCTTTTCGCCTAGAAAAGTCATGACTAGGAACTTTTGTTAACAACATTTTTTGATTCGACGAAGTTAAAGCATGTTTTACAATGTCATCGCATAGTAAAGGCACAATTTTGAATCGAATACAACGTTCTATGGATGCTTGTAAATGATTCGTATTGAATGTTTAAACATTCAATACGAATCATTTACAAGCATCCATAGAACGTTGTATTCGACTCAACAAAGTAGAGTGAACGTTTACTTCAAATCATCAAATATCATTCAACAAAGTAGAGTGAACGTTTCCTTCAAGTGATCAAATAGCAAAAATGCATTTTGAAGTGAGTTTTTTCGATAACGGTGGGTTTTAGGAAATTTTCCCAAGACGTCTTTTCGCCTAGAAAAGTCATGACTAGGAACTTTTGTTAACAACATTTTTTGATTCGACGAAGTTAAAGCATGTTTTACAATGTCATCGCATAGTAAAGGCACAATTTTGAATCGAATACAACGTTCTATGGATGCTTGTAAATGATTCGTATTGAATGTTTAAACATTCAATACGAATCATTTACAAGCATCCATAGAACGTTGTATTCGACTCAACAAGGTAGAGTGAACGTTTACTTCAAATCATCAAATATCAGAAATGCATTTTGAAGTGAGTTTTTTCGATAACGGTTGGTTTTAGGAAATTTTTCCAAGAGACCTTTTCGCCTAGAAAACTTATGACTAGGAACTTTTGTTAACAACATTTTTTGATTCGACGAAGTTAAAGCATGTTTTACAATGTCATCGCATAGTAAAGGCACAATTTTGAATCGAATACAACGTTCTATGGATGCTTGTAAATGATTCGTATTGAATGTTTAAACATTCAATACGAATCATTTACAAGCATCCATAGAACGTTGTATTCGACTCAACAAAGTAGAGTGAACGTTTACTTCAAATCATCAAATATCATTCAACAAAGTAGAGTGAACGTTTCCTTCAAGTGATCAAATAGCAAAAATGCATTTTGAAGTGAGTTTTTTCGATAACGGTGGGTTTTAGGAAATTTTCCCAAGACGTCTTTTCGCCTAGAAAAGTCATGACTAGGAACTTTTGTTAACAACATTTTTTGATTCGACGAAGTTAAAGCATGTTTTACAATGTCATCGCATAGTAAAGGCACAATTTTGAATCGAATACAACGTTCTATGGATGCTTGTAAATGATTCGTATTGAATGTTTAAACATTCAATACGAATCATTTACAAGCATCCATAGAACGTTGTATTCGACTCAACAAGGTAGAGTGAACGTTTACTTCAAATCATCAAATATCAGAAATGCATTTTGAAGTGAGTTTTTTCGATAACGGTTGGTTTTAGGAAATTTTTCCAAGAGACCTTTTCGCCTAGAAAACTTATGACTAGGAACTTTTGTTAACAACATTTTTTGATTCGACGAAGTTAAAGCATGTTTTACAATGTCATCGCATAGTAAAGGCACAATTTTGAATCGAATACAACGTTCTATGGATGCTTGTAAATGATTCGTATTGAATGTTTAAACATTCAATACGAATCATTTACAAGCATCCATAGAACGTTGTATTCGACTCAACAAAGTAGAGTGAACGTTTACTTCAAATCATCAAATATCAGAAATGCATTTTGAAGTGAGTTTCTTTGATTACGGTTGGTTTTAGGAAATTTTTCCAAGAGACCTTTTCGCCTAGAAAACTCATGACTAGGAACTTTTATTAACAACATTTTTTGATTCGACGAAGTTAAAGCATGTTTTACCATGACATCGCATAGTAAAAGCACATTTTTGATTCGAGTTAATCATTCAATACGAATCATTTAGAAACTTCTATAGATCATTGTATTCGATTCAACAAAGTAGAGTGAACGTTTCCTTCAAGTGATCAAATAGCAAAAATGCATTTTGAAGTGAGTTTTTTCGATAACGGTGGGTTTTACGAGATTTTCCCAAGAGACCTTTTCGCCTAGAGAAGTCATAACTAGGAACTTTTGCTAACAACATTTTTTGATTCGACGAAGTTAAAGCATGTTTTACAATGTCATCGCATAGTAAAGGCACAATTTTGAATCGAGTTAAACATTCAATACGAATCATTTACAAGCATCCATAGAACGTTGTATTCGACTCAACAAAGTAAAGTGAACGTTTACTTCAAATCATCAAATATCAGAAATGCATTTTGAAGTGAGTTTCTTCGATAACTGTTGGTTTTAGGAGATTTTTCTAAGAGACCTTTTCGCCTAGAAAAGTCATGACTTAACAACATTTTCATGAAACGTCGAGATTTTAAGTTTGAGCAAAAAAAATTTTAAAAATTTTTATTGTTCAAATAGGCTTAGAATGTCATGAAACGTCGAGATTTTAAGAGTATGATTTGCGGTAGGACATAATATTTTCATTGATATATATGAAACAGGTATATACGGGTGGGCGTGCACCTTTGACCAATGAAATATGCCCAAAGGCGGAGATAAACAGATTGTGTAATATAAGAGAAATAGTCGAATTCGCGTTGGGTGCACAAGAATTTTTATTTAAAGTAATTTGAGTAGGAAAACTGAATGCGGTTGTAGTGATTCCTTAGACAGTGGTTTTTAATTAAAAGAAAAAACTATCTGTAGGTACATAATGTATATTTACAGTGTACAGGGTGTACTAGTTAACGCGTTATGTCCGATTTTCTCTGTAGTTTTTGAGATAAGTATTTTTTTCCGGGGAATCGATGCCGCTAAGAAACATATAATTGAACATCAAAGAAGAATTGATCGTATTATTTATGTTCTTAATTGACTATTAAAGGAAAGTAAAAAAAGGCATGTAAATTTTAAATATCACTTCCGGTTTACATGGCAATGGCGTTCTTTTTCTTGAAAATAGAATATTAATTACTTCCACATCCAGTGGAAGTATAGTAACAAAAAAATTTTTGAAAATTTTTATTGTTCAGATAGGCTTAGACTGTCATGAAAGGTCGACATTTTAAGTTTCAGCGAAAAAAAATTTCTGTCTGTCTGTCGGTCTAACTTTTTTGTGCGCACGATTACTCTGGAACCGTTTAAGATATTGCCTTGAAATTTGGTACACATATGTACTTTAACGGGATCTGGAACTTGATTATATTTTCATCTTATTCCATCGAAGGGTTGGAGTGTAAATTGGGGTAAATGGGGAGGTAAACAGGTAAATCAAGCAGGTAAGAGTCCGTAAAATTGGTATTTAGTACATATAAGAGAAGCTAAGGTCTCGAAAAATTTTTTGACATTAGCTACCCCCATTTTTTAAGGGGACAAAAAAAAGTGTGATTTAGTGTATGTACAAGAACCAAAAACTTCAAAATATTTTTTTACTTTATAGTCCAAAAATTTTTATTGAAAAATTACCAAAATTCCTCGCTATGTTGGGGTGATTTCTATTACGAATAACTGGCAAAATAAGGATACATATATTACTTCCACATCCAGTGGAAGTATAGTAACGACAAAAAAATTTTTTTAAATTTTTATTGTTCAAATAGGCTTAGAATGTCATGAAACGTCGAAATTTTAAGTTTGAGTGAAAAAAAAATGTCTGTCGGTCTGTAACTTTTTTTTTGTGCGCACGTTTACTCTGGAACCGTTTGAGATATTGACTTGAAATTTGGTACACATATGTACTTTAACGAGATCTAGAACTAGATTATATTTTCATCTTGTTCCGTCGAAGGGTTGGGGGTAAATTGGGGTAAATTTGGGGAAAATAGGTAAATAAAGCAGGTAAGAATTGGTATTTACTATATACAATAGAAGCTAAGGTCTCAAAAAAAATTTTGGCATTAGCCACCCCCATTACCACTCCCACCCCATTATTAAAGAGGATGGAAAACAAAATTTAATTTATTGTGTGTACAAGAATCAGAAACCTCAAAATATTTTTTTACCTTATCCACCCCCACTGCCACCCTCTATCACCACCCCCACCCCCCACCCCACTACCGATGTGGGTTATCGTTTTATGGGTTTTTGAGCTAGACGAATTCAAATATTATATTATTAAACAATTATTTCCACATACAACATTTTTTCGTTGTAAGTGACTTGGATAGAAAATCTGGATGTGGAAGTAGTGATTCCTTGTGCAGCGGTTTTTTTTATTGTTAAATTAGTGTACAATATCGATAATTCTATCATTTCCAATTGAAATTAAAATTTTGTGGACATGCCTATTGAAAGTCGCATTTCGGAGATATGAACTTTACTTTGCTTTTTTTTAAATTAACACTCCATATATGTACCATTTGAAACGCCATAAAAAAGCTTTGTTTTTATAATATGGTACCTATCTTAAACAAATTTTGTCTAATTTACTATAAATTTACAATTTATCAAATTAGCCATGGAAAACAAAAGTATGTAAATTAAAATAAACAATATGTTAGTTCTGTCTAATTTCACTTTATTTTAAATAAAATGGAGAATTTCAATAATTGATACAGTGTGTTTCACTTGAAATGGTAACACCCCAATAACTTTTTTATTTTTTTTCCGATTTGAATCACATTTTACTTACAAATTAGTGTCTACTTATGACCAGAAAAACATTCGCCTCCTACGGTACCAAAGCCACCTGCGGTACCAAAATATGTGGAGAAAATCGGAAAATCATATTAGGCATTTTTTTGTCGGAAAATTTTGTTAATAAAACTTGTTCAGAATTATCCAAAATGGCCAAAATTTAATCAAAATTAAAAAATGAAAAACTTGAAATTTTAAAAATTTTGAAAATAATTATTTAAAAAAAAACTGTAAATTGCTTTACAACTACCTGGCAGCTTGGGTTTAATTTCAAACAAAATTGTCATAGTACAGTTTTCTAAACGAAAAAACCCATTAAAATGATATTTTCGGACTTTGACATTATTTTAATAAAAAATTATATATTTTTTATTTTGATTAAATTTTGGACTTAAGGTTTCTGAACAATTCTGAACAAGTTTCATTGACAAAATTTTCCAATAAAAATATGCTTAATATGATTTTTTGATTTTATCCGCATATTTTGGTACCGCAGATGGCTTTGCATTTGTAGGAGGTGCATTTTTTTCTGGTCATAAGTAGATCCTAATTTGTTCCATACTTAAGTAAAATTTGATTCAAATCAGAAAAAAAAATTAAAAAGTGAAACACACTGTATATTTTTCGGACTACCATGACTTAATGTAAAAAAACATAAAACTTAATATCTACTATAGTTTTTAAGAAAAATACTGTGTCATATATCATTGGAAAGATTTTTCTATGGCCTTTCAAATGGTGTAAAGATATATTTAAAAAGACCAAGGTAAAGCTCATATCTCCGAAATTCGACTTGTTTGAATTGTTTTGCTGAAATGATGTTTGGAAAATACATGTGATATCCCATAACTTTTATTTTTGAACTTATTTACGTAACTCCCAAAATAAAGAAGTTAAATGAGGTTCTAACGTTTGCACAACCACTCTGTACTGTTGACTATAATAAGGAACTTTAGTCTAGTTAATATAAAAAACACGTTCTCAAATAAATTAAACATGTTCTGATAGAACATATTAATAATAAAAATTTTTTGTTTTTGTCTTTGGTGTTTTTCAAAAAAATTGCCGCCCTTGAATTTTGCCGCTAGAGCCCCTAAATACGCCACTGACGGCGCTCCGTCAGAAACCCTAAAATACCTATATGCATGTTTGGAGCATATTTAATGTCCGATATATCAAAAGATATTACAGCTAGATCTATCAATCCTTACATGTTTGAAATCAGGGATAAAGGATCTAAAAGAATATGCAAAAATATACAGGGTTTTCATTTAAAAAGCAACCCTCATTGTTATATCACGTGACATATGCAAGCAATTGTTTTTTAATTGCATTTAAAAAAATATGCATTCAACCCTACAACTCTTATACGAAACTTTTTTTTATCTCCAATAATAATATAAATAAAGGGGGGTCAAAATATAGTTATAATTCGTCCGCTGTCCTGGATTCCTAAATTTTTAAAAAAATTCGTAACCCGCATCCCCGAAAATCTCCAGATATCGATTTTCATTCGAATACGACCAGAGATAACGATATTCATCCGCCATCTTGGATTCCTAAATTTTGACCAAAAATTCGTAACCCGCATCCCCGAAAACCCCCAGATATCGATTTTCAGTCGAATAGGACCATAGATGACGAAATTCGTCCACCATCTTGGATTCCCAAATTTTGACCAAAAATTCGTAACCCGCATCCCCGAAAACCCCCAGATATCGATTTTCAGTCGAATAGGACCATAGATGACGAAATTCGTCCACCATCTTGGATTCCCAAATTTTGACCAAAAATTCGTAACCCGCATCCCCGAAAACCCCCAGACATCGATTTTCAGCCAAATAGGACCATAGATGACGAAATTCGTCCACCATCTTGGATTCCTAAATTTTGACCAAAAATTCGTAACCCGCATCCCCGACAACCCCGAGGTATCGATTTTCAGTCGAATAGGACCATAGATGACGAAATTCGTCCGCCATCTTGGAGTCCTAAATTTTGATCAAAAATTCATAACCCGCATCCCCGAAAACTCCCAGACATCGATTTTCAGTCGACTAGGTCCATAGATGACGAAATTCGTCCGCCATCTTGGATTCCTAAATTTTGACCAAAAATTCGTAAACCGCATCCTCGAAAACCCCCAGATATCGATTTTCAGTCGAATATTACCATAGATGACGAAATCCGTCCGCCATCCTGGATTCCTAAATATCTTAGCAGTATGAGATTTCTCGGAAAACCTGCGTCAGACTGGATTTTGAACCATAAACTTATCTCAGAAACTACCGAGAAAACCGAGCATAGCGCGTTGACTGGGACACCCTGCACATTTGGCTTGGTAATAATTTCGAATAAATTGATTTCTGACCTAACTAAAAACCGCATTCAAATTTTCATAATAAAATTTGTAGGAGTGTTTATACAAAACGGTCCTCTCTATTTGGCACCTTTTATTTATGTATTAACATTTTCAAGAATTTCATGTATTAAGTCATTCCAGTAAGATAAAATAATTTATAAATAAATTTAAGATTACAATTACCAGAACTCCTAAATGCTTCCCTGGCAAGCATTCATTCGCGTCTGGTTTCCATGACAACAAGTTCCTCCCTAAAGTCTGAGAGCGTGTAAAGCTATGCGAATGCCGAGGCGAGTGCCATCTATTGACGGCAAAATTGGAAACTATTTATTGAATCTATGTTTGAAAATTAAGAGGTTATATTTTATCCACGTAATTAATTAAGGACTATCTAGGGCGTCACGATTTCGTTTTTTGTAAATTCCAATTTTTCGACGTCAATTTTTTCGTTGATCACGTGTTTTTGATTAAAACAAAAAATTAAAAACGTGACGAACTAGAATATATATTTTAATACATACGTACAAACATGTTTGTGCATGTTAAAACATGTCCAAACATGTTTGGGCATGTCAAAACATGTCGAAACATGTCCAAAAATGTTTGGACATGTTTCGACATGCCCTAACGTGTTTAGATATGTTTCGACATGTTTTGATATGTCCTTGCATGTTTGGACATGTTTTGACATGTCCTAGCATGTTTGGGCATGTTTCGACGTGCACTAACATGTTTGAACATATTTCGACATGTCCTGGCATGTTTAAACATGTTTTGACATGTTCTAATATGTTTGGACCTGTTTAGACATGTCCTAGCATGTTTTGGCATGGGACATGTTTTAGCATGTTTCAACAATAATAATTATTTTATTAAAATAATTATAACGTCAATATCTCAAACGGTTCCAGAGTAAGCGTGCGCACAAAAAAGTTACAGACCAACAGACGGACCGAAAATAATTTTTTTTCGCTCAAACTTAAAATCTCGACGTTTCATGACATTCTAAGCCTATTTGAACAATAAAAACTTTTAATTTTTTTGTGCCGTTACCAAACTTCCACTGGATGTGGAAGTAATAAATAATAAATTCTTCCACAATACAAACTAATAAGCTATCATTATTATTATTTTTTAACAATTATCAAGTCAATATCTCAAACGTTTCCAGAGTAAACGTGCTCACAAAAAAGTTACAGACCGACAGACGGACCGAAAATTTTTTTCGCTCAAACTTAAAATCTCGACGTTTCATGACATTCTAAGCCTATTGAACAATAAAAATTTTTAAAAATTTTTTTCGCTCAAATTTAAAATCTCGACGTATCATGACATTCTAAGCCTATTTGAACAATAAAAATTTTTTAAAAATTTTTTGCCGGATCTAAACTTCCACTGGATGTGGAAGTAATAAATAATAAATTATTTCTCAATACAAACTTATAAGCTATCATTATTATTTTTTAATAATTATAAAGTCAATATCTCAAACGGTTCCAAACTAAACGTGCGCACAAAAAAGTTACAGACCGACAGACGGACCGAAAATTTTTTTTCGCTCAAACTTAAAATCTCGACGTTTCATGACATTCTAAGCCTATTTGAGCAATAAAAATTTTTAAATTTTTTTTTCGCTCAAACTTAAAGAGTATAATCTGCGATCAGTAAAATGAAGAAACGAATTATTCGGCTTATTTTTGAAGAGAGAAACTTCAAATTTTGTACGTATGTATTAAAATATATATTCTAGTTCGTCACGTTTTTAATTTTTTGTTTTAATCAAAAACACGTGATCAACGAAAAAATTGACGTCGAAAAATTGAAATTTACAAAAAACGAAATCGTGACGCCCTAGATAGTCCTTAATTAATTACGTGGATAAAATATAACCTCTTAATTTTCAAACATAGATTCAATAAATAGTTTCCAATTTTGCCGTCAATAGATGGCACTCGCCTCGGCATTCGCATAGCTTTACACGCTCTCAGACTTTAGGGAGGAACTTGTTGTCATGGAGACCAGACGCGAATGAATGCTTGCCAGGGAAGCATTTGGGAGTTCTGGTAATTGTAATCTTAAATTTATTTATAAATTATTTTATCTTACTGGAATGACTTAATAGATGAAATTCTTGAAAATGTTAATACATAAATAAAAGGTGCCAAATAGAGAGGACCGTTTTGTATAAACACTCCTACAAATTTTATTATGAAAATTTGAATGCGGTTTTTAGTTAGGTCAGAAATCAATTTATTCGAAATTATTACCAAGCCAAATGTGCAGGGTGTCCCAGTCAACGCGCTATGCTCGGTTTTCTCGGTAGTTTCTGAGATAAGTTTATGGTTCAAAATCCAGTCTGACGCAGGTTTTCCGAGAAATCTCATACTGCTAAGATATTTAGGAATCCAGGATGGCGGACGGATTTCGTCATCTATGGTAATATTCGACTGAAAATCGATATCTGGGGGTTTTCGAGGATGCGGTTTACGAATTTTTGGTCAAAATTTAGGAATCCAAGATGGCGGACGAATTTCGTCATCTATGGACCTATTCGACTGAAAATCGATGTCTGGGAGTTTTCGGGGATGCGGGTTATGAATTTTTGATCAAAATTTAGGACTCCAAGATGGCGGACGAATTTCGTCATCTATGGTCCTATTCGACTGAAAATCGATACCTCGGGGTTGTAGGGGATGCGGGTTACGAATTTTTGGTCAAAATTTAGGAATCCAAGATGGTGGACGAATTTCGTCATCTATGGTCCTATTTGGCTGAAAATCGATGTCTGGGGGTTTTCGGGGATGCGGGTTACGAATTTTTGGTCAAAATTTGGGAATCCAAGATGGTGGACGAATTTCGTCATCTATGGTCCTATTCGACTGAAAATCGATATCTGGGGGTTTTCGGGGATGCGGGTTACGAATTTTTGGTCAAAATTTGGGAATCCAAGATGGTGGACGAATTTCGTCATCTATGGTCCTATTCGACTGAAAATCGATATCTGGGGGTTTTCGGGGATGCGGGTTACGAATTTTTTTAAAAATTTAGGAATCCAGGACAGCGGACGAATTATAACTATATTTTGACCCCCCTTTATTTATGTTATTATTGGAGATAAAAAAAAGTTTCGTATAAGAGTTGTAGGGTTGAATGCATATTTTTTTAAATGCAATTAAAAAACAATTGCTTGCATATGTCACGTGATATAACAATGAGGGTTGCTTTTTAAATGAAAACCCTGTATATTTTTGCATATTCTTTTAGATCCTTTATCCCTGATTTCAAACATGTAAGGATTGATAGATCTAGCTGTAATATCCTTTGATATATCGGACATTAAATATGCTCCAAACATGCATATAGGTATTTTAGGGTTTCTGACGGGTTTCAAACATGTTAGTGCACGTCGAAACATGCCCAAACATGCTAGGACATGTCAAAACATGTCCAAACATGCAAGGACATATCAAAACATGTCGAAACATATCTAAACACGTTAGGGCATGTCGAAACATGTCCAAACATGTTTGGGCATGTCAAAACATGTCCAATTAAAACATGTCCAAATACGTTAGGGCATGTCTAAACATGTCCAAACATTTTTGGGCATGTCAAAACATGTCCAAACATGTTTGGACATGCCAAAACATGTTCAAACATGCAAGGACATGTCAAAACATGTCGAAACATGTCCAAACATGTTTGGACATGTCGAAACATGTACAAACATGTTAGGGCATGTCGAAACGTCCAACGCATGCCTACACATGCCCTAACAAGTTTGGACATGTCTCGATATGTTTCGGCATGTCTTGGCATGTTTGAGAACGTTTTGACATGTCCTGACATATTTGGACATGTTTTGGCATGTTTGAACAATGTTGTAGCCTTTTGAATATTTTTGTCTCAATTTAAGTTGTGATCGAATAATGAAATTACAGTTCCATTTAAAAAACACAAGATATATCTCGTTTATTGATTCCTTGATTCGTTACTTCGAAGTCGTCTGGAAGTTGTTTCCAAGAGACTACCAAGCAACCTCAATGCGACCACCAGGCGACCTCGTAGCAACTTCCAAGCGATTTCGAAGCAACTTCCAAGCAACCTAGAAGCAACTTGCAGGCGACCTCGACGCGACTTTCATGCGATCTAGAAGCGACTTCCAAGCGATCTCGAAGCAACTTCCAGGCGACCTCGAAGAAACTTCCAGGCAATCTCAACCCGACTACCAGGCAACTTCGTTTCAATATTCGATAATAAAAATTTCCTTAATGTTTTCCGTCTATCGTACATAATATCAATAAAAAAAATATCTGAAACTAATGATCAAAAAATAGTCATAGACCGAGTAGAACATGTAAGGTAATAAACACAATTAAGGCAATAATAAAATCGAAATTCAAAGAACCACACACGATTAACATTAGTTAACGAACGAAGAATACGATTTTCATTTCCGAAATCAAAAATAGAGAGTACTATTGAAAAAATCGCCTCGACCTTGAAATGACCTTGAAAGGTCTGTCCGAGGTCAAATCCAGGGTCACCATCCGACGCCAGAGGAAATTTCCTACAACTTTTGTCTTGGAAGTTTTTCTCTAGGAGTCGTACTTCTCGAGTTATTCAGCTTTTAATACTAAGTTCGACCTAGGTTGGGTTGAGTTGTTTAGTTACCTTATTATGACCTTATGACCTCGGTCGGCCGGGTCATTTTGACCGTATGACCTTTTGATGACCTTATGACCTTGGTCGGCTGGGCCATTTTGACATTATGACCTTAGAGAATATTATTTAGGTATTATGCAAATCAAAACTTACACACTTTTTATTTATTATGAAAATACCTACTTTCTGTATATTGTTGCCCTATTCTGGGCACGCTAATATACGCTATTATGACCTTTTCATGACCTTCCGACCTTATGACCTTGGCCACCTAGGTCATTTTGACCATATGGCCTTGACCGTCTGACCGTCTGACCTTTCATGACCTTATGACCTTGACCGTCTGGATCATTTTAACCTTATGACCTTTGACCCTTTCGTGACCTTGTGACCTTGAAGTCTAAATCATTTTGACCTTATGACCTTTTTCATGACCTTATGACCCTTTTATGATCTTCTGACCTTGACCGTCTGGATCATTTTGACCTTATGACCTTTTCTGTGGCCTTGCGACCTTGCCCGCCTGGGCCATTTTGACCTTATGACCTTTTCCATGACCTTACGACCTTGTCCGTCTGGGTCGTTTTGGCCTTATGACCTTTTTCATGACCTTATGATCTTTTTCGCGACCTTGTGACCTTGCCAGTCTGGGTCATTTTGACCTTATGATCTTAGCCGTCTGGGTAATTTTAACCTTATGACCTTTTCCATGACCTTACGACCTTGGCCGTCTGGGTCATCTTGGCCTTATGACCTTTTCATGACCTTATGATATTTTTCGTGACCTTGTGACCTTGGTCGTCTGGGTCATTTTGACTTTATGACCTTTTTGACCTTATGATATTGGTCGCCTGGGTCATTTTTGCTGTATGACCTTTTTTTTATGACCTTGGTCGTCTGGGTCATTCTGACCTAAGACCTTTTTATGATTTAACATGTTTGGACATGTTTCGACATGTCTTGACATGCCCTAACGTGTTTGAACATGTTTCGACATGTTCTGACATGCCCAATCATGTTTGGACATGTTTCGACATGCCCTAACGTGTTTGGACATATTTCGACATGTTTTGGCCTGTTTTGACATGCCCAAACATGTTTGGACATGTTTCGACATGCCCTGACGTGTTTAGACATGTTTCGACATGTTTTGACATACCCTTGCATGTTTGGACATATTTTGACATGTCCAAACTTGTTTGGACATGTTTCAACATGTCCTAGCATGTTTGGGCATGTTTCCATATGCCATAACATGTTTGGACATATTTCGACATGTCCTGGCATGTTTAAACATGTTTTGGCATGTCCTAATAGGCGCGAGACGACGTTGGAACCAAGCGGGTGAATCACGGACCTGTACCAGCGCCTCCGTCACAAAATTTTGCAACACCCCAACGTCGTCTCGCGCCTATTAGGACATGCCAAAACATGTTTAACCCTTTCAACCCTGTAGGGACATATATGTCCCAGCGAATGTTCATAAATCTCGTAAACGGGATTTACTTTATAAAAATGCATGGGACTGGGACATTTTCGTATTTTATAAGCTTATAGAGTAACATAATGACATAGGCAACCATACATGTTTTCTCAGATCGACAGTATTACTCATAGATGCAACCTGTGTACCGCTTTGCTATTGTTTTCTCAAGTGTATATGCTATAAAACTTGCTTCTTTGGTGTTATTTTTAATTTAGTTTACTTCAAATAGTGTGAAGGTGGGTTATAAAATGATTTTACTATAATTTTACTTTTTTATACGTAAAGATTAGGTTAGGTTAGGTTATCGGGACGTATATGTCCCGGTAGTAACTTATAGTGGAACATATATATCCCAGCAGGTATTTATTGATTCGCAATGGCCATATTGTTTCTTTTCAGTATGAGTAACAGAAGAAGACCATTGAGATGTGAAGACCGTGAACAGTTAGCAAATAATCTAGATTTTATTGAATCCGAAAATGAATCGGAAGATGTATTTGACAGTGACGACAGCGTTAGAGACGTGGATTACGAGCCTTCTTCTTCCGATGCAGATGATTCAATTCAAGATGACTATGCCAGTGAATCAGAAACTGAAGTTGAGCGGCCTCTTACTCCAACTGTACAATCTGATTCAGATGAAGAAGAAAATATAATATGGTCGCAAGCCGAGACTGATACATTTTCGCCCAGGAAATCTATCCCACCTAAGAGCGCACCTATTATTCTTAGTAAACTGAATCGCGGCAGTAGTGAATTGGATTGTTTTTTGAGACTTTTTCCTAGAAGTTTGTTTCTCTTCATGGCTCACTGTACAAATAATAGATTGGAGCTTTTTGAAACTACACGCAAAGGAAAGAAAAAGCGTATTGAAAGAACTTCTGCAAAGGAAATGATGCTTATTACTGGAGTATCTCTTATCATGCATTATAATCGCGTGCCAGCATTCTCCATGTATTGGTCAACCAATTTATCTCTTGGAAATGAAGCTATCAAAAACGCAATATCCAGAGATAGATGTCAACTACTTCTTTCTAAGTTATATTTCAATGAGCCCCAAAAGCCACAGGATTCTGGGAAGACCTATTATATTGACGAAGTAATTTCATGCTTCAAAAAAACATTTAGAAATAATACACGAACGGATAGTACATATCAATCCATTGATGAATCAATGGCAAAATTTAAAGGCAGGTCTAGCCTAAAGCAATATATGCCGCTCAAGCCTATAAAGAGGGGTATCAAATTATGGACTAGATGTGATTCATCAACTGGATATGTGTATGATATAAATGTATATTGTGGCAAAGAGAATGACAAGCAAGAAGGAACTCTTGGAGAACGTGTGGTTAACAAGTTAGCCTCAACTATTTCTGAAAAAAACGTTGCTCTTTGTTTCGACCGATTTTTCACCTCCGTTCATCTTCTGAATAGCATTGACTACGCCGCAGTAGGAACTTGCATGAGAAAGCGTCAAAACGTTCCTAAATTTGAAGGAAAATTGAAAAGAGGAGAATCTCAAATGGTGACAAATAATCAAGGCACACTCGCTGTGAGATGGCAGGATACAAAGGATTTTATTGTCTTGTCTAATTACCACAAAGCAATTATAGGAAAGGAAAAGAGGAAGCTCAAAGATGGAACCATGTTGGAGGTTGACTGTCCAGAGGCTATCATGTTTTATAACATGAATATGGATGGGGTAGATTTGGCCGACCAAATGACAGCACTATACGATCTGAATAGAAGGTCACAAAAGTGGTGGCGAAAAGTACTACAAATTGCTTATGATGGCAGTTTACAACTCATTCATCGTATTCAAAGAAGTATCTCACAAAGAGGTTACGTTCATACAATTTTTAGTGCGACTAGCAGAAGCTTTGATATCTGAGGGCAGAACAGGAGTAGTAAGAAAACGAACAAGAAAAGTTGGGCGTCATTCCAAATCTTATGAAAACAAAAGTAATGTTGGTGACCATTTACCTGAGGAAGGCCCAACTAGGAGACGATGCTATAGGTGTTCCCAACGAAAACGAGAAAAACGTACAAAAATTCTGTGCAGAATATGTAACTTACCGCTGTGCATGGATTGCTTTACCCCTTTTTATACTTAGAGATAAATTACTGTTGGGACATTTATATCCCAGTATAAAACACTGCTGGGACCTATACGTCCCATAATTTTTTTGTTATTCTAGTGACTAAAAAAAATAAATTTTGATATTTTTGTAGTTTGTGTTTTATTCTCATTACAGCAAAGTAAAACAAATAGTAAAAAAGAAAGAAGGTAAAATCAGTGTTTAAAGGGTTTTAAACATGTCAGGACATGTCGAAATATGTCCAAACATGTTATGGCATATGGAAACATGCCCAAACATACTAGTACATGTTGAAACATGTCCAAACATGTTTGGGCATGTCAAAACATGTCCAAACATGCAAGGGCATGTCAAAACATGTCGAAACATGTCTAAACACGTTAGGGCATGTCGAAACATGTCCAAACATGTTTGGGCATGTCAAAACAAACCAAAACATGTCGAAATATGTCCAAACACGTTAGAGCATGTCGAAACATGTCGAAACATGTTCAAACACGTTAGGGCATGTCAAAATATGTCCAAACATGTTTGGGCATGTCAAGACATGTCGAAACATGTCCAAACACGTTGGGGCACGTCGAAACGTGTCCAAACACGTTAGGGCATTTCTAAACATGTCCAAACATGTTAAATCATAAAAAGGTCATAGGTCAGAATGACCCAGACGACCAAGGTGATAAGGTCATAAAAAGTTCATACGGCAAAAATGACCCAGACGGCCAAGGTCACAAGAACATGAAAAAGATCATAAGGTCATGAAAAGGTCATAAGGCCAAAATGACCCAGACGGCCAAGGTCGTAAGGTCATGGAGAAGGTCATAAGGTTAAAATTACCCGGACGTTAAGGTCATAAGGTCAAAATGACCCAGACGGGCAAGGTCACAAGGTCATGAAAAGTTCATAAGGTCATGAAAAAGGTCATAAGGACAAAACTATCCAGACGGCCAAAGTCGTAAGGTCATGGAAAAGGTCATAAGGTTAAAATTACCCAGACGCTAAGGTCATAAGGTCAAAATGACCCAGACGGGCAAGGTCGCAAGGCCACAGAAAAGGTCATAAGTTCAAAATTACCCAGACGGAAAAGGGCATAAGGTCATGAAAGGGTCATAAGGTCAAAATGATCCAGACGGCCAAGGTCACAAGATCATGAAAGGGTCATAAGGTCATGAAAAAGGTCATAGGGCCATGAAAAAGGTCTAAAGGTCAAAATGATTTAGACTTCAAGGCCACAAGGTCACGAAAGGGTCAAAGGTCATAAGGTTAAAATGATCCAGATGGTCAAGGTCATAAGGTCAAGAAAGGTCATAAGGTCAAAATGGCCCAGATATATCTTGTGTTTTTTAAATGGAACTGTAATTTCATTATTCGATCACAACTTAAATTGAGACAAAAATATTCAAAAGGCTACAACATTGTTCAAACATGCCAAAACATGTCCAAATATGTCAGGACATGTCAAAACGTTCTCAAACATGCCAAGACATGCCGAAACATATCGAGACATGTCCAAACTTGTTAGGGCATGTGTAGGCATGCCCTAGCATGTTTGGACGTTTCGACATGCCCTAACATATTTGTACATGTTTCGACATGTCCAAACATGTTTGGACATGTTTCGACATGTTTTGACATGTCCTTGCATGTTTGAACATGTTTTGACAGGCCCAAACATGTTTGGACATGTTTTGACATGTTCAAACATGCAAGGACATGTCAAAACATGTCGAAACATGTCCAAACATGTCTGGACATGTCGAAACATGTACAAACATGTTAGGGCATGTCGAAACGTCCAAACATGCTAGGGCATGCCTACACATGCCCTAACAAGTTTGGACATGTCTCGATATGTTTCGGCATGTCTTGGCATGTTTGAGAACGTTTTGACATGTCCTGACATATTTGGACATGTTTTGGCATGTTTGAACAATGTTGTAGCCTTTTGAATATTTTTGTCTCAATTTAAGTTGTGATCGAATAATGAAATTACAGTTCCATTTAAAAAACACAAGATATATCTGGGCCATTTTGACCTTATGACCTTTCTTGACCTTATGACCTTGACCATCTGGATCATTTTAACCTTATGACCTTTGACCCTTTCGTGACCTTGTGGCCTTGAAGTCTAAATCATTTTGACCTTTAGACCTTTTTCATGGCCCTATGACCTTTTTCATGACCTTATGACCCTTTCATGATCTTGTGACCTTGGCCGTCTGGATCATTTTGACCTTATGACCCTTTCATGACCTTATGCCCTTTTCCGTCTGGGTAATTTTGAACTTATGACCTTTTCTGTGGCCTTGCGACCTTGCCCGTCTGGGTCATTTTGACCTTATGACCTTAGCGTCTGGGTAATTTTAACCTTATGACCTTTTCCATGACCTTACGACTTTGGCCGTCTGGATAGTTTTGTCCTTATGACCTTTTTCATGACCTTATGAACTTTTCATGACCTTGTGACCTTGCCCGTCTGGGTCATTTTGACCTTATGACCTTAACGTCCGGGTAATTTTAACCTTATGACCTTCTCCATGACCTTACGACCTTGGCCGTCTGGGTCATTTTGGCCTTATGACCTTTTCATGACCTTATGATCTTTTTCATGTTCTTGTGACCTTGGCCGTCTGGGTCATTTTTGCCGTATGAACTTTTTATGACCTTATCACCTTGGTCGTCTGGGTCATTCTGACCTATGACCTTTTTATGATTTAACATGTTTGGACATGTTTAGAAATGCCCTAACGTGTTTGGACACGTTTCGACGTGCCCCAACGTGTTTGGACATGTTTCGACATGTCTTGACATGCCCAAACATGTTTGGACATATTTTGACATGCCCTAACGTGTTTGAACATGTTTCGACATGTTTCGACATGCCCTAACGTGTTTGGACATATTTCGACATGTTTTGGTTTGTTTTGACATGCCCAAACATGTTTGGACATGTTTCGACATGCCCTAACGTGTTTAGACATGTTTCGACATGTTTTGACATGCCCTTGCATGTTTGGACATGTTTTGACATGCCCAAACATGTTTGGACATGTTTCAACATGTACTAGTATGTTTGGGCATGTTTCCATATGCCATAACATGTTTGGACATATTTCGACATGTCCTGACATGTTTAAAACCCTTTAAACACTGATTTTACCTTCTTTCTTTTTTACTATTTGTTTTACTTTGCTGTAATGAGAATAAAACACAAACTACAAAAATATCAAAATTTATTTTTTTTAGTCACTAGAATAACAAAAAAATTATGGGACGTATAGGTCCCAGCAGTGTTTTATACTGGGATATAAATGTCCCAACAGTAATTTATCTCTAAGTATAAAAAGGGGTAAAGCAATCCATGCACAGCGGTAAGTTACATATTCTGCACAGAATTTTTGTACGTTTTTCTCGTTTTCGTTGGGAACACCTATAGCATCGTCTCCTAGTTGGGCCTTCCTCAGGTAAATGGTCACCAACATTACTTTTGCTTTCATAAGATTTGGAATGACGCCCAACTTTTCTTGTTCGTTTTCTTACTACTCCTGTTCTGCCCTCAGATATCAAAGCTTCTGCTAGTCGCACTAAAAATTGTATGAACGTAACCTCTTTGTGAGATACTTCTTTGAATACGATGAATGAGTTGTAAACTGCCATCATAAGCAATTTGTAGTACTTTTCGCCACCACTTTTGTGACCTTTTATTCAGATCGTATAGTGCTGTCATTTGGTCGGCCAAATCTACCCCACCCATATTCATGTTATAAAACATGATAGCCTCTGGACAGTCAACCTCCAACATGGTTCCATCTTTGAGCTTCCTCTTTTCCTTTCCTATAATTGCTTTGTGGTAATTAGACAAGACAATAAAATCCTTTGTATCCTGCCATCTCACAGCGAGTGTGCCTTGATTATTTGTCACCATTTGAGATTCTCCTCTTTTCAATTTTCCTTCAAATTTAGGAACGTTTTGACGCTTTCTCATGCAAGTTCCTACTGCGGCGTAGTCAATGCTATTCAGAAGATGAACGGAGGTGAAAAATCGGTCGAAACAAAGAGCAACGTTTTTTTCAGAAATAGTTGAGGCTAACTTGTTAACCACACGTTCTCCAAGAGTTCCTTCTTGCTTGTCATTCTCTTTGCCACAATATACATTTATATCATACACATATCCAGTTGATGAATCACATCTAGTCCATAATTTGATACCCCTCTTTATAGGCTTGAGCGGCATATATTGCTTTAGGCTAGACCTGCCTTTAAATTTTGCCATTGATTCATCAATGGATTGATATGTACTATCCGTTCGTGTATTATTTCTAAATGTTTTTTTGAAGCATGAAATTACTTCGTCAATATAATAGGTCTTCCCAGAATCCTGTGGCTTTTGGGGCTCATTGAAATATAACTTAGAAAGAAGTAGTTGACATCTATCTCTGGATATTGCGTTTTTGATAGCTTCATTTCCAAGAGATAAATTGGTTGATCAATACATGGAGAATGCTGGCACGCGATTATAATGCATGATAAGAGATACTCCAGTAATAAGCATCATTTCCTTTGCAGAAGTTCTTTCAATACGCTTTTTCTTTCCTTTGCGTGTAGTTTCAAAAAGCTCCAATCTATTATTTGTACAGTGAGCCATGAAGAGAAACAAACTTCTAGGAAAAAGTCTCAAAAAACAATCCAATTCACTACTGCCGCGATTCAGTTTACTAAGAATAATGGTGCGCTCTTAGGTGGGATAGATTTCCTGGGCGAAAATGTATCAGTCTCGGCTTGCGACCATATTATATTTTCTTCTTCATCTGAATCAGATTGTACAGTTGGAGTAAGAGGCCGCTCAACTTCAGTTTCTGATTCACTGGCATAGTCATCTTGAATTGAATCATCTGCATCGGAAGAAGAAGGCTCGTAATCCACGTCTCTAACGCTGTCGTCACTGTCAAATACATCTTCCGATTCATTTTCGGATTCAATAAAATCTAGATTATTTGCTAACTGTTCACGGTCTTCACACCTCAATGGTCTTCTTCTGTTACTCATACTGAAAAGAAACAATATGGCCCATGCGAATCAATAAATACCTGCTGGGATATATATGTTCCACTATAAGTTACTACCGGGACATATACGTCCCGATAACCTAACCTAACCTAATCTTTACGTATAAAAAAGTAAAATTATAGTAAAATCATTTTATAACCCACCTTCACACTATTTGAAGTAAACTAAATTAAAAATAACACCAAAGAAGCAAGTTTTATAGCATATACACTTGAGAAAACAATAGCAAAGCGGTACACAGGTTGCATCTATGAGTAATACTGTCGATCTGAGAAAACATGTATGGTTGCCTATGTCATTATGTTACTCTATAAGCTTATAAAATACGAAAATGTCCCAGTCCCATGCATTTTTATAAAGTAAATCCCGTTTACGAGATTTATGAACATTCGCTGGGACATATATGTCCCTACAGGGTTGAAAGGGTTAAACATGTTTTGGCATGTCCTAATAGGCGCGAGACGACGTTGGGGTGTTGCAAAATTTTGTGACGGAGGCGCTGGTACAGGTCCGTGATTCACCCGCTTGGTTCCAACGTCGTCTCGCGCCTATTAGGACATGCCAAAACATGTTTAAACATGCCAGGACATGTCGAAATATGTCCAAACATGTTATGGCATATGGAAACATGCCCAAACATGCTAGGACATGTTGAAACATGTCCAAACAAGTTTGGACATGTCAAAACATGTCCAAACATGCAAGGGCATGTCAAAACATGTCGAAACATGTCTAAACACGTCAGGGCATGTCGAAACAGGTCCAAACATGCTTGGGCATGTCAAAACAGGCCAAAACATGTCGAAATATGTCCAAACACGTTAGGGCATGTCGAAACATGTCCAAACATGATTGGGCATGTCAGAACATGTCGAAACATGTTCAAACACGTTAGGGCATGTCAAGACATGTCGAAACATGTCCAAACATGTTAAATCATAAAAAGGTCTTAGGTCAGAATGACCCAGACGACCAAGGTCATAAAAAAAAAGGTCATACAGCAAAAATGACCCAGGCGACCAATATCATAAGGTCAAAAAGGTCATAAAGTCAAAATGACCCAGACGACCAAGGTCACAAGGTCACGAAAAATATCATAAGGTCATGAAAAGGTCATAAGGCCAAGATGACCCAGACGGCCAAGGTCGTAAGGTCATGGAAAAGGTCATAAGGTTAAAATTACCCAGACGGCTAAGATCATAAGGTCAAAATGACCCAGACTGGCAAGGTCACAAGGTCGCGAAAAAGATCATAAGGTCATGAAAAAGGTCATAAGGCCAAAACGACCCAGACGGCCAAGGTCGTAAGGTCATGGAAAAGGTCATAAGGTCAAAATGGCCCAGGCGGGCAAGGTCGCAAGGCCACAGAAAAGGTCATAAGGTCAAAATGATCCAGACGGTCAAGGTCAGAAGATCATAAAAGGGTCATAAGGTCATGAAAAAGGTCATAAGGTCAAAATGATTTAGACTTCAAGGTCACAAGGTCACGAAAGGGTCAAAGGTCATAAGGTTAAAATGATCCAGACGGTCAAGGTCATAAGGTCATGAAAGGTCAGACGGTCAGACGGTCAAGGCCACATGGTCAAAATGACCTAGGTGGCCAAGGTCATAAGGTCGGAAGGTCATGAAAAGGTCATAATAGCGTATATTAGCGTGCCCAGAATAGGGCAACAATATACAGAAAGTAGGTATTTTCATAATAAATAAAAAGTGTGTAAGTTTTGATTTGCATAATACCTAAATAATATTCTCTAAGGTCATAATGTCAAAATGGCCCAGCCGACCAAGGTCATAAGGTCATCAAAAGGTCATACGGTCAAAATGACCCGGCCGACCGAGGTCATAAGGTCATAATAAGGTAACTAAACAACTCAACCCAACCTAGGTCGAACTTAGTATTAAAAGCTGAATAACTCGAGAAGTACGACTCCTAGAGAAAAACTTCCAAGACAAAAGTTGTAGGAAATTTCCTCTGGCGTCGGATGGTGACCCTGGATTTGACCTCGGACAGACCTTTCAAGGTCATTTCAAGGTCGAGGCGATTTTTTCAATAGTACTCTCTATTTTTGATTTCGGAAATGAAAATCGTATTCTTCGTTCGTTAACTAATGTTAATCGTGTGTGGTTCTTTGAATTTCGATTTTATTATTGCCTTAATTGTGTTTATTACCTTACATGTTCTACTCGGTCTATGACTATTTTTTGATCATTAGTTTCAGATATTTTTTTTATTGATATTATGTACGATAGACGGAAAACATTAAGGAAATTTTTATTATCGAATATTGAAACGAAGTTGCCTGGTAGTCGGGTTGAGATTGCCTGGAAGTTTCTTCGAGGTCGCCTGGAAGTTGCTTCGAGATCGCTTGGAAGTCGCTTCTAGATCGCATGAAAGTCGCGTCGAGGTCGCCTGCAAGTTGCTTCTAGGTTGCTTGGAAGTTGCTTCGAAATCGCTTGGAAGTTGCTACGAGGTCGCCTGGTGGTCGCATTGAGGTTGCTTGGTAGTCTCTTGGAAACAACTTCCAGACGACTTCGAAGTAACGAATCAAGGAATCAATAAACGAGTAGAACAGACTATTGTTCAACAAGACATAAATGTTCCAATTAAAGAACAATGATTCAACGAATATGAAGTGTGAGGCACCACCAAAGAATTTTCAATTTTCTGTGGGCGGCGACTCACACCCCATGAAAATGAGCAATTGCACAACTATCTAAATTAAAATAAAAAGAAAATAAAAAGAAATAAAACAAAAATGAAAAAATAAATAAAAAAAATATAAATAAAAAATACATTGGGTTTACGCAAGTTCGCTCGCTCGATCGCTCGTTAGCACGCTCGCTCGTTCGATGTCTTTTGCTCGCTCGCTCGTCTGCTTGCGTCGATTCCTCGCTCGTTCACTCGTTTGTTCGATCGCTCGCTCGATGTAGTGAGCCAGCGAACTGTTTGTTCGCTGGTTCACTGAGCGAATGTGTTTCTAGTTCGTTGGCTGGGGTCAGATTGTTAATTTTCATTAAACCCTAATCGAAATTTTATTTTTTTGTGGTTTTTTATTCGTTTTCTTGTTTTTTCGCGAGCAAGCTAGCGAGCTTGCTCGTTTACTCGTTGCTCACTTGCTCGTTGCTCGCTTGCTTGTTCGTTTGCTCGCTCACTCGTTCTCTTGTTCGCTCGCACGCTTGTTCGTTTGCTCGCTCTTTCGATCGCTCGTTCGATCTTTGGCTTGCTCGTTCGTTTGTTCGTCAGCGCGTTCGCTTGCTACGTCATATATACGTTATGCTGGGTTGTTATAGTCCGCCAGAAATAAGGCTGACCAATCAGAACGCCGTATTTCTCCCCAGTCAAGTATAAATTAAATTGCGACTCTGAAGCCCTATCAGTCTTTCGCAGTGCACAAACTACGTCGCTTCGGGGCTCGATCACCCATTTCAAAACTTCAATTTCAAGCATCAGTCGTTCGCAGTGCACAATCCACGGCGCTTCGAGGCTCGATCAATTTCTTTTCTACTACCGAGGGAGCCCTTAGCGGTAACCCCAACTGGTCATTATTCTATCCACCACGAGGGAGCCCACAGCGGTAACCCCAGTTGGTCCATCTACAATTTAAAATCATTATCGTTCATACTGATGAAGTAAACTTATTCAACCACAGCTTCCACAGCTAGAAATCTACAATTCGTATACTGATGAACCCTCCAGCGAGCACTACTGTTAGTGTAACAACAAGTAATTGTTAATTTTCAATTTTAAACCGCGAGACGCGAAGTTAGGGAAAAGTTTGGCTACTTTACCACAGGTGATAATTAATCAATATAAGGTATTAGTCGAATCGATCTTTAAATGAATGAGTGAATCCCTTCTCATCCCTTTTCCTACCAGAGCTGGGCTCAACCCCCTCAACTCACAGGAAGACAAGCCGTATCAAGAAATAAATATTCTAAAGCGAGCATAAGGTCTCGCAACGTCTATTTTCTTATCCTAAAGTGAACTAAAATAAAGTGCCTTCAGAGACAGAACTTCTAAGGTAATTTTTACAAACTCCAACCTGGGTAGCGAGGCCGTCAGCCTGCAGCCCCAGTAAACAAGTCCGACATTCAGTGCCATTGAACTCTCTGTGGAGGTTCAACCTAATAAACATTAACCTAGGTCGGCCATCTGCCTGCCGGCACCTAGTAACTTTATTATTGCAAGAACTCTCTGCTGAGGTTCTAAATAGGACAGAGACTTTCTTAGTTTGCTAGTCCTCTTCCAGGGAGTCATCTAGTGTAACGTAGAGCCAGTGCCTAGACATTTAAGCCAGGAGAAGCCCGCCAGCTGAGCAGATAGTGAAATTTTGTATGTACTTTTCTTGCAGTCCAAGTTGCCGAGTTCCAGTCCTGCCGCGGGGTGTGATCGTTTGTGTGGCGTCGGTTTACTAGTTAGCTAGCATTCACCAGGCCTCCAGGTGCCTTGTAGAGGTTGATTCGTTCAAATAAGTAACACAAGCCGTCTCACCTAGTGCACCACAAAATTCACCAAATTGTCTGTAATTGCTGTATCTTAAAAAATTGTAACCTTCTGTAAAGTGAAAACGTCGTTCTAACACACGTGGAAAGCATCCCCGTGGAGTCCACAGTGGTCACATTGTTATTAACGTCATTCGCAAAAATTGCAACCTGAGGTGCGACACTTTGCAATTCCACTACAGCTCGTTTCCGTTGGGGGCCAGAAATTACGTCCAGCCCTTGACTCTCAAATCACATCTCAACACAAACTACGCTTCGTTGTATGAGTACAAGCACTCACACAAATCAAGACACTTATTCCCAACGTCATCTCCGCGGGGTGCGAGTGAATTAGTTTTCCTCGTACCCACAAAGACAATCTTCAATTTCGTGGTACTTTTGAATTTCACAAAGACAGATTTCAGTGTACTTTTGAATTTTTTCGGGATACTTCTGAAATTTTCTCGGCTACAGTCTCCAAGTGCGGGCCGCGTTTCACGATGTCTCGCGTCAGCAGCAGCACGGATACTGTCCCTGAACACATCAATCGATACTGGGAAAGTTTAAACCAGGATCCGGCTTTGCGATTCTTTTTACGTGACTGGACTCCTAGCCTACCAACAACTGTCGTGTCGGGCCCACGCAGGAGGCAATTTTCACCAGCAACAAATTCCGGGCTCAACGCCGCTGAAGAAGGGGAACCAGAAGCACGCGTCGGGCGATCTGGGAGGCCTGGAGGCCTGACCCCCACGACGAGGCCGCTCCACTTGAGTCACAGTGCAAAGGGAAGCGCAGGCTCTAGTCAGACCGGTGCCACGCAGATGCCGCAAGGTATAAGCTCCGGACAGAGGCGGAAACAACTACCTTCCTCGAGCTCCAGCGACGCGCCGCTCCGGGAAGCGTACAACCAGGTGCGTGACGACGTCAGGGACGCACAGACGCGAAGGCTCAACCCGGCGCTCCACCATTACCACAACAACACCACCCTCATGTTTCCCCCCGCCGAAGACAGGGTCTTATGAAACATGCATTTTTTGAACCTAACCTAACCTAACCAAATTAACCCAAGATAAATCGACAAACCCAAGATAAATTGCCAAACCTAAGATAAATCACCTAATCCAAAATAAATCTCTTAACGCAAGATAAATCGCCAAACCTAAGATATTCGCCTAACCCAAGATAATCGCCAAACCTAAGATAATGCCTTACCCAAGATTAATCGTCAAACCTAAGATAATCGCCTAACCCAAGATAAATCGCCATACCTAAGATAAACCGCCTAACCCAATATAAATCGCCAAACCCAAGATACATTGTCAAACCTAAGATAAATCGTTAATCGGTTAGGCGATTTATCTTAGGTTTGACAATTTATCTTGAGTTAGGCGATTTATGTTAGGTTTGGCGAACATGTTGGGTTAGGCGATTTATCTTGGGTTCAGCGATTTATCTTGGGTTAGGCGAATTCATCTGGGGTTCTAAACTAACCTAAGATAAATCGCCAAACCCAAGGTAAATTGCCTAACCCAAGATAAATATCTTGGGTTAGGCGATTTATCTTGAGTTGGCTATCTGGGGTTAGAGGTTAGGTTGGGTTAGGTTAGGAAGTTAACTTCGTCGAATCAAAAAATGACGTTAACAAAAGTTCCTAGTCATGACTTTTCTAGGCGAAAGGGTCTCTTGGAAAAATCTCGTACAACCAACCGTTATCGAAAAAACTCCTTTCAAAATGCATTTCTGTTATTTGATGATTTGAAGTAAACGTTCACTCTACTTTGTTGAGTCGAATACAACGTTCCATGGATGCTTGTAAATGATTCGTATTGAATGTTTAACTCGATTCAAAATTGTGCCTTTACTATGCGATGACATTCTAAAACATGCTTTAACCTGGTCGAATCAAAAAATGTTGTTAACAAAAGTTCCTAGTCATAACTTTTTTAGGCGAAAAGGTCTCTTGGAAAAATCTCGTAAAACCAACCGTTATCGAAAAAACTGACTTCAAAATGCATTTCTGATATTTGATGATTTGAAGTAAACATTCAGTCTACTTTGTTGATTCGAGTACAGTGTTCAATAGAAGCTTGTATATGATTCGTATTGAATGTTTAACTCTATTCAAAAATGTGCTGTTACTATCCGATGACATGGTAAAACAAGCTTTAACTTCGTCGAATCAAAGAATGTTGTCAACAAAATTCTTAGTCATAACTTTTTTAGGCGAAAAGGTCTGTTGTAAAAATCTCGTAAACCCAACCGTTACCGAGAAAACTCACTTCAAAATGCATTTTTGCTATTTGATCATTTGAAGTAAACGTTCACTCTACTTTGTTGATTCGAATGCAGTGTTCTATAGAAGCTTGTATATGATTCGTATTGAATGATTAACTCGATTAAAAAATGTGCTTTTACTATGTGATGACATGGTAAAACATGCTTTAACTTCGTCGAATCAAAAAATGTTGTTAACAAAAGTTCCTAGTCATAACTTTTTTAGGCGAGAAGGTCTCTTGTAAAAATCTCGTAAACCCAACCGTTACCGAGAAAACTCACTTCAAAATGCATTTTTGCTATTTGATCATTTGAAGGAAACGTTCACTCTACTTTGTTGATTCGAATACAGTGTTCTGTAGAAGCTTGTATATGAGTCGTACTGAATGTTTAACTCGATTCAAAATTGTGCATTTACTATCCGATGACATGATAAAACATGCTTTAACTTCGTCGAATCAAAAAATGTTGTTAACAAAAGTTCCTAGTCATAACTTTTTTAGGCGAAAAGGTCTCTTGTAAAAATCTCGTAAACCCAACCGTTACCGAGAAAACTCACTTCAAAATGCATTTTTGCTATTTGATCATTTGAAGTAAACGTTCTCTATACTTTGTTGAATCGAATACAATGATCTATAGAAGCTTGCAAATGATTCGTATTGAATGTTTAACTGGATTCAAAATGGTGCCTTTACTATGCGATGACATTGTAAAACATGCTTTAACCTGGTCGAATCAAAAAATGTTGTTAACAAAAGTTCCTAGTCATAACTTTTTTAGGCGAAAAGGTCTCTTTGAGAAATCTCGTAAAACCAACCGTTATCGAAAAAACTCACTTCAAAATACATTTCTGATATTTGATGATTTGAAGTAATCGTTCACTTTACTTCGTTGAGTCGAATACAACGTTCTATGGATGCTTGTAAATGATTCGTATTGAATGTTTAACTAGATTCAAAAATGTGCCTTTACTATGCGATGACATTGTAAAACATGCTTTAACTTCGTCGAATCAAAAAATGTCGTTAACAAAAGTTCCTAGTCATGACTTTTCTAGGCGAAAAGGTCTCTTGGAAAAATCTCGTACAACCAACCGTTATCGAAAAAACTCATTTCAAAATGCATTTCTGTTATTTGATGATTTGAAGTAAACGTTCACTCTACTTTGTTGAATCGAATACAACGATGTATAGAAGCTTGCAAATGATTCGTATTGAATGTTTAACTGGATTCAAAATTGTGCCTATACTATGCGATGACATTGTAAAGCATGTTTTAACCTGGTCGAATCAAAAAATGTTGTTAACAAAAGTTCCTAGTCATAACTTTTTTAGGCGAAAAGGTCTCTTGGAAAAATCTCGTAAAACCAACCGTTATCGAAAAAACTCACTTCAAAATGCATTTTTGCTATTTGATCATTTGAAGTAAACGTTCACTCTACTTTGTTGATTCGAATACAGTGTTCTATAGAAGCTTGTATATGATTCGTATTGAATGATTAACTCGATTAAAAAATGTGCTTTTACTATGTGATGACATGGTAAAACATGCTTTAACTTCGTCGAATCAAAAAATGTTGTTAACAAAAGTTCCTAGTCATAACTTTTTTAGGCGAAAAGGTCTCTTGTAAAAATCTCGTAAACCCAACCGTTACCGAGAAAACTCACTTCAAAATGAATTTTTGCTATTTGATCATTTGAAGTAAACGTTCTCTATACTTTGTTGAATCGAATACAATGATCTATAGAAGCTTGCAAATGATTCGTATTGAATGTTTAACTGGATTCAAAATTGTGCATTTACTATCCGATGACATGGTAAAACATGGTTTAACTTCGTCGAATCAAAAAATGTTGTTAACAAAAGTTCCTAGTCATAACTTTTTTAGGTGAAAAGGTCTCTTGGGAAAATCTCGTAAAATCCACCGTTATCGAAAAAACTCACTTCAAAATGCATTTTTGCTATTTGATCATTTGAAGGAAACGTTCACTCTACTTTGTTGATTCGAATACAGTGTTTTGTAGAAGCTTGTATATGATTCGTACTGAATGTTTAACTCGATTCAAAATTGTGCATCCGATGACATGGTAAAACATGCTTTAACTTCGTCGAATCAAAAAATGTTGTAAACAAAAGTTCCTAGTCATGACTTTTCTAGGCGAAAAGGTCTCTTGAAGAAATCTCGTAAACCCAACCGTTATCGAAAAAACTCACTTCAAAGTGCATTTCTGCTATTTGATCACTTGAATTAAACGTTCACTCTACTTTCTTGAATCGAATACAATGATCTAGAGAAGCTTGTAAATGATTCGTATTGAATGATTAACTCGATTAAAAAATGAGCTTTTACTATGCGATGACATGGTAAAACATGCTTTAACTTCGTCGAATCAAAAAATGTTGTTAACAAAAGTTCCTAGTTATGACTTTTCTAGGCGAAAAGGTCTCTAGGGAAAATCTCGTAAAACCCACCGTTATCGAAAAAACTCACTTCAAAATGCATTTTTGCTATTTGATCATTTGAAGGAAACGTTCACTCTACTTTGTTGATTTGAATACAGTGGTCTATATAAGCTTGTATATGATTCGTACCGAATGTTTAACTCGATTCAAAAATGTACTCTTACGATCTGATGACATGGTAAAACATGCTTTAACTTCTTCGGATCAAAAAATGTTGTTAACAAAAGTTCCTAGTCATGACTTTTCTAGGCGAAAAGGTCTCTTGGAAAAATCTCGTAAAACCAACCGTTATCGAAAAAACTCACCTCAAAATGCATTTCTGTTATTTGATCACTTGAAGTCAACGTTCACTCTACTTTCTTGAATCGAATACAGTGTTCTATAGAAGCTTGTATATGATTCGTATTGAATGTTTAGATCGATTCAAAAATATGCTGTTACGATCCGATGACATGGTAAAACATGCTTTAACTTCGTCGAATCAAAAAATGCTGTTAACAAGAGTTCCTAGTCATGACTTTTCTAGGCGAAAAGGTCTCTTGGAAAAATCTCGTAAAACCAACCGTTATCGAAAAAACTCACCTCAAAATGCATTTCTGCTATTTGATCATTTGAAGTAAACGTTCACTCTACTTTGTTGATTCGAATACAGTGTTCTATAGAAGCTTGTATATGATTCGTATTGAATGATTAACTCGATTAAAAAATGTGCTTTTACTATGCGATCCCTGTCAAAAAAATCTCATCAATCCGTATTGAAAATTATCAAAAATTAATAAGTATCTATGAGAACCTATATGGTCAATAAGTTTCTATAAGAGTTAGCTAAAGTTGCTGTTGAAATTGTTATCAGTTTATATCCGCATTGACCAGCAAAATGAGTCAAGCCATATCCATTTGTTAATCCAAACATTTACTTATACCATATCAATGAGAATTTATGAGCACAGTATCTAATGTAATTCGTGCGGCTTTCCGTGATTAAAAGATAAGTGTTTCTTTAAGAAACGAGCTGCATTAGGTTAGAATAGTTTGGATTTGCAATTGAAGATTACAAATTATAATGTTTGAATAGGGATTTATGAGATCAGTTTCTATGAGTATTAATGTTTTTTTTCAGTAATATATTAAATGTGTTTTAATTTGTTTGAATGGGTAAAAAGAAAGGTCAGTTTTCAACTGCAATTACAAATACAAGTTTAATCGCTTCGAATGGGATTATGTGCGATCAATTTCTAAAAGTATTTATGCTGTTTTCCGAATATAGTTATGATGAGGTTTAATCAGTAACAAATTGTTAACTACTTGTTATGATATGGTCGGAAATTCCAAGTACACATTTTGTATTCCTTCAAGAGGATTGATGAGAGCAGTTTCTACGAGTATCTATTTGTTGTTCCTATAGTAAATTATATAAGTCTTTATCAGTACAGATTCGGATTTAATTTAAATATGAAAATTATATCAGAATAAAGCAACCAAATAATTTAAACAGTATCTATTTGTAAATCCAAACATTTACTTATACTATCTCAATGAGAATTTATGAGAACAGTATCTAATGTAAAACGTGCGGCTTTCCGTGGTTAAATGGCAAGAGTTTCTATAAGAAACGAGCTGCATTAGGTTAGAACAGTTTTGATTTGCAATTGAAGATTACAAATTATAATGTTTGAATAGGGATTTATGAGATCAGTTTCTATGAGTATTAATGTTTTTTTTTCAGTAATATATTAAATGTGTTTTCATTTGTTTGAATAGGTAAAAAGAAAGGTCAGTTTTCAACTGCAATTACAAATACAAGTTTAATCACTTCGAATGGGGTTAGATGCGATCAATTTCTCAAAGTATATATGCTGTTTTCCGGATATAATTGTGAAGAGGTTTAATCAGTAACAAATTGTTCACTACATGCTATGATATGGTCGGAAATTCCAAGTACACATTTGGTATTCCTTCAAGAGGATTAATGAGAGCAGTTTCTACGAGTATCTATTTGTTGTTCCTCTAGTAAATTATATAAGTCTTAAAGATTCGGATCTAATTTAAATATGAAAATTATATCAGAATAAAGCAACCAAATATTTTAAACAGTATCTATTTGTAAATCCAGACATTTACTTATACTATCTCAAGGAGAATTTATGAGAACAGTATCTAATGTAAAACGTGCGGCTTTTCGTGGTTAAATGGCAAGTGTTTCTATAAGAAACGAGCTGCATTAGGTTAGAACAGTTTTGATTTGCAATTGAAGATTACAAATTATAATGTTTGAATAGGGATTTATGAGATCAGTTTCTATGAGTATTAATGTTTTTTTTCAGTAATATATTAAATGTGTTTTCATTTGTTTGAATGGGTAAAAAGAAAGGTCAGTTTTCAACTGCAATTACAAATACAAGTTTAATCGCTTCGAATGGGACTATATGCGATCAATTTCTAAAAGTATTTATGCTGTTTTCCGAATATAGTTATGATGAGGTTTAATCAGTAACAAATTGTTAACTAGTTGTTATGATATGGTCGGAAATTCCAAGTACACATTTAGTATTCCTTCAAGAGGATTGATGAGAGCAGTTTCTACGAGTATCTATTTGTTGTTCCTATAGTAAATTATATAAGTCTTTATCAGTACAGATTCGGATCTAATTTAAATATGAAAATTATATCAGAATAAAGCAACCAAATATTTTAAACAGTATCTATTTGTAAATCCAAATATATACTTATACTATCTCAATGAGAATTTATGAGAACAGTATCTAATGTAAAACGTGCGGCTTTCCGTGGTTAAATGGCAAGAGTTTCTATAAGAAACGAGCTGCATTAGGTTAGAACAGTTTTGATTTGCAATTGAAGATTCAAAATTATAATGTTTGAATAGGGATTTATGAGATCAGTTTCTATGAGTATTAATGTTTGTTTTCAGTAATATATTAAATGTGTTTTCATTTGTTTGAATGGATAAAAAGAAAGGTCAGTTTTCAACTGCAATTACAAATACAAGTTTAATCACTTCGAATGGGGTTATATGCGATCAATTTCTAAAAGTATTTATGCTGTTTTCCGGATATAATTGTGAAGAGGTTTAATCAGTAATAAATTGTTCACTACATGTTATGATATGGTCAGAAATTCCAAGTACACATTTGGTATTCCTTCAAGAGGATTGATGAGAGCAGTTTCTACGAGTATCTATTTGTTGTTCCTCTAGTAAATTATATAAGTCTTTATCAGTAAAGATTCGGATCTAATTTAAATATGAAAATTTATATCAGAATAAAGCAACCAAATATTTTAAACAGTATCTATTTGTAAATCCAGACATTTACTTATACTATCTCAATGAGAATTTATGAGAACAGTATCTAATGTAAAACGTGCGGCTTTTCGTGGTTAAATGGCAAGTGTTTCTATAAGAAACGAGCTGCATTAGGTTAGAACAGTTTTGATTTGCAATTGAAGATTACAAATTATAATGTTTAAATAGGGATTTATGAGATCAGTTTCTATGAGTATTAATGTTTTTTTTCAGTAATATATTAAATGTGTTTTCATTTGTTTGAATGGGTAAAAAGGAAGGTCAGTTTTGAACTGCAATTACAAATATACGTTTAATCACTTCGAATGGGGTTATATGCGATCAATTTCTAACAGTATTTATGCTGTTTTCCGAATATAATTGTGTTGAGGTTTGATCCGTAACAAATTGTTCACTACATGTTACGATATGGTCGGAAATTCCAGGTACATATTTAGTATTCCTTCAAGAGGATTAATGAGAGCAGTTTCTACGAGTATTTATTTGTTGTTCCTACAGTAAATTATATAAGTCTTTATCAGTATGCATTCGGATCTAATTTAAATACAAAAATCATATCAGAATGAAACCCCAAATATTTTAAACAGTGTCCACCTGTAAATCCAAGATAATATTATAATGAGAATCCATCACAACAGTATCTAATGTAACGTGTGCGGTTTTCCGTGGCTAAATTTTAAAATTATTTGCAATAATTAAGCTTTAACGGATTCGAACAGTTTTGCATTTCCAGATGAATAGTTTTAATTGTTAGGGATCTATGAGGTCAGTGTAATGTTTTTTTTTTCAATAAAATGTGTTTTTATTGGAAAATAAACATTACACAAAAACACTGATCTCATAGATCCCTATTTAACAATTAAAACTATTCATCTGGAATTGCAAATTAAAACTGTTCAAATCCGTTAAAGCTATTTATTAAAAATACTTTTAAAATTTAGCCACGGAAAGCCGCACGCGTTACATTAGATACTGTTCTGATTGGTTCTCATTAAAATATATCTTTAAATGTTTGGATTTACAAGTGGATACTTTTTAAAATATTTGGTTGTGTCATTCTGATATAATTTTTGTATTTAAAGTAGATCCGAATGCATACTGATAAAGACAAATTTTCTATTGGAACAACAAATACATACTCATAGAAACTGCTATCATCAATCCTTTCGAAAGAATACTAAATATGTACCTGGAATTTCCGACCATATCGTAACATGTGGTGAACAATGTGTTACTGATCAAACCTCATCACAATTATATTCGGAAAACAGCATAAATACTGTTAGAAACTGATCGCATATAACCCCATTCGAAGTGATTAAACTTGTATTTATAATTGCAGTTGAAAACTGACCTTTCTTTTTACCCATTCAAACAAATGAAAACACATTTAATATACTTATTACTGAAAAAAAAACATTAATACTCATAGAAACTGATCTCATAAATCCCTATTCAAACATTATAATTTGTAATCTTCAATTGCAAATCAAAACTGTTCTAACCTAATGCAGCTCGTTTCTTATAGAAACTCTTGCCATTTAACCACGGAAAGCCGCACGTTTTACATTAGATACTGTTCTCATAAATTCTCATTGAGATAGTATAAGTAAATGTCTGGATTTACATATAGATACTATTTAAAATATTTAGTTGCTTTATTCTGATATAATTTTCATATTTAAATTAGATCCGAATGCATACTGATTAAGACTTATATAATTTACTATTGGCACAACAAATACATACTCGTAGAAACTGCTATCATCAATCCTTTCGAAGTAATACTAAATATGTACCTGGAATTTCCACACGTAACATGTAGTGAACAATTTGTTACTGATCAAACCTCATCACAATTATATTCGGAAAACAGTATAAATACTGTTAGAAATTGATCGCATATAACCCCATTCGAAGTGATTAAATTTGTATTTGTAATTTCAGTTGAAAACTGACCTTTCTTTTTACCCATTCAAACATATGAAAACACATTTAATATATTACTGAAAAAAAACATTAATACTCATAGAAACTGATCTCATAAATCCCTATTCAAACATTATAATTTGTAATCTTCAATTGCAAATCAAAACTGTTCTAACCTAATGCAGCTCGTTTCTTATAGAAACACTTGCCATTTAACCACGGAAAGCCGGACGTTTTACATTAGATACTGTTCTCATAAATTCTCATTGAGATAGTATAAGTAAATGTAAAAACTTATATAATTTACTAGAGAAACAACAAATAGATACTCGTAGAAACTGCTCTCATCAATCCTTTTGAAGGAATACTAAATGTGTACTTGGAATTTCCGACCATATAACAAGTAGTGAACAATTTGTTACTGATTAAACCTCATCACAATTATATTCGGAAAACAGCATAAATACTTTTAGAAATTAATCGCATATAACCCCATTCAAAGTGATTAAACTTGTATTTGTAATTGCAGTTGAAAACTGACCTTTCTTTTTACCCATTCAAACAAATGAAAACACATTTAATATATTACTGAAAAAAAACATTAATACTCATAGAAACTGATCTCCTATTCAAACATTATAATTAGTAATCTTCAATTGCAAGTCAACCTAATGCAGCTCGTTTCTTATAGAAACACTTGCCATTTAACCACGGAAGGCCGCACGTTTTACCTTAGATACTGTTCTCATAAATTCTCATTGATGTGGTATAAGTAAATGTTTGCTGCTCCATTCTGGTAGAAACTGATAGAAATTTCAGCAGCAACTTTACTCCAGGCTCCAGTAGAGGGAGCTGTATACGTGTAGCTAATTCATATCTAATCTAATGTGACCTAAGGAACTGAAGTGTGTTTGTTAAATTAAAAACAAAGCAGTCTCTTTCACTGCTAACTCATTCATTGCTTCTAGGCTAGAACCAAGAACACCCGAGGAAATAAGGACTTTGCAGAATTTTGTGTTTACCACAATATTAGTATTTCTATTTGAAATATGCAATTTAAACTGTACATTTGTCGGCATGCATATCCAAATTAATACTAATAAAAAAGCAAAATGGAAGTTTACAATAAAAATACATCTGTAAAATATACAATTGAAACTGTACATTTCTTGACATGTATATCCACATTAATACTAATAAAAAACAATGTTGAAATTTACAATAAAAACATGTTGATAAATGGTGTGTTACATACGATAGATACTGGAGAAAGGACGGACTGGAACTCTTATGATATTACTTATAGAAAAGTTTAGAATCTCTTTAAAGTTGTATCTGTAATTCCATATGTTTACAGATATAAGGGCAAGGGTGCATTTGCAGACACTAAACTGTAGATTTGTTGATGTATATTTCATATAAGTACTCATGAAAGGGCAACATGATAATTCCAAATAGCTCATTCGGAATTACTGTTTCATAACCGATTTAAAACTTACTAAAACAGATAAAATCCTGTCTGTATAATACTAATATAACTTATAGGAACGATAAAACCGCATCACTTTTTTTTTATAAGTTTCTATGTGGAATTTTTGGCAGGGATGACATGGTAAAACATGCTTTAACTTCGTCGAATCAAAAAATGTTGTTAACAAAATTTCCTAGTCATAACCTTTTCAGGCGAAAAGGTCTCGTAAAACCAACCGTTACCGAGAAAACCCACTTCAAAATGCATTTTTGCTGTTTGATCATTTGAAGTAAACGTTTTCTCTACTTTGTTGAATCGAATACAATGATCTATAGAAGCTTGCAAATGATTCGTATTGAATGTTTAACTGGATTCAAAATTGTGCATTTACTATCCGATGACATGGTAAAACATGCTTTAACTTCGTCGAATCAAAAAATATTGTTAACAAAAGTTCCTAGTCATGACTTTTCTAGGCGAAAAGGTCTCTTGAGAAAATTTCGTAAAACCCACCGTTATCGAAAAAACTAACTTCAAAATGCGTTTTTGCTATTTGATCATTTGAAGTAAACGTTCACTCTACTTTGTTGATTCGAATACAGTGTTCTATAGAAGCTTGTAAATGATTCGCATTGAATGTTTAACTCGATTCAGAAATGTGCTTTTACTATGCGATGACATGGTAAAACATGCTTTAACTTGGTCGAATCAAAAAATGTTGTTAACGAAAGTTCCTAGTCATAACTTTTTTAGGCGAAAAGGTCTCTTGGAAAAATCTCGTAAACCCAACCGTTATCGAAAAAACTCACTTCAAAATACATTTCTGATATTTGATGATTTGAAATAAACGTTCACTCCACTTTGTTGAGTCGAATACAACGTTCTATATATGCTTGTAAATGATTCGTATTGAATATTTAACTCTATTCAAAAATGTGCTGTTACTATCCGATGACATGGTAAAACAAGCTTTAACTTCGTCGAATCAAAAAATGTTGTTAACAAAAGTTCCTAGTCATGATTTTTCTAGGCGAAAAGATCTCTTGGGAAAATCTCGTAAAACCAACCGTTACAGAGAAAACTCACTTCAAAATGCATTTCTGAAAATTGATCACTTGAAGTAAACGTTCACTCTACTTTCTTGAATCGAATACAATGATCTATAGAAGCTTACAAATGATTCGTATTGAATGTTTAACTGGATTCAAAATTGTACATTTACTATCCGATGACATGGTAAAACATGCTTTAACTTCGTCGAATCAAAAAATGTTGTTAACAAAATTTCCTAGTCATAACTTTTTTAGGCGAAAAGGTCTCTTGTAAAAATCTCGTAAACCCAACCGTTATCGAAACAACTCACTTCAAAATGCATTTCTGCTATTTGATGATTTGAAGTAAACGTTCACTCCACTTTGTTGAGTCGAATACAACGTTCTATGTATACTTGTAAATGATTCGTATTGAATGATTAACTCGATTAAAAAATGTGCTTTTATTATGCGATGACATGGTAAAACATGCTTTAACTTCGTCGAATCAAAAAATGATGTTAACACAAGTTCCTAGTCATGATTTTTCTAGGCGAAAAGGTCTCTTGGGAAAATCTCGTAAAACCCACCGTTATCGAAAAAACTCACTTCAAAATGCATTTTTGCTATTTGATCATTTGAAGTAAACGTTCACTCTACTTTGTTGTTTCGAATACAGTGTTCTATAGAAGCTTGTATATGATTCGTATTGAATGATTAACTCGATTCAAAAATGTGCTTCTACTATGCGATGACATGGTAAAACATGCTTTAACTTCGTCGAATTAAAAAATGTTGTTAACAAAAGTTCCTAGTCATAACTTTTCTAGGCGTAAAGGTCTATTGGGGAAATCTCGTAAAACCCACCGTTATCGAATAAACTCACTTCAAAATGCATTTTTGTTATTTGATCATTTGAAGTAAACGTTCACTCTACTTTGCTGATTCGAATACAGTGTTCTATAGAAGCTTGTATATGATTCGTATTGAATGATTAACTCGATTAAAAAATGTGCTTTTACTATGCGATGACATGGTAAAACATGCTTTAACTTCGTCGAATTAAAAAATGTTGTTAACAAAAGTTCCTAGTCATAACTTTTTTAGGCGAGAAGGTCTGTTGTAAAAATCTCGTAAACCCAACCGTTATCGAAACAACTCACTTCAAAATGCATTTCTGCAATTTGATCACTTGAAGTAAACGTTCACTCTACTTTCTTGAATCGAATACAATGATCTATACAAGCTTGTAAATGATTCGTATTGAATGATTAACTCGATTAAAAAATGTGCTTTTACTATGCGATGACATGGTAAAACATGCTTTAACTTCGTCGAATCAAAAAATGTTGTTAACAAAAGTTCCTAGTCATGACTTTTCTAGGCGAAAAGATCTCTTGGGAAAATCTCGTAAAACCCACCGTTATAGAAAAAACTCACTTCAAAATGCATTTTTGCTATTTGATCATTTGAAGTAAACTTTCACTCTACTTTGTTGATTCGAATACAGTGTCCTATAGAAGCTTGTATATGATTCGTATTGAATGTTTAACTCAATTCAAAATTGTGCATTTGTTATGCGATGACATGGCAAAACATGCTTTAACTTCGTCGGATCAAAAAATGTTGTTAACAAAAGTTCCTAGTCATGACTTTTCTAGGCGAAAAGGTCTCTAGGGAAAATCTCGTAAAACCCACCGTTATCGAAAAAACTCACTTCAAAATGCATTTTTGCTATTTGATCATTTGAAGGAAACGTTCACTCTACTTTGTTGATTTGAATACAGTGTTCTATAGAAGCTTGTATATGATTCGTATTGAATGTTTAACTCGATTCAAAATTGTGCATTTATTATGCGATGACATGGTAAAATATGCTTTAACTTCGTCGGATCAAAAAATGCTGTTAACAAAAGTTCCTAGTCATGACTTTTCTAGGCGAAAAGGTCTCTTGGAAAAATCTCGTAAAACCAACCGTTATCGAAAAAACTCACCTCAACATGCATTTCTGCTATTTGATCATTTGAAGTAAACGTTCACTCTACTTTGTTGATTCTAATACAGTGTTCTATAGAAGCTTGTATATGATTCGTATTGAATGATTAACTCGATTAAAAAATGTGCTTTTACTATGCGATGACATGGTAAAACATGCTTTAACTTCGTCGAATCAAAAAATGTTGTTAACAAAAGTTCCTAGTCATAACCTTTTTAGGCGAAAAGGTCTCGTAAAACCAACCGTTACCGAGAAAACGAACTTCAAAATGCATTTTTGCTGTTTGATCATTTGAAGTAAACGTTTTCTCTACTTTGTTGAATCGAATACAATGATCTATAGAAGCTTGCAAATGATTCGTATTGAATGTTTAACTGGATTCAAAATTGTGCATTTACTATCCGATGACATGGTAAAACATGCTTTAACTTCGTCGAATCAAAAAATGTTGTTAACGAAAGTTGCTAGTCATGACTATTTTAGGCGAAAAGGTCTCTTGGGAAAATCTCGTAAAACCCACCGTTATCGAAAAAACTAACTTCAAAATGCGTTTTTGCTATTTGATCATTTGAAGTAAACGTTCACTCTACTTTCTTGAATCGAATACAGTGTTCTATAGAAGCTTGTATATGATTCGTATTGAATGTTTAGCTCGATTCAAAGATATGCTGTTACGATCCGATGACATGGTAAAACATGCTTTAACTTCGTCGAATCAAAAAATGTTGTTAACAAAAGTTCCTAGTCATAACTTTTTTAGGCGAAAAGGTCTCTTGTAAAAATCTCGTAAACCCAACCGTTATCGAAACAACTCACTTCAAAATGCATTTCTGCTATTTGATCACTTGAAGTAAACGTTCACTTTACTTTCTTGAATCGAATACAACGATTTATACAAGCTTGTAAATGATTCGTATTGAATGATTAACTCGATTAAAAAATGTGCTTTTACTATGCGATAACATGGTAAGACATGCTTTAACTTCGTCGAATCAAAAAATGTTGTTAACAAAATTTCCTAGTCATGATTTTTCTAGGCGAAAAGGTCTCTTGGGAAAATCTCGTAAAACCCACCGTTATCGAAAAAACTCACTTCAAAATGCATTTTTGCTATTTGATCATTTGAAGTAAACGTTCACTCTACTTTGTTGATTCGAATAGGTACAGTGTTCTATAGAAGCTTGTATATGATTCGTATTGAATGATTAACTCGATTCAAAAATGTGCTTCTACTATGCGATGACATGGTAAAACATGCTTTAACTTCGTCGAATTAAAAAAATATTGTTAAAAAAAGTTCCTAGTCATAACTTTTCTAGGCGAAAAGGTCTATTGGGAAAATCTCGTAAACCCAACCGTTATCGAAAAAACTCACTTCAAAATACATTTCTGATATTTGATGATTTGAAATAAACGTTCACTCCACTTTGTTGAGTCGAATACAACGTTCTATATATGCTTGTAAATGATTCGTATTGAATATTTAACTCTATTCAAAAATGTGCTGTTACTATCCGATGACATGGTAAAACAAGCTTTAACTTCGTCGAATCAAAAAATGTTGTTAACAAAAGTTCCTAGTCATGATTTTTCTAGGCGAAAAGATCTCTTGGGAAAATCTCGTAAAACCAACCGTTACAGAGAAAACTCACTTCAAAATGCATTTCTGAAAATTGATCACTTGAAGTAAACGTTCACTCTACTTTCTTGAATCGAATACAATGATCTATAGAAGCTTACAAATGATTCGTATTGAATGTTTAACTGGATTCAAAATTGTACATTTACTATCCGATGACATGGTAAAACATGCTTTAACTTCGTCGAATCAAAAAATGTTGTTAACAAAATTTCCTAGTCATAACTTTTTTAGGCGAAAAGGTCTCTTGTAAAAATCTCGTAAACCCAACCGTTATCGAAACAACTCACTTCAAAATGCATTTCTGCTATTTGATGATTTGAAGTAAACGTTCACTCCACTTTGTTGAGTCGAATACAACGTTCTATGTATACTTGTAAATGATTCGTATTGAATGATTAACTCGATTAAAAAATGTGCTTTTATTATGCGATGACATGGTAAAACATGCTTTAACTTCGTCGAATCAAAAAATGATGTTAACACAAGTTCCTAGTCATGATTTTTCTAGGCGAAAAGGTCTCTTGGGAAAATCTCGTAAAACCCACCGTTATCGAAAAAACTCACTTCAAAATGCATTTTTGCTATTTGATCATTTGAAGTAAACGTTCACTCTACTTTGTTGTTTCGAATACAGTGTTCTATAGAAGCTTGTATATGATTCGTATTGAATGATTAACTCGATTCAAAAATGTGCTTCTACTATGCGATGACATGGTAAAACATGCTTTAACTTCGTCGAATTAAAAAATGTTGTTAACAAAAGTTCCTAGTCATAACTTTTCTAGGCGTAAAGGTCTATTGGGGAAATCTCGTAAAACCCACCGTTATCGAATAAACTCACTTCAAAATGCATTTTTGTTATTTGATCATTTGAAGTAAACGTTCACTCTACTTTGCTGATTCGAATACAGTGTTCTATAGAAGCTTGTATATGATTCGTATTGAATGATTAACTCGATTAAAAAATGTGCTTTTACTATGCGATGACATGGTAAAACATGCTTTAACTTCGTCGAATTAAAAAATGTTGTTAACAAAAGTTCCTAGTCATAACTTTTTTAGGCGAGAAGGTCTGTTGTAAAAATCTCGTAAACCCAACCGTTATCGAAACAACTCACTTCAAAATGCATTTCTGCAATTTGATCACTTGAAGTAAACGTTCACTCTACTTTCTTGAATCGAATACAATGATCTATACAAGCTTGTAAATGATTCGTATTGAATGATTAACTCGATTAAAAAATGTGCTTTTACTATGCGATGACATGGTAAAACATGCTTTAACTTCGTCGAATCAAAAAATGTTGTTAACAAAAGTTCCTAGTCATGACTTTTCTAGGCGAAAAGATCTCTTGGGAAAATCTCGTAAAACCCACCGTTATAGAAAAAACTCACTTCAAAATGCATTTTTGCTATTTGATCATTTGAAGTAAACTTTCACTCTACTTTGTTGATTCGAATACAGTGTCCTATAGAAGCTTGTATATGATTCGTATTGAATGTTTAACTCAATTCAAAATTGTGCATTTGTTATGCGATGACATGGCAAAACATGCTTTAACTTCGTCGGATCAAAAAATGTTGTTAACAAAAGTTCCTAGTCATGACTTTTCTAGGCGAAAAGGTCTCTAGGGAAAATCTCGTAAAACCCACCGTTATCGAAAAAACTCACTTCAAAATGCATTTTTGCTATTTGATCATTTGAAGGAAACGTTCACTCTACTTTGTTGATTTGAATACAGTGTTCTATAGAAGCTTGTATATGATTCGTATTGAATGTTTAACTCGATTCAAAATTGTGCATTTATTATGCGATGACATGGTAAAATATGCTTTAACTTCGTCGGATCAAAAAATGCTGTTAACAAAAGTTCCTAGTCATGACTTTTCTAGGCGAAAAGGTCTCTTGGAAAAATCTCGTAAAACCAACCGTTATCGAAAAAACTCACCTCAACATGCATTTCTGCTATTTGATCATTTGAAGTAAACGTTCACTCTACTTTGTTGATTCTAATACAGTGTTCTATAGAAGCTTGTATATGATTCGTATTGAATGATTAACTCGATTAAAAAATGTGCTTTTACTATGCGATGACATGGTAAAACATGCTTTAACTTCGTCGAATCAAAAAATGTTGTTAACAAAAGTTCCTAGTCATAACCTTTTTAGGCGAAAAGGTCTCGTAAAACCAACCGTTACCGAGAAAACGAACTTCAAAATGCATTTTTGCTGTTTGATCATTTGAAGTAAACGTTTTCTCTACTTTGTTGAATCGAATACAATGATCTATAGAAGCTTGCAAATGATTCGTATTGAATGTTTAACTGGATTCAAAATTGTGCATTTACTATCCGATGACATGGTAAAACATGCTTTAACTTCGTCGAATCAAAAAATGTTGTTAACGAAAGTTGCTAGTCATGACTATTTTAGGCGAAAAGGTCTCTTGGGAAAATCTCGTAAAACCCACCGTTATCGAAAAAACTAACTTCAAAATGCGTTTTTGCTATTTGATCATTTGAAGTAAACGTTCACTCTACTTTCTTGAATCGAATACAGTGTTCTATAGAAGCTTGTATATGATTCGTATTGAATGTTTAGCTCGATTCAAAGATATGCTGTTACGATCCGATGACATGGTAAAACATGCTTTAACTTCGTCGAATCAAAAAATGTTGTTAACAAAAGTTCCTAGTCATAACTTTTTTAGGCGAAAAGGTCTCTTGTAAAAATCTCGTAAACCCAACCGTTATCGAAACAACTCACTTCAAAATGCATTTCTGCTATTTGATCACTTGAAGTAAACGTTCACTTTACTTTCTTGAATCGAATACAACGATTTATACAAGCTTGTAAATGATTCGTATTGAATGATTAACTCGATTAAAAAATGTGCTTTTACTATGCGATAACATGGTAAGACATGCTTTAACTTCGTCGAATCAAAAAATGTTGTTAACAAAATTTCCTAGTCATGATTTTTCTAGGCGAAAAGGTCTCTTGGGAAAATCTCGTAAAACCCACCGTTATCGAAAAAACTCACTTCAAAATGCATTTTTGCTATTTGATCATTTGAAGTAAACGTTCACTCTACTTTGTTGATTCGAATAGGTACAGTGTTCTATAGAAGCTTGTATATGATTCGTATTGAATGATTAACTCGATTCAAAAATGTGCTTCTACTATGCGATGACATGGTAAAACATGCTTTAACTTCGTCGAATTAAAAAAATATTGTTAAAAAAAGTTCCTAGTCATAACTTTTCTAGGCGAAAAGGTCTATTGGGAAAATCTCGTAAAACCCACCGTTATCGAATAAACTCACTTCAAAATGCATTTTTGCTATTTGATCATTTGAAGTAAACGTTCACTCTACTTTGTTGATTCGAATACAGTGTTCTATAGAAGCTTGTATATGATTCGTATTGAATGATTAACTCGATTCAAGAATGTGCTTCTACTATGCGATGACATGGTCAGAGCTGGAGTACTTCAAATAAAAGTAATTGAAAAAAGTATTTCAAATACTTTCAGTATTTGAAGTACTTTGCTTCAAATCCTTTTGATTCTTAGTATTTGGTACTTGGTATTTGAAATACTTTGCTTCGAGTATTTGGATTTGGGATTTGGTTTTCAGAAATATTGGTATTTGAATTACTTTGCTTGGTATTTCAAATACTCTCGGGTATTTCAAGTACTGTCCCGGTATTTGAAGTACTAGACTTAACAATTTATAGTATTTGAAATATGTTTTTTGATATTTAAATTAGTTAAAAGTATTTGAAGTCCTTGTAGTTCCATGTTTTAGATATTTTAAAAAACATATTTCACTAAAAAATTGTTACTGCATAGCTGTTTCTATTCAGTAATCAGTGTTAACATTATGTGGGCAGTGGGGGATTTAGGAGGTTGGCTATAGAGGCTATAGCCCAGGGCGGCAAAATCCAGGGACGGCAAACTTTTTGAAAAATAGCAAAGGCACATAAAAACAAAAAAATATTATTATTAGTATGTACTAAGTATCAGAACATTAATTTATTTAAGAATGTGTTTTTTATTTTAACTAGACTAAAGTTCCTTATTATAGTCAACTGTACAGGGTTGTCACGCGAACGTTAGAACCTCATTTAACTTCGTTATTTTTTGAGTTACGTAAACACGTTTAAAAATAAAAGTTATGAGAAATCACGTTTATTTTCCAAAAATCATTTCAGAAAAACAATTAAAAGTCAAATTTCTGAGATACGAGCTTTACTTTGGTTTTTTTTTAAATGGAATACCCCATATATTTTTACACCATTAGAAAGGCCTTTTTCAATGACGTAAGACGTATGGAATTTTTCTTATAAACTATAGTAAATATTATAAGTTTTATATTTTCTTACATTAAGTCATGGTAGTCCGAAATAGTAGTTTGTGCAACGAGAGTGGATTTGATATCCATATCGCACAATAAAGAAGTCTTTTGAGTGTGATATGGATAACCCACTCGAGTTGTATGTACAGCATACTTTTTCTACGACCAGCTTAAAAAACTACAATATTTATTAAACATTAATATATTACACAAATACATACTTTGATAGCTTACGCACTAATTTGATTATAAAACGAATAGTTTCATATGTACTTAATACACGAACTGTGATTGGTCCGTTTCATTTCATATCCATCCTAGAACTGATATGAAGTATATCCGTTCAGTTACCTGGAATTGCCTACTTATCCATTCTACAGACTGTACAGAAAACAGTAAATTTACATAAGGGAGTAGAAAAAATATATATCAATTATTGAAATTCTCCATTTTATTTAAAATAAAGTGAAATTAGATACTAACATTTATCTTGACAGAACTAACATATTGTTTATTTTAATTTACGTACTTTTGTTTTCCATGGATAATTTGATAAATTGTAAATTTATAGTAAATTAGACAAATTTTTTTTAAGATAAATACCATGTATATAATTAAAAAGCTTTTTTTATGGCTTTTCAAATGGTGTAAATATATATTGGACATTATTTTAATCAAAATGTATACATTTTTTAATTTTGATTACATTTTGGACTTACGGTTTTTGGACAATTCTGAACAAGTTTCATTAACAAAATTTTCCGATAAAAATATGCCTAATATGATTTTTTTATTTTCCCCGCATATATTGGTACTGCAGGTGGCTTTGCATTTGTAGGAGGCGAATGCTTTTCTGGTCATAAGTAGATCCTAATTGGTTCCATACTTAAGTAAAATTTGATTCAAATCGGAAAAAAATGAAAAGTTATTGGGCTGTTACCATTTCAAGTGAAACATACTGTATAAAAGCCAGTGATAAAAAAAGAATTGAATTAAAAATTTTTCAATACTTAAATGACTCTGACACCCAACTTGCTTCTCAGTAAAAACAGTTTTTTATCGGTTTAATACATGCCTTGCATCATCAGCTGTAGAAAGACTCTTTTCATTTACTGAAATTATAAATGCTCCTAGAAGAAATGCATTAACTAATGGCAATTTCGAAGATTTGGTGCTATTGAAAGCTAATGGAAATAGATAGATCTCAATTTTATTATTTGTACTTGTACTTACCTAAAATTATTACTATGTTTTATATACAGTATCGGAAACTCCTGGCTTAGGTGTTGCATAGTTTCAACGACTTAACCGACCGCCCACAATAAAGGCGTCTACCAGAGCTCTAGCAGAGGGGCAAATAGTGACACGAATCATCAAGCATCGAGGCGGAAACAAATTGAAATTCCACAGACAGGCTGCCCACGCACATGTGGTGGGACGATTGTAGGATGTGTTATATGATAAAAAAGAATAGAATAGTTGCTTTACTCTCGCTTGCTCTTATTTCCCATACCAAAGCGAACATTTTCCGATCGTGTATAAGTTGATTTTCTTTATTACTTTTCTGACATTTGAAGGGAAATCGACCTCAGCAATATTTTTTTTTGTTGGTTTTTATATTTGTATAATAATAAATTATTTTTTCTATTGTTTTTGAATGATGCTGAGTTAAAGAAAGCTGTTAATAAATAATAATAATAATAACAAATTAGTAAGAGAAAAACTTAATAAATAAAATTTTTTATGGGTATTTGAAGAACTGTGGAGCATTTGAAATATGTTAAAGTACTTGAAATACTTGAGTATTTGAAATACTTTAGAGTAATTGAACTACTTTGAGATTTGAAGTACCTAGTGAAGTACTTCAAATAATCTGAAATATTTGAAATACGGTACTTGTGATTTACTTGAAGTACTTTCGACAAGTATTTGGTATTTGAATTACTTTGCTTCAGGTCATAGTACTTGGGAATTGGAGCAGCAAGTACTTTGTCAGGTACTTGGTATTTGGTACTTCAAGTACTTTCATTGGGTACTTTCAACAGCTCTGGACATGGTAAAACATGCTTTAACTTCATCGAATTAAAAAAATATTGTTAAAAAAAGTTCCTAGTCATAACTTTTCTAGGCGAAAAGGTCTATTGGGAAAATCTCGTAAAACCCACCGTTATCGAATAAACTCACTTCAAAATGCATTTTTGCTATTTGATCATTTGAAGTAAACGTTCACTCTACTTTGTTGATTCGAATACAGTGTTCTATAGAAGCTTGTATATGATTGGTATTGAATGATTAACTCGATTAAAAGATGTGCTTTTACTATGCGATGACATGGTAAAACATGCTTTAACTTCGTGGAATCAAAAAATGTTGTTAACAGAAGTTCCTAGTCATAACTTTTTTAGGCGAGAAGGTCTCTAGTAAAAATCTCGTAAACCCAATCGTTATCGAAACAACTCACTTCAAAATGCATTTCTGCTATTTGATGAAGTAAACGTTCACTCTACTTTCTTGAATCGAATACAATGATCTATACAAGCTTGTAAATGATTCGTATTGAATGATTAACTCGATTCAAAATTGTGCTGTTACTATCCGATGACATGGTAAAACATGCTTTAACCTGGTCGAATCAAAAAATGTTGTCAACAAAAGCTCCTAGTCATAACTTTTTTAGGCGAAAAGGTCTCTTGGAATAATCTCGTAAAACCAACCGTTATCGAAAAAACTCACTTCAAAATGCATTTCTGATATTTGATGATTTGAAGTAAACATTCACTCTACTTTGTTGATTCGAGTACAGTGTTCAATAGAAGCTTGTATATGATTCGTATTGAATATTTAACTCTATTCAAAAATGTGCTGTTATTATCCGATGACATGGTAAAACAAGCTTTAACTTCGTCGAATCAAAAAATGTTGTTAACAAAAGTTCCTAGTCATGATTTTTCTAGGCGAAAAGGTCTCTTGGGAAAATCTCTTAAAACCAACCGTTACAGAGAAAACTCACTTCAAAATGCATTTCTGAAAATTGATCACTTGAAGTAAACGTTCACTCTACTTTCTTAAATCGAATACAATGATCTATAGAAGCTTGCAAATGATTCGTATTGAATGTTTAACTGGATTCAAAATTGTACATTTACTATCCGATGACATGGTAAAACATGCTTTAACTTCGTCGAATCAAAAAATGTTGTTAACAAAATTTCCTAGTCATAACTTTTTTAGGCGAAAAGGTCTCTTGTAAAAATCTCGTAAACCCAACCATTATCGAAACAACTCACTTCAAAATGCATTTCTGCTATTTGATGATTTGAAGTAAACGTTCACTCCACTTTGTTGAGTCGAATACAACGTTCTATGTATACTTGTAAATGATTCGTATTGAATGATTAACTCGATTAAAAAATGTGCTTTTATTATGCGATGACATGGTAAAACATGCTTTAACTTCGTCGAATCAAAAAATGATGTTAACACAAGTTCCTAGTCATGATTTTTCTAGGCGAAAAGGTCTCTTGGGAAAATCTCGTAAAACCCACCGTTATCGAAAAAACTCACTTCAAAATGCATTTTTGCTATTTGATCATTTGAAGTAAACGTTCACTCTACTTTGTTGTTTCGAATACAGTGTTCTATAGAAGCTTGTATATGATTCGTATTGAATGATTAACTCGATTCAAAAATGTGCTTCTACTATGCGATGACATGGCAAAACATGCTTTAACTTCATCGAATCAAAAAATGTTGTTAAAAAAAGTTCCTAGTCATAACTTTGAAGTAAACGTTTTCTCTACTTTGCTGAATCGAATACAATGATCTATAGAAGCTTGCAAATGATTCGTATTGAATGTTTAACTGGATTCAAAATTGTGCATTTACTATCCGATGACATGGTAAAATATGCTTTAACTTCGTCGAATCAAAAAATGTTGTTAACAAAAGTTCCTAGTCATAACGTTTTTAGGCGAAAAGGTCTCTTGTAAAAATCTCGTAAACCCAACCGTTATCGAAACAACTCACTTCAAAATGCATTTCTGCTATTTGATCACTTGAAGTAAACGTTCACTTTACTTTCTTGAATCGAATACAACGATCTATACAAGCTTGTAAATGATTCTTATTGAATGATTAACTCGATTAAAAAATGTGCTTTTACTATGCGATGACATGGTAAAACATGCTTTAACTTCGTCGAATCAAAAAATGTTGTTAACAAAAGTTCCTAGTCATGACTTTTCTAGGCGAAAAGATCTCTTGGGAAAATCTCGTAAAACCCACCGTTATAGAAAAAACTCACTTCAAAATGCATTTTTGCTATTTGATCATTTGAAGTAAACTTTCACTCTACTTTGTTGATTCGAATACAGTGTCCTATAGAAGCTTGTATATGATTCGTATTGAATGTTTAACTCGATTCAAAATTGTGCATTTGTTATGCGATGACATGGCAAAACATGCTTTAACTTCGTCGGATCAAAAAATGTTGTTAACAAAAGTTCCTAGTCATGACTTATCTAGGCGAAAAGGTCTCTAGGGAAAATCTCGTAAAACCCACCGTTATCGAAAAAACTCACTTCAAAATGCATTTTTGCTATTCGATCATTTGAAGGAAACGTTCACTCTACTTTGTTGATTTGAATACAGTGTTCTATAGAAGCTTGTATATGATTCGTATTGAATGTTTAACTCGATTCAAAATTGTGCATTTATTATGCGATGACATGGTAAAATATGCTTTAACTTCGTCGGATCAAAAAATGCTGTTAACAAAAGTTCCTAGTCATGACTTTTCTAGGCGAAAAGGTCTCTTGGAAAAATCTCGTAAAACCAACCGTTATCGAAAAAACTCACCTCAACATGCATTTCTGCTATTTGATCATTTGAAGTAAACGTTCACTCTACTTTGTTGATTCTAATACAGTGTTCTATAGAAGCTTGTATAAGATTCGTATTGAATGATTAACTCGATTAAAAAATGTGCTTTTACTATGCGATGACATGGTAAAACATGCTTTAACTTCGTCGAATCAAAAAATGTTGTTAACAAAAGTTCCTAGTCATAACCTTTTTAGGCGACAAGGTCTCGTAAAACCAACCGTTACCGAGAAAACCCACTTCAAAATGCATTTTTGCTGTTTGATCATTTGAAGTAAACGTTTTCTCTACTTTGTTGAATCGAATACAATGATCTATAGAAGCTTGCAAATGATTCGTATTGAATGTTTAACTGGATTCAAAATTGTGCATTTACTATCCGATGACATGGTAAAACATGCTTTAACTTCGTCGAATCAAAAAATGTTGTTAACGAAAGTTGCTAGTCATGACTATTTTAGGCGAAAAGGTCTCTTGGGAAAATCTCGTAAAACCCACCGTTATCGAAAAAACTAACTTCAAAATGCGTTTTTGCTATTTGATCATTTGAAGTAAACGTTCACTCTACTTTCTTGAATCGAATACAGTGTTCTATAGAAGCTTGTATATGATTCGTATTGAACGTTTAACTCGATTCAAAATTGTGCATTTATTATGCGATGACATGGTAAAACATGCTTTAACTTCGTCGGATCAAAAAATGTTGTTAACAAAAGTTCCTAGACATGACTTTTCTAGGCGAAAAGGTCTCTTGGAAAAATCTCGTAAAACCAACCGTTATCGAAAAAACTCACCTCAACATACATTTCTGCTATTTGATCATTTGAAGTAAACGTTCACTCTACTTTGTTGATTCGAATACAGTGTTCTATAGAAGCTTGTATATGATTCGTATTGAATGATTAACTCGATTAAAAAATGTGCTTTTACTATGCGATGACATGGTAAAACATGCTTTAACTTCGTCGAATCAAAAAATGTTGTTAACAAAAGTTCCTAGTCATAACCTTTTTAGGCGAAAAGGTCTCGTAAAACCAACCGTTACCGAGAAAACTCACTTCAAAATGCATTTTTGCTGTTTGATCATTTGAAGTAAACGTTTTCTCTACTTTGTTGAATCGAATACAATGATCTATAGAAGCTTGCAAATGATTCGTATTGAATGTTTAACTGGATTCAAAATTGTGCATTTACTATCCGATGACATGGTAAAACATGCTTTAACTTCGTCGAATCAAAAAATGTTGTTAACAAAAGTTCCTAGTCATAACTTTTTTAGGCGAAAAGGTCTCTTGTAAAAATCTCGTAAACCCAACCGTTATCGAAACAACTCACTTCAAAATGCATTTCTGCTATTTGATCACTTGAAGTAAACGTTCACTTTACTTTCTTGAATCGAATACAACGATCTATACAAGCTTGTAAATGATTCGTATTGAATGATTAACTCGATTAAAAAATGTGCTTTTACTATGCGATGACATGGTAAGACATGCTTTAACTTCGTCGAATCAAAAAATGTTGTTAACAAAATTTCCTAGTCATGATTTTTCTAGGCGAAAAGGTCTCTTGGGAAAATCTCGTAAAACCCACCGTTATCGAAAAAACTCACTTCAAAATGCATTTTTGCTATTTGATCATTTGAAGTAAACGTTCACTCTACTTTGTTGTTTCGAATACAGTGTTCTATAGAAGCTTGTATATGATTCGTATTGAATGATTAACTCGATTCAAAAATGTGCTTCTACTATGCGATGACATGGTAAAACATGCTTTAACTTCGTCGAATTAAAAAATGTTGTTAACAAAAGTTCCTAGTCATAACTTTTCTAGGCGTAAAGGTCTATTGGGAAAATCTCGTAAAACCCACCGCTATCGAATAAACTCACTTCAAAATGCATTTTTGCTATTTGATCATTTGAAGTAAACGTTCACTCTACTTTGCTGATTCGAATACAGTGTTCTATAGAAGCTTGTATATGATTCGAATTGAATGATTAACTCGATTAAAAAATGTGCTTTTACTATGCGATGACATGGTAAAACATGCTTTAACTTCGTCGAATTAAAAAATGGTGTTAACAAAAGTTCCTAGTCATAACTTTTTTAGGCGAGAAGGTCTGTTGTAAAAATCTCGTAAACCCAACCGTTATCGAAACAACTCACTTCAAAATGCATTTCTGCTATTTGATCACTTGAAGTAAACGTTCACTCTACTTTCTTGAATCGAATACAATGATCTATACAAGCTTGTAAATGATTCGTATTGAATGATTAACTCGATTAAAAAATGTGCTTTTACTATGCGATGACATGGTAAAACATGCTTTAACTTCGTCGAATCAAAAAATGTTGTTAACAAAAGTTCCTAGTCATGACTTTTCTAGGCGAAAAGATCTCTTGGGAAAATCTCGTAAAACCCACCGTTATCGAAAAAACTCACTTCAAAACGCATTTTTGCTATTTGATCATTTGAAGTAAACGTTCACTCTACTTTGTTGATTCGAATACAGTGTCCTATAGAAGCTTGTATATGATTCGTATTGAATGTTTAACTCGATTCAAAATTGTGCATTTGTTATGCGATGACATGGTAAAACATGCTTTAACTTCGTCGGATCAAAAAATGTTGTTAACAAAAGTTCCTAGTCATGACTTTTCTAGGCGAAAAGGTCTCTAGGGAAAATCTCGTAAAACCCACCGTTATCGAAAAAACTTCAAACACTTCAAAATGCATTTTTGCTATTTGATCATTTGAAGTAAACGTTCACTCTACTTTGTTGATTCGAATAGGTACAGTGTTCTATAGAAGCTTGTATATGATTCGTATTGAATGATTAACTCGATTCAAAAATGTGCTTCTACTATGCGATGACATGGTAAAACATGCTTTAACTTCGTCGAATTAAAAAAATATTGTTAAAAAAAGTTCCTAGTCATAACTTTTCTAGGCGAAAAGGTCTATTGGGAAAATCTCGTAAAACCCACCGTTATCGAATAAACTCACTTCAAAATGCATTTTTGCTATTTGATCATTTGAAGTAAACGTTCACTCTACTTTGTTGATTCGAATACAGTGTTCTATAGAAGCTTGTATATGATTCGTATTGAATGATTAACTCGATTCAAGAATGTGCTTCTACTATGCGATGACATGGTAAAACATGCTTTAACTTCATCGAATTAAAAAAATATTGTTAAAAAAAGTTCCTAGTCATAACTTTTCTAGGCGAAAAGGTCTATTGGGATAATCTCGTAAAACACACCGTTATCGAATAAACTCACTTCAAAATGCATTTTTGCTATTTGATCATTTGAAGTAAACGTTCACTCTACTTTGTTGATTCGAATACAGTGTTCTATAGAAGCTTGTATATGATTCGTATTGAATGATTAACTCGATTCAAAAATGTGCTTCTACTATGCGATGACATGGTAAAACATGCTTTAACTTCGTCGAATTAAAAAAATATTGTTAAAAAAAGTTCCTAGTCATAACTTTTCTAGGCGAAAAGGTCTATTGGGAAAATCTCGTAAAACCCACCGTTATCGAATAAACTCACTTCAAAATGCATTTTTGCTATTTGATCATTTGAAGTAAACGTTCACTCTACTTTGTTGATTCGAATACAGTGTTCTATAGAAGCTTGTATATGATTGGTATTGAATGATTAACTCGATTAAAAGATGTGCTTTTACTATGCGATGACATGGTAAAACATGCTTTAACTTCGTCGAATCAAAAAATGTTGTTAACAGAAGTTCCAAGTCATAACTTTTTTAGGCGAGAAGGTCTCTAGTAAAAATCTCGTAAACCCAATCGTTATCGAAACAACTCACTTCAAAATGCATTTCTGCTATTTGATGAAGTAAACGTTCACTCTACTTTCTTGAATCGAATACAATGATCTATACAAGCTTGTAAATGATTCGTATCTCATCTACTTTGTTGATTCGAATACAGTGTTCTGTAGAAGCTTGTATATGATTCGTACTGAATGTTTAACTCGATTCAAAATTGTGCATTTACTATCCGATGAGATGGTAAAACATGCTTAAACTTCGTCGAATCAAAAAATGTTGTTAACAAAAGTTCCTAGTCATGACTTTTCTACTCGAAAAGGTCTCTTGGGAAAATCTCGTAAAACCCACCGTTATCGAAAAAACTCACTTCAAATTGCATTTTTGCTATTTGATCATTTGAAGGAAACGTTCACTCTACTTTGTTGATTCGAATACAGTGTTCTGTAGAAGCTTGTATATGATTCGTACTGAATGTTTAACTCGATTCAAAATAGTGCATTTACTATCCGATGACATGATAAAACATGCTTTAACTTCGTCGAATCAAAAAATGTTGTTAACAAAATTTCCTAGTCATAACTTTTTTAGGCGAAAAGGTCTCTTGTAAAAATCTCGTAAACCCAGCCGTTACCGGGACGACTCACTTCAAAATACATTTCTGATATTTGATGATTTGAAGTAAACGTTCACTCTACTTTGTTGATTCGAATACAGTGTTCTGTAGAAGCTTGTATATGATTCGTACTGAATGTTTAACTCGATTCAAAATTGTGCATTTACTATCCGATGACACGGTAAAACATGCTTTAACTTCGTCGAATCAAAAAATGTTGTTAACAAAAGTTCCTAGTCATGACTTTTCCACTCGAAAAGGTCTCTTGGGAAAATCTCGTAAAACCCACCGTTATCGAGAAAACTCACTTCAAAATACATTTCTGATATTTGATGATTTGAAGTAAAAGTTCACTCTACTTTGTTGAATCGAATACAATGATCTATACAAGCTTGTAAATGATTGGTATTGAATGATTAACTCGATTAGAAAATGTGCTTTTACTATGCGATGACATGGTAAAACATGCTTTAACTTCGTCGAATCAAAAAACGTTGTTAACAAAAGTTCCTAGTCATAACCTTTTTAGGCGAAAAGGTCTCGTAAAACCAACCGTTACCGAGAAAACCCACTTCAAAATGCATTTTTGCTGTTTGATCATTTGAAGTAAACGTTTTCTCTACTTTGTTGAATCGAATACAATGATCTATAGAAGCTTGCAAATGATTCGTATTGAATGTTTAGCTGGATTCAAAATTGTGCATTTACTATCCGATGACATGGTAAAACATGCTTTAACTTCGTCGAATCAAAAAATGTTGTTAACAAAAGTTCCTAGTCATGACTTTTCTAGGCGAAAAGGTCTCTCGGGAAAATCTCGTAAAACCAACCGTTACCGAGAAAACTCACTTCAAATTGCATTTTTGCTATTTGATCATTTGAAGTAAACGTTCTCTCTACTTTGTTGAATCGAATACAATGATCTGTAGAAGCTTGCAAATGATACGTATTGATTGTTTAACTCGATTCAAAATTGTGCATTTTCTATTCGATGACATAGTAAAACATGCTTTAACTTCGTCGAATCAAAAAATGTTGTAAACAAAAGTTCCTAGTCATGACTTTTCTAGGCGAAAAGGTCTCTTGAAGAAATCTCGTAAACCCAACCGTTATCGAAACAACTCACTTCAAAATGCATTTCTGCTATTTGATCACTTGAATTAAACGTTCACTCTACTTTCTTGAATCGAATACAATGATCTAGAGAAGCTTGTAAATGATTCGTATTGAATGATTAACTCGATTAAAAAATGAGCTTTTACTATGCGATGACATGGTAAAACATGCTTTAACTTCGTCGAATCAAAAAATGTTGTTAACAAAAGTTCCAAGTTATGACTTTTCTAGGCGAAAAGGTCTCTAGGGAAAATCTCGTAAAACCCACCATTATCGAAAAAACTCACTTCAAAATGCATTTTTGCTATTTGATCATTTGAAGGAAACGTTCACTCTACTTTGTTGATTTGAATACAGTGGTCTATATAAGCTTGTATATGATTCGTACCGAATGTTTAACCCGATTCAAAAATGTACTCTTACGATCTGATGACATGGTAAAACATGCTTTAACTTCTTCGGATCAAAAAATGTTGTTAACAAAAGTTCCTAGTCATGACTTTTCTAGGCGAAAAGGTCTCTTGGAAAAATCTCGTAAAACCAACCGTTATCGAAAAAACTCACCTCAAAATGCATTTCTGTTATTTGATCACTTGAAGTCAACGTTCACTCTACTTTCTTGGATCGAATACAGTGTTCTATAGAAGCTTGTATATGATTCGTATTGAATGTTTAGCTCGATTCAAAAATATGCTCTTACGATCCGATGACATGGTAAAACATGCTTTAACTTCGTCGAATCAAAAAATGCTGTTAACAAGAGTTCCTAGTCATGACTTTTCTAGGCGAAAAGGTCTCTTATAAAAATCTCGTAAAACCAACCGTTATCAAAAAACTCACCTCAAAATGCATTTCTGCTATTTGATCATTTGAAGTAAACGTTCACTCTACTTTGTTGATTCGAATACAGTGTTCTATAGAAGTTTTTATATGATTCGTATTGATTGATTAACTCGATTAAAAAATGTGCTTTTACTATGCGATGACATGGTAAAACATGCTTTAACTTGGTCGAATCAAAAAATGTTGTTAACAAAAGTTCCTAGTCATAACTTTTTTAGGCGAAAAGGTCTCTTGGAAAAATCTTGTAAACCCAACCGTTATCGAAAAAACTCACTTCAAAATACATTTCTGATATTTTATGATTTGAAGTAAACGTTCACTCCACTTTGTTGAGTCGAATACAACGATCTATGTATGCTTGTAAATGATTCGTATTGAATGTTTAACTCGATTCAAAATTGTGCTGTTACTATCCGATGACATGGTAAAACATGCTTTAACCTGGTCGAATCAAAAAATGTTGTCAACAAAAGCTCCTAGTCATAACTTTTTTAGGCAAAAAGGTCTCTTGGAAAAATCTCGTAAAACCAACCGTTATCGAAAAAACTCACTTCAAAATGCATTTCTGATATTTGATGATTTGAAGTAAACATTCACTCTACTTTGTTGATTCGAGTACAGTGTTCAATAGAAGCTTGTATATGATTCGTATTGAATATTTAACTCTGTTCAAAAATGTGCTGTTACTATCCGATGACATGGTAAAACAAGCTTTAACTTCGTCGAATCAAAAAATGTTGTTAACAAAAGTTCCTAGTCATGATTTTTCTAGGCGAAAAGGTCTCTTGGGAAAATCTCGTAAAACCAACCGTTACAGAGAAAACTCACTACAAAATGCATTTCTGAAAATTGATCACTTGAAGTAAACGTTCACTCTACTTTCTTGAATCGAATACAATGATCTATAGAAGCTTGCAAATGATTCGTATTGAATGTTTAACTGGATTCAAAATTGTACATTTACTATCCAATGACATGGTAAAACATGCTTTAACTTCGTCGAATCAAAAAATGTTGTTAACAAAATTTCCTAGTCATAACTTTTTTAGGCGAAAAGGTCTCTTGTAAAAATCTCGTAAACCCAACCGTTATCGAAACAACTCACTTCAAAATGCATTTCTGCTATTTGATGATTTGAAGTAAACGTTCACTCCACTTTGTTGAGTCGAATACAACGTTCTATGTATACTTGTAAATGATTCGTATTGAATGATTAACTCGATTAAAAAATGTGCTTTTATTATGCGATGACATGGTAAAACATGCTTTAACTTCGTCGAATCGAAAAATGATGTTAACACAAGTTCCTAGTCATGATTTTTCTAGGCGAAAAGGTCTCTTAGGAAAATCTCGTAAAACCCACCGTTATCGAAAAAACTCACTTCAAAATGCATTTTTGCTATTTGATCATTTGAAGTAAACGTTCACTCTACTTTGTTGTTTCGAATACAGTGTTCTATAGAAGCTTGTATATGATTCGTATTGAATGATTAACTCGATTCAAAAATGTGCTTCTACTATGCGATGACATGGTAAAACATGCTTTAACTTCGTCGAATTAAAAAATGTTGTTAACAAAAGTTCCTAGTCATAACTTTTCTAGGCGTAAAGGTCTATTGGGAAAATCTCGTAAAACCCACCGTTATCTAATAAACTCACTTCAAAATGCATTTTTGCTATTTGATCATTTGAAGTAAACGTTCACTCTACTTTGCTGATTCGAATACAGTGTTCTATAGAAGCTTGTATATGATTCGAATTGAATGATTAACTCCATTAAAAAATGTGCTTTTACTATGCGATGACATGGTAAAACATGCTTTAACTTCGTCGAATTAAAAAATGGTGTTAACAAAAGTTCCTAGTCATAACTTTTTTAGGCGAGAAGGTCTGTTGTAAAAATCTCGTAAACCCAACCGTTATCGAAAAAACTCACTTCAAAATGCATTTCTGCTATTTGATCACTTGAAGTAAACGTTCACTCTACTTTCTTGAATCGAATACAATGATCTATACAAGCTTGTAAATGATTCGTATTGAATGATTAACTCGATTAAAAAATGTGCTTTTACTATGCGATGACATGGTAAAACATGCTTTAACTTCGTCGAATCAAAAAATGTTGTTAACAAAAGTTCCTAGTCATGACTTTTCTAGGCGAAAAGATCTCTTGGGAAAATCTCGTAAAACCCACCGTTATCGAAAAAACTCACTTCAAAACGCATTTTTGCTATTTGATCATTTGAAGTAAACGTTCACTCTACTTTGTTGATTCGAATACAGTGTCCTATAGAAGCTTGTATATGATTCGTATTGAATGTTTAACTCGATTCAAAATTGTGCATTTGTTATGCGATGACATGGTAAAACATGCTTTAACTTCGTCGGATCAAAAAATGTTGTTAACAAAAGTTCCTAGTCATGACTTTTCTAGGCGAAAAGGTCTCTAGGGAAAATCTCGTAAAACCCACCGTTATCGAAAAAACTTCAAACACTTCAAAATGCATTTTTGCTATTTGATCATTTGAAGTAAACGTTCACTCCACTTTGTTGATTCGAATACAGTGTTCTATAGAAGCTTGTATATGATTCGTATTGAATGATTAACTCGATTCAAGAATGTGCTTCTACTATGCGATGACATGGTAAAACATGCTTTAACTTCATCGAATTAAAAAAATATTGTTAAAAAAAGTTCCTAGTCATAACTTTTCTAGGCGAAAAGGTCTATTGGGAAAATCTCGTAAAACCCACCGTTATCGAATAAACTCACTTCAAAATGCATTTTTGCTATTTGATCATTTGAAGTAAACGTTCACTCTACTTTGTTGATTCGAATACAGTGTTCTATAGAAGCTTGTATATGATTCGTATTGAATGATTAACTCGATTCAAAAATGTGCTTCTACTATGCGATGACATGGTAAAACATGCTTTAACTTCGTCGAATTAAAAAAATATTGTTAAAAATAGTTCCTAGTCATAACTTTTCTAGGCGAAAAGGTCTATTGGGAAAATCTCGTAAAACCCACCGTTATCGAATAAACTCACTTCAAAATGCATTTTTGCTATTTGATCATTTGAAGTAAACGTTCACTCTACTTTGTTGATTCGAATACAGTGTTCTATAGAAGCTTGTATATGATTGGTATTGAATGATTAACTCGATTAAAAGATGTCTTTTACTATGCGATGACATGGTAAAACATGCTTTAACTTCGTCGAATCAAAAAATGTTGTTAACAAAAGTTCCTAGTTATGACTTTTCTAGGCGAAAAGGTCTCTAGGGAAAATCTCGTAAAACCCACCGTTATCGAAAAAACTCACTTCAAAATGCATTTTTGCTATTTGATCATTTGAAGGAAACGTTCACTCTACTTTGTTGATTTGAATACAGTGGTCTATATAAGCTTGTATATGATTCGTACCGAATGTTTAACTCGATTCAAAAATGTACTCTTACGATCTGATGACATGGTAAAACATGCTTTAACTTCTTCGGATCAAAAAATGTTGTTAACAAAAGTTCCTAGTCATGACTTTTCTAGGCGAAAAGGTCTCTTGGAAAAATCTCGTAAAACCAACCGTTATCGAAAAAACTCACCTCAACATGCATTTCTGCTATTTGATCATTTGAAGTAAACGTTCACTCTACTTTGTTGATTCTAATGCAGTGTTCTATAGAAGCTTGTATATGATTCGTATTGAATGATTAACTCGATTATAAAATGTGCTTTTACTATGTGATGACATGGTAAAACATGCTTTAACCTGGTCGAATCAAAAAATGTTGTTAACAAAAGTTCCTAGTCGTAACTTTTTTAGGCGAAAAGGTCTCTTGGAAAAATCTCGTAAAACCAACCGTTATCGAAAAAACTCACTTCAAAATGCATTTCTGATATTTGATGATTTGAAGTAAACATTCACTCTACTTTGTTGATTCGAGTACAGTGTTCAATAGAAGCTTGTATATGATTCGTATTGAATGTTTAACTCTATTCAAAAATGTGCTGTTACTATCCGATGACATGGTAAAACAAGCTTTAACTTCGTCGAATCAAAAAATGTTGTTAACAAAAGATCCTAGTCATGATTTATCTAGGCGAAAAGGTCTCTTGGGAAAATCTCGTAAAACCAACCGTTACAGAGAAAACTCACTTCAAAATGCATCTCTGAAAATTGATCACATGAAGTAAACGTTCACTCTACTTTCTTGAATCGAATACAATGATCTATAGAAGCTTGCAAATGATTCGTATTGAATGTTTAACTGGATTCAAAATTGTGCATTTACTATCCGATGACATGGTAAAACATGCTTTAACTTCGTCGAATCAAAAAATGTTGTTAACAAGAGTTCCTAGTCATAACTTTTTTAGGCGGAAAGGTCTCTTGTAAAAATCTCATACACCCAACCGTTATCGAAACAACTCACTTCAAAATGCATTTCTGCTATTTGATCACTTGAAGTAAACGTTCACTTTACTTTCTTGAATCGAATACAACGACCTATACAAGCTTGTAAATGATTCGCATTGAATGATTAACTCGATTAAAAAATGTGCTTTTACTATGCGATGACATGGTAAGACATGCTTTAACTTCGTCGAATCAAAAAATGTTGTTAACAAAAGTTCCTAGTCATGATTTTTCTAGGCGAAAAGGTCTCTTGGGAAAATCTCGTAAAACCCACCGTTATCGAAAAAACTCACTTCAGAATGCATTTTTGCTATTTGATCATTTGAAGTAAACGTTCACTCGACTTTGTTGATTCGAATAGGTACAGTGTTCTATAGAAGCTTGTATATGATTCGTATTGAATGATTAACTCGATTCAAAAATGTGCTTCTACTATGCGATGACATGGTAAAACATGCTTTAACTTCGTCGAATTAAAAAAATATTGTTAAAAAAAGTTCCTAGTCATAACTTTTCTAGGCGAAAAGGTCTATTGGGAAAATCTCGTAAAACTCACCGTTGTCGAATAAACTCCCTTCAAAATGCATTTTTGCTATTTGATCATTTGAAGTAAACGTTCACTCTACTTTGTTGATTCGAATACATTGTTCTATAGAAGCTTGTATATAATTCGTATTGAATGATTAACTCGATTCAAAAATGTGCTTCTACTATGCGATGACATGGTAAAACATGCTTTAACTTCATCGAATTAAAAAAATATTGTTAAAAAAAGTTCCTAGTCATAACTTTTCTAGGCGAAAAGGTCTATTGGGAAAATCTCGTAAAACCCACCGTTATCGAATAAACTCACTTCAAAATGCATTTTTGCAATTTGATCATTTGAAGTAAACGTTCACTCTACTTTGTTGATTCGAATACAGTGTTCTATAGAAGCTTGTATATGATTCGTATTGAATGATTAACTCGATTAAAAGATGTGCTTTTACTATGCGATCACATGGTAAAACATGCTTTAACTTCATCGAATCAAAAAATGTTGATAACAAAAGTTCTTAGTCATAACTTTTTTAGGCGAGAAGGTCTCTAATAAAAATCTCGTAAACCCAATCGTTATCGAAACAACTCACTTCAAAATGCATTTCTGCTATTTGATCACTTGAAGTAAACGTTCACTCTACTTTCTTGAATCGAATACAATGATCTATACAAGCTTGTAAATTATTCGTATTGAATGATTAACTCGATTTAAAAATGTGCTTTTACTATGCGATGACATGGTAAAACATGCTTTAACTTCGTCGAATCAAAAAATGTTGTTAGCAAAAGTTCCTAGTCATGATTTTTCTAGGCGAAAAGGTTTCTTGGGAAAATCTCGTAAAACCCACCGTTATAGAAAAAACTCACTTCAAAATGCATTTTTGCTATTTGATCACTTGAAGGAAACGTTCACTCTACTTTGTTGAATCGAATACAATGATCTATAGAAGTTTCTAAATGATTCGTATTGAATGATTAACTCGAATCAAAAATGTGCTTTTACTATGGGATGTCATGGTAAAACATGCTTTAACTTCGTCGAATCAAAAAATGTTGTTAAAGAAGTTCCTAGTCATGAGTTTTCTAGGCGAAAAGGTCTCTTGGGGAAAATCTCGTAAAACCCACTGTTATCGAAAAAACTCACTTCAAAATGCATTTTTGCTATTTGATCATTTGAAGTAAACGTTCACTCTACTTTGTTGAATCGAATACAGTGTTCTATAGAAGCTTGTATATGATTCGTATTGAATGCTTAAGTCGATTCAAAATTATGCATTTACTATTCGATAACATGATAAAACAAGCTTTAACTTCGTCGAATCAAAAAATGTTGTTAACAAAAGTTCCTAGTCATGACATTTCTAGGCGAAAAGGTCTCTTGGAAAAATCTCCTAAAACCAACCGTTATCGAAAAAACTCACTTCAAAATACATTTCTGATATTTGATGATTTGAAGTAAACGTTCACTTTACTTCGTTGAGTCGAATACAACGTTCTATGGATGCTTGTAAATGATTCGTATTGAATGTTTAACTAGATTCAAAAATGTGCCTTTACTATGCGATGACATTGTAAAACATGCGTTAACTTCGTCGAATCAAAAAATGTCGTTAACAAAAGTTCTTAGTCATAACTTTTTTAGGCGAAAAGGTCTCTTGGAAAAATCTCGCAAACCCAACCATTATCGAAAAAACTCACTTCAAAATACATTTCTGATATTTGATGATTTGAAGTAAACGTTCACTCCACTTTGTTGAGTCGAATACAACGTTCTATGTATGCTTGTAAATGATTCGTATTGAATGTTTAACTGGATTCAAAATTGTGCATTTACTATCCGATGACATGGTAAAACCTGCTTTAACTTCGTCGAATCAAAAAATGTTGTTAACAAAAGTTCCTAGTCATAACTTTTTTAGGCGAAAAGGTCTCTTGTAAAAATCTCGTAAACCCAACCGTTATCGAAACAACTCACTTCAAAATGCATTTCTGCTATTTGATCACTTGAAGTAAACGTTCACTTTACTTTCTTGAATCGAATACAACGATCTATACAAGCTTGTAAATGATTCGTATTGAATGATTAACTCGATTAAAAAATGTGCTTTTACTATGCGATGACATGGTAAGACATGCTTTAACTTCGTCGAATCAAAAAATGTTGTTAACAAAAGTTCCTAGTCATGATTTTTCTAGGCGAAAAGGCCTCTTGGGAAAATCTCGTAAAACCCACGGTTATCGAAAAAACTCATTTCAAAATGCATTTTTGCTATTTGATCATTTGAAGTAAACGTTCACTCTACTTTGTTGATTCGAATAGGTACAGTGTTCTATAGAAGCTTGTATATAATTCGTATTGAATGATTAACTCGATTCAAAAATGTGCTTCTACTATGCGATGACATGGTAAAACATGCTTTAACTTCATCGAATTAAAATATATTGTTAAAAAAAGTTCCTAGTCATAACTTTTCTAGGCGAAAAGGTCTATTGGGAAAATCTCGTAAAACCCACCGTTATCGAATAAACTCACTTCAAAATGCATTTTTGCTATTTAATCATTTGAAGTAAACGTTCACTCTACTTTGTTGATTCGAATACAGTGTTCTATAGAAGCTTGTATATCATTCGTATTGAATGATTAACTCGATTAAAAGATGTGCTTTTACTATGCGATGACATGGTAAAACATGCTTTAACTTCGTCGAATCAAAAAATGTTGTTAACAGAAGTTCCTAGTCATAACTTTTTTAGGCGAGAAGGTCTCTAGTAAAAATCTCGTAAACCCAATCGTTATCGAAACAACTCACTTCAAAATGCATTTCTGCCATTTGATCACTTGAAGTAAACGTTCACTCTACTTTCTTGAATCGAATACAATGATCTATACAAGCTTGTAAATGATTCGTATTGAATGATTAACTCGATTTAAAAATGTGCTTTTACTATGCGATGACATGGTAAAACATGCTTTAACTTCGTCGAATCAAAAAATGTTGTTAACAAAAGTTCCTAGTCATGATTTTTCTAGGCGAAAAGGTTTCTTGGGAAAATCTCGTAAAACCCACCGTTATAGAAAAAACTCACTTCAAAGTGCATTTTTGCTATTTGATCATTTGAACGAAACGTTCACTCTACTTTGTTAATTCGAATACAGTGTTCTATAGAAGCTTGTATATGATTCGTATTGAATGATTAACTCGATTCAAAAATGTGCTTTTACTATGCGATGACATGATAAAATATGCTTTAACTTCGTCGAATCAAAAAATGTTGTTAACAAAAGTTCCTAATCATGACTTTTCTAGACGAAAAGGTCTCTTGGGAAAATCTCGTAAAACCCACCGTTATCGAAAAAACTCACTTCAAAATGCATTTTTGCTATTTGATCACTTGAAGGAAACGTTCACTCTACTTTGTTGAATCGAATACAATGATCTATAGAAGTTTCCAAATGATTCGTATTGAATGATTAACTCGAATCAAAAATGTGCTTTTACTATGCGATGTCATGGTAAAACATGCTTTAACTTCGTCGAATCAAAAAATGTTGTTAAAAAAGTTCCTAGTCGTGAGTTTTCTAGGCGAAAAGGTCTCTTGGGGAAAATCTCGTAAAACCCACTGTTATCGAAAAAACTCATTTCAAAATGCATTTTTGCTATTTGATCATTTGAAGTAAACGTTCACTCTACTTTGTTGAATCGAATACAGTGTTCTATAGAAGCTTGTATATGATTCGTATTGAATGCTTAAGTCGATTCAAAATTATGCATTTACTATTCGATAACATGATAAAACAAGCTTTAACTTCGTCGAATCAAAAAATGTTGTTAACAAAAGTTCCTAGTCATGACATTTCTAGGCGAAAAGGTCTCTTGGAAAAATCTCCTAAAACCAACCGTTATCGAAAAAACTCACTTCAAAATACATTTCTGATATTTGATGATTTGAAGTAAACGTTCACTTTACTTCGTTGAGTCGAATACAACGTTCTATGGATGCTTGTAAATGATTCGTATTGAATGTTTAACTAGATTCAAAAATGTGCCTTTACTATGCGATGACAACTTCGTCGAATCAAAAAATGTCGTTAACAAAAGTTCCTAGTCATGACTTTTCTAGGCGAAAAGGTCTCTTGGAAAAATCTCGTACAACCAACCGATATCGAAAAAACTCATTTCAAAATGCATTTCTGTTATTTGATGATTTGAAATAAACGTTCACTCTACTTTGTTGAGTCGAATATAACGTTCCATGGATGCTTGTAAATGATTCGTATTGAATGTTTAACTCGATTCAAAATTGTGCCTTTACTATGCGATGACATTCTAAAACATGCTTTAACTTGGTGGAATCCAAGAATGTCGTTAACAAAAGTTCCTAGTCATGACTTTTCTAGGCGAAAAGGTCTCTGGGAAAATCTCGTAAAACCCACCGTTATCGAAAAAACTAACTTCAAAATGCGTTTTTGCTATTTGATCATTTGAAGTAAATGTTCACTCTACTTTGTTGATTCGAGTACAGTGTTCAATAGAAGCTTGTATGATTCGTATTGAATGTTTAACTCTATTCAAAAATGTGCTGTTACTATCCGATGACATGGTAAAACAAGCTTTAACTTCGTCGAATCAAAGAATGTTGTCAACAAAATTCCTAGTCATAACTTTTTTAGGCGAAAAGGTCTCTTGTAAAAATCTCGTAAACCCAACCGTTACCGAGAAAACTCACTTCAAAATGCATTTTTGCTATTTGATCATTTGAAGTAAACGTTCACTCTACTTTGTTGATTCGAATACAGTGTTCTATAGAAGCTTGTATATGATTCGTATTGAATGATTAACTCGATTAAAAAATGTGCTTTTACTATGTGATGACATGGTAAAACATGCTTTAACTTCGTCGAATCAAAAAATGTTGTTAACAAAAGTTCCTAGTCATAACTTTTTTAGGCGAAAAGGTCTCTTGTAAAAATCTCGTAAACCCAACCGTTACCGAGAAAACTCACTTCAAAATGCATTTTTGCTATTTGATCATTTGAAGTAAACGTTCTCTATACTTTGTTGAATCGAATACAATGATCTATAAAAGCTTGTAAATGATTCGTATTGAATGTTTACTGGATTCAAAATTGTGCATTTACTATCCGATGACATGGTAAAACATGCTTTAACTTCGTCGAATCAAAAAATGTTGTTAACAAAAGTTCCTAGTCATGACTTTTCTAGGCGAAAAGGTCTCTTGGGAAAATCTCGTAAAACCCACCGTTATCGAAAAAACTAACTTCAAAATGCGTTTTTGCTATTTGATCATTTGAAGTAAACGTTCACTCTACTTTGTTGATTCGAATACAGTGTTCTATAGAAGCTTGTATATGATTGGTATTGAATGATTAACTCGATTAAAAGATGTGCTTTTACTATGCGATGACATGGTAAAACATGCTTTAACTTCGTCGAATCAAAAAATGTTGTTAACAGAAGTTCCAAGTCATAACTTTTTTAGGCGAGAAGGTCTCTAGTAAAAATCTCGTAAACCCAATCGTTATCGAAACAACTCACTTCAAAATGCATTTCTGCTATTTGATGAAGTAAACGTTCACTCTACTTTCTTGAATCGAATACAATGATCTATACAAGCTTGTAAATGATTCGTATCTCATCTACTTTGTTGATTCGAATACAGTGTTCTGTAGAAGCTTGTATATGATTCGTACTGAATGTTTAACTCGATTCAAAATTGTGCATTTACTATCCGATGAGATGGTAAAACATGCTTAAACTTCGTCGAATCAAAAAATGTTGTTAACAAAAGTTCCTAGTCATGACTTTTCTACTCGAAAAGGTCTCTTGGGAAAATCTCGTAAAACCCACCGTTATCGAAAAAACTCACTTCAAATTGCATTTTTGCTATTTGATCATTTGAAGGAAACGTTCACTCTACTTTGTTGATTCGAATACAGTGTTCTGTAGAAGCTTGTATATGATTCGTACTGAATGTTTAACTCGATTCAAAATAGTGCATTTACTATCCGATGACATGATAAAACATGCTTTAACTTCGTCGAATCAAAAAATGTTGTTAACAAAATTTCCTAGTCATAACTTTTTTAGGCGAAAAGGTCTCTTGTAAAAATCTCGTAAACCCAGCCGTTACCGGGACGACTCACTTCAAAATACATTTCTGATATTTGATGATTTGAAGTAAACGTTCACTCTACTTTGTTGATTCGAATACAGTGTTCTGTAGAAGCTTGTATATGATTCGTACTGAATGTTTAACTCGATTCAAAATTGTGCATTTACTATCCGATGACACGGTAAAACATGCTTTAACTTCGTCGAATCAAAAAATGTTGTTAACAAAAGTTCCTAGTCATGACTTTTCCACTCGAAAAGGTCTCTTGGGAAAATCTCGTAAAACCCACCGTTATCGAGAAAACTCACTTCAAAATACATTTCTGATATTTGATGATTTGAAGTAAAAGTTCACTCTACTTTGTTGAATCGAATACAATGATCTATACAAGCTTGTAAATGATTGGTATTGAATGATTAACTCGATTAGAAAATGTGCTTTTACTATGCGATGACATGGTAAAACATGCTTTAACTTCGTCGAATCAAAAAACGTTGTTAACAAAAGTTCCTAGTCATAACCTTTTTAGGCGAAAAGGTCTCGTAAAACCAACCGTTACCGAGAAAACCCACTTCAAAATGCATTTTTGCTGTTTGATCATTTGAAGTAAACGTTTTCTCTACTTTGTTGAATCGAATACAATGATCTATAGAAGCTTGCAAATGATTCGTATTGAATGTTTAGCTGGATTCAAAATTGTGCATTTACTATCCGATGACATGGTAAAACATGCTTTAACTTCGTCGAATCAAAAAATGTTGTTAACAAAAGTTCCTAGTCATGACTTTTCTAGGCGAAAAGGTCTCTCGGGAAAATCTCGTAAAACCAACCGTTACCGAGAAAACTCACTTCAAATTGCATTTTTGCTATTTGATCATTTGAAGTAAACGTTCTCTCTACTTTGTTGAATCGAATACAATGATCTGTAGAAGCTTGCAAATGATACGTATTGATTGTTTAACTCGATTCAAAATTGTGCATTTTCTATTCGATGACATAGTAAAACATGCTTTAACTTCGTCGAATCAAAAAATGTTGTAAACAAAAGTTCCTAGTCATGACTTTTCTAGGCGAAAAGGTCTCTTGAAGAAATCTCGTAAACCCAACCGTTATCGAAACAACTCACTTCAAAATGCATTTCTGCTATTTGATCACTTGAATTAAACGTTCACTCTACTTTCTTGAATCGAATACAATGATCTAGAGAAGCTTGTAAATGATTCGTATTGAATGATTAACTCGATTAAAAAATGAGCTTTTACTATGCGATGACATGGTAAAACATGCTTTAACTTCGTCGAATCAAAAAATGTTGTTAACAAAAGTTCCAAGTTATGACTTTTCTAGGCGAAAAGGTCTCTAGGGAAAATCTCGTAAAACCCACCATTATCGAAAAAACTCACTTCAAAATGCATTTTTGCTATTTGATCATTTGAAGGAAACGTTCACTCTACTTTGTTGATTTGAATACAGTGGTCTATATAAGCTTGTATATGATTCGTACCGAATGTTTAACCCGATTCAAAAATGTACTCTTACGATCTGATGACATGGTAAAACATGCTTTAACTTCTTCGGATCAAAAAATGTTGTTAACAAAAGTTCCTAGTCATGACTTTTCTAGGCGAAAAGGTCTCTTGGAAAAATCTCGTAAAACCAACCGTTATCGAAAAAACTCACCTCAAAATGCATTTCTGTTATTTGATCACTTGAAGTCAACGTTCACTCTACTTTCTTGGATCGAATACAGTGTTCTATAGAAGCTTGTATATGATTCGTATTGAATGTTTAGCTCGATTCAAAAATATGCTCTTACGATCCGATGACATGGTAAAACATGCTTTAACTTCGTCGAATCAAAAAATGCTGTTAACAAGAGTTCCTAGTCATGACTTTTCTAGGCGAAAAGGTCTCTTATAAAAATCTCGTAAAACCAACCGTTATCAAAAAACTCACCTCAAAATGCATTTCTGCTATTTGATCATTTGAAGTAAACGTTCACTCTACTTTGTTGATTCGAATACAGTGTTCTATAGAAGTTTTTATATGATTCGTATTGATTGATTAACTCGATTAAAAAATGTGCTTTTACTATGCGATGACATGGTAAAACATGCTTTAACTTGGTCGAATCAAAAAATGTTGTTAACAAAAGTTCCTAGTCATAACTTTTTTAGGCGAAAAGGTCTCTTGGAAAAATCTTGTAAACCCAACCGTTATCGAAAAAACTCACTTCAAAATACATTTCTGATATTTTATGATTTGAAGTAAACGTTCACTCCACTTTGTTGAGTCGAATACAACGATCTATGTATGCTTGTAAATGATTCGTATTGAATGTTTAACTCGATTCAAAATTGTGCTGTTACTATCCGATGACATGGTAAAACATGCTTTAACCTGGTCGAATCAAAAAATGTTGTCAACAAAAGCTCCTAGTCATAACTTTTTTAGGCAAAAAGGTCTCTTGGAAAAATCTCGTAAAACCAACCGTTATCGAAAAAACTCACTTCAAAATGCATTTCTGATATTTGATGATTTGAAGTAAACATTCACTCTACTTTGTTGATTCGAGTACAGTGTTCAATAGAAGCTTGTATATGATTCGTATTGAATATTTAACTCTGTTCAAAAATGTGCTGTTACTATCCGATGACATGGTAAAACAAGCTTTAACTTCGTCGAATCAAAAAATGTTGTTAACAAAAGTTCCTAGTCATGATTTTTCTAGGCGAAAAGGTCTCTTGGGAAAATCTCGTAAAACCAACCGTTACAGAGAAAACTCACTACAAAATGCATTTCTGAAAATTGATCACTTGAAGTAAACGTTCACTCTACTTTCTTGAATCGAATACAATGATCTATAGAAGCTTGCAAATGATTCGTATTGAATGTTTAACTGGATTCAAAATTGTACATTTACTATCCAATGACATGGTAAAACATGCTTTAACTTCGTCGAATCAAAAAATGTTGTTAACAAAATTTCCTAGTCATAACTTTTTTAGGCGAAAAGGTCTCTTGTAAAAATCTCGTAAACCCAACCGTTATCGAAACAACTCACTTCAAAATGCATTTCTGCTATTTGATGATTTGAAGTAAACGTTCACTCCACTTTGTTGAGTCGAATACAACGTTCTATGTATACTTGTAAATGATTCGTATTGAATGATTAACTCGATTAAAAAATGTGCTTTTATTATGCGATGACATGGTAAAACATGCTTTAACTTCGTCGAATCGAAAAATGATGTTAACACAAGTTCCTAGTCATGATTTTTCTAGGCGAAAAGGTCTCTTAGGAAAATCTCGTAAAACCCACCGTTATCGAAAAAACTCACTTCAAAATGCATTTTTGCTATTTGATCATTTGAAGTAAACGTTCACTCTACTTTGTTGTTTCGAATACAGTGTTCTATAGAAGCTTGTATATGATTCGTATTGAATGATTAACTCGATTCAAAAATGTGCTTCTACTATGCGATGACATGGTAAAACATGCTTTAACTTCGTCGAATTAAAAAATGTTGTTAACAAAAGTTCCTAGTCATAACTTTTCTAGGCGTAAAGGTCTATTGGGAAAATCTCGTAAAACCCACCGTTATCTAATAAACTCACTTCAAAATGCATTTTTGCTATTTGATCATTTGAAGTAAACGTTCACTCTACTTTGCTGATTCGAATACAGTGTTCTATAGAAGCTTGTATATGATTCGAATTGAATGATTAACTCCATTAAAAAATGTGCTTTTACTATGCGATGACATGGTAAAACATGCTTTAACTTCGTCGAATTAAAAAATGGTGTTAACAAAAGTTCCTAGTCATAACTTTTTTAGGCGAGAAGGTCTGTTGTAAAAATCTCGTAAACCCAACCGTTATCGAAAAAACTCACTTCAAAATGCATTTCTGCTATTTGATCACTTGAAGTAAACGTTCACTCTACTTTCTTGAATCGAATACAATGATCTATACAAGCTTGTAAATGATTCGTATTGAATGATTAACTCGATTAAAAAATGTGCTTTTACTATGCGATGACATGGTAAAACATGCTTTAACTTCGTCGAATCAAAAAATGTTGTTAACAAAAGTTCCTAGTCATGACTTTTCTAGGCGAAAAGATCTCTTGGGAAAATCTCGTAAAACCCACCGTTATCGAAAAAACTCACTTCAAAACGCATTTTTGCTATTTGATCATTTGAAGTAAACGTTCACTCTACTTTGTTGATTCGAATACAGTGTCCTATAGAAGCTTGTATATGATTCGTATTGAATGTTTAACTCGATTCAAAATTGTGCATTTGTTATGCGATGACATGGTAAAACATGCTTTAACTTCGTCGGATCAAAAAATGTTGTTAACAAAAGTTCCTAGTCATGACTTTTCTAGGCGAAAAGGTCTCTAGGGAAAATCTCGTAAAACCCACCGTTATCGAAAAAACTTCAAACACTTCAAAATGCATTTTTGCTATTTGATCATTTGAAGTAAACGTTCACTCCACTTTGTTGATTCGAATACAGTGTTCTATAGAAGCTTGTATATGATTCGTATTGAATGATTAACTCGATTCAAGAATGTGCTTCTACTATGCGATGACATGGTAAAACATGCTTTAACTTCATCGAATTAAAAAAATATTGTTAAAAAAAGTTCCTAGTCATAACTTTTCTAGGCGAAAAGGTCTATTGGGAAAATCTCGTAAAACCCACCGTTATCGAATAAACTCACTTCAAAATGCATTTTTGCTATTTGATCATTTGAAGTAAACGTTCACTCTACTTTGTTGATTCGAATACAGTGTTCTATAGAAGCTTGTATATGATTCGTATTGAATGATTAACTCGATTCAAAAATGTGCTTCTACTATGCGATGACATGGTAAAACATGCTTTAACTTCGTCGAATTAAAAAAATATTGTTAAAAATAGTTCCTAGTCATAACTTTTCTAGGCGAAAAGGTCTATTGGGAAAATCTCGTAAAACCCACCGTTATCGAATAAACTCACTTCAAAATGCATTTTTGCTATTTGATCATTTGAAGTAAACGTTCACTCTACTTTGTTGATTCGAATACAGTGTTCTATAGAAGCTTGTATATGATTGGTATTGAATGATTAACTCGATTAAAAGATGTCTTTTACTATGCGATGACATGGTAAAACATGCTTTAACTTCGTCGAATCAAAAAATGTTGTTAACAAAAGTTCCTAGTTATGACTTTTCTAGGCGAAAAGGTCTCTAGGGAAAATCTCGTAAAACCCACCGTTATCGAAAAAACTCACTTCAAAATGCATTTTTGCTATTTGATCATTTGAAGGAAACGTTCACTCTACTTTGTTGATTTGAATACAGTGGTCTATATAAGCTTGTATATGATTCGTACCGAATGTTTAACTCGATTCAAAAATGTACTCTTACGATCTGATGACATGGTAAAACATGCTTTAACTTCTTCGGATCAAAAAATGTTGTTAACAAAAGTTCCTAGTCATGACTTTTCTAGGCGAAAAGGTCTCTTGGAAAAATCTCGTAAAACCAACCGTTATCGAAAAAACTCACCTCAACATGCATTTCTGCTATTTGATCATTTGAAGTAAACGTTCACTCTACTTTGTTGATTCTAATGCAGTGTTCTATAGAAGCTTGTATATGATTCGTATTGAATGATTAACTCGATTATAAAATGTGCTTTTACTATGTGATGACATGGTAAAACATGCTTTAACCTGGTCGAATCAAAAAATGTTGTTAACAAAAGTTCCTAGTCGTAACTTTTTTAGGCGAAAAGGTCTCTTGGAAAAATCTCGTAAAACCAACCGTTATCGAAAAAACTCACTTCAAAATGCATTTCTGATATTTGATGATTTGAAGTAAACATTCACTCTACTTTGTTGATTCGAGTACAGTGTTCAATAGAAGCTTGTATATGATTCGTATTGAATGTTTAACTCTATTCAAAAATGTGCTGTTACTATCCGATGACATGGTAAAACAAGCTTTAACTTCGTCGAATCAAAAAATGTTGTTAACAAAAGATCCTAGTCATGATTTATCTAGGCGAAAAGGTCTCTTGGGAAAATCTCGTAAAACCAACCGTTACAGAGAAAACTCACTTCAAAATGCATCTCTGAAAATTGATCACATGAAGTAAACGTTCACTCTACTTTCTTGAATCGAATACAATGATCTATAGAAGCTTGCAAATGATTCGTATTGAATGTTTAACTGGATTCAAAATTGTGCATTTACTATCCGATGACATGGTAAAACATGCTTTAACTTCGTCGAATCAAAAAATGTTGTTAACAAGAGTTCCTAGTCATAACTTTTTTAGGCGGAAAGGTCTCTTGTAAAAATCTCATACACCCAACCGTTATCGAAACAACTCACTTCAAAATGCATTTCTGCTATTTGATCACTTGAAGTAAACGTTCACTTTACTTTCTTGAATCGAATACAACGACCTATACAAGCTTGTAAATGATTCGCATTGAATGATTAACTCGATTAAAAAATGTGCTTTTACTATGCGATGACATGGTAAGACATGCTTTAACTTCGTCGAATCAAAAAATGTTGTTAACAAAAGTTCCTAGTCATGATTTTTCTAGGCGAAAAGGTCTCTTGGGAAAATCTCGTAAAACCCACCGTTATCGAAAAAACTCACTTCAGAATGCATTTTTGCTATTTGATCATTTGAAGTAAACGTTCACTCGACTTTGTTGATTCGAATAGGTACAGTGTTCTATAGAAGCTTGTATATGATTCGTATTGAATGATTAACTCGATTCAAAAATGTGCTTCTACTATGCGATGACATGGTAAAACATGCTTTAACTTCGTCGAATTAAAAAAATATTGTTAAAAAAAGTTCCTAGTCATAACTTTTCTAGGCGAAAAGGTCTATTGGGAAAATCTCGTAAAACTCACCGTTGTCGAATAAACTCCCTTCAAAATGCATTTTTGCTATTTGATCATTTGAAGTAAACGTTCACTCTACTTTGTTGATTCGAATACATTGTTCTATAGAAGCTTGTATATAATTCGTATTGAATGATTAACTCGATTCAAAAATGTGCTTCTACTATGCGATGACATGGTAAAACATGCTTTAACTTCATCGAATTAAAAAAATATTGTTAAAAAAAGTTCCTAGTCATAACTTTTCTAGGCGAAAAGGTCTATTGGGAAAATCTCGTAAAACCCACCGTTATCGAATAAACTCACTTCAAAATGCATTTTTGCAATTTGATCATTTGAAGTAAACGTTCACTCTACTTTGTTGATTCGAATACAGTGTTCTATAGAAGCTTGTATATGATTCGTATTGAATGATTAACTCGATTAAAAGATGTGCTTTTACTATGCGATCACATGGTAAAACATGCTTTAACTTCATCGAATCAAAAAATGTTGATAACAAAAGTTCTTAGTCATAACTTTTTTAGGCGAGAAGGTCTCTAATAAAAATCTCGTAAACCCAATCGTTATCGAAACAACTCACTTCAAAATGCATTTCTGCTATTTGATCACTTGAAGTAAACGTTCACTCTACTTTCTTGAATCGAATACAATGATCTATACAAGCTTGTAAATTATTCGTATTGAATGATTAACTCGATTTAAAAATGTGCTTTTACTATGCGATGACATGGTAAAACATGCTTTAACTTCGTCGAATCAAAAAATGTTGTTAGCAAAAGTTCCTAGTCATGATTTTTCTAGGCGAAAAGGTTTCTTGGGAAAATCTCGTAAAACCCACCGTTATAGAAAAAACTCACTTCAAAATGCATTTTTGCTATTTGATCACTTGAAGGAAACGTTCACTCTACTTTGTTGAATCGAATACAATGATCTATAGAAGTTTCTAAATGATTCGTATTGAATGATTAACTCGAATCAAAAATGTGCTTTTACTATGGGATGTCATGGTAAAACATGCTTTAACTTCGTCGAATCAAAAAATGTTGTTAAAGAAGTTCCTAGTCATGAGTTTTCTAGGCGAAAAGGTCTCTTGGGGAAAATCTCGTAAAACCCACTGTTATCGAAAAAACTCACTTCAAAATGCATTTTTGCTATTTGATCATTTGAAGTAAACGTTCACTCTACTTTGTTGAATCGAATACAGTGTTCTATAGAAGCTTGTATATGATTCGTATTGAATGCTTAAGTCGATTCAAAATTATGCATTTACTATTCGATAACATGATAAAACAAGCTTTAACTTCGTCGAATCAAAAAATGTTGTTAACAAAAGTTCCTAGTCATGACATTTCTAGGCGAAAAGGTCTCTTGGAAAAATCTCCTAAAACCAACCGTTATCGAAAAAACTCACTTCAAAATACATTTCTGATATTTGATGATTTGAAGTAAACGTTCACTTTACTTCGTTGAGTCGAATACAACGTTCTATGGATGCTTGTAAATGATTCGTATTGAATGTTTAACTAGATTCAAAAATGTGCCTTTACTATGCGATGACATTGTAAAACATGCGTTAACTTCGTCGAATCAAAAAATGTCGTTAACAAAAGTTCTTAGTCATAACTTTTTTAGGCGAAAAGGTCTCTTGGAAAAATCTCGCAAACCCAACCATTATCGAAAAAACTCACTTCAAAATACATTTCTGATATTTGATGATTTGAAGTAAACGTTCACTCCACTTTGTTGAGTCGAATACAACGTTCTATGTATGCTTGTAAATGATTCGTATTGAATGTTTAACTGGATTCAAAATTGTGCATTTACTATCCGATGACATGGTAAAACCTGCTTTAACTTCGTCGAATCAAAAAATGTTGTTAACAAAAGTTCCTAGTCATAACTTTTTTAGGCGAAAAGGTCTCTTGTAAAAATCTCGTAAACCCAACCGTTATCGAAACAACTCACTTCAAAATGCATTTCTGCTATTTGATCACTTGAAGTAAACGTTCACTTTACTTTCTTGAATCGAATACAACGATCTATACAAGCTTGTAAATGATTCGTATTGAATGATTAACTCGATTAAAAAATGTGCTTTTACTATGCGATGACATGGTAAGACATGCTTTAACTTCGTCGAATCAAAAAATGTTGTTAACAAAAGTTCCTAGTCATGATTTTTCTAGGCGAAAAGGCCTCTTGGGAAAATCTCGTAAAACCCACGGTTATCGAAAAAACTCATTTCAAAATGCATTTTTGCTATTTGATCATTTGAAGTAAACGTTCACTCTACTTTGTTGATTCGAATAGGTACAGTGTTCTATAGAAGCTTGTATATAATTCGTATTGAATGATTAACTCGATTCAAAAATGTGCTTCTACTATGCGATGACATGGTAAAACATGCTTTAACTTCATCGAATTAAAATATATTGTTAAAAAAAGTTCCTAGTCATAACTTTTCTAGGCGAAAAGGTCTATTGGGAAAATCTCGTAAAACCCACCGTTATCGAATAAACTCACTTCAAAATGCATTTTTGCTATTTAATCATTTGAAGTAAACGTTCACTCTACTTTGTTGATTCGAATACAGTGTTCTATAGAAGCTTGTATATCATTCGTATTGAATGATTAACTCGATTAAAAGATGTGCTTTTACTATGCGATGACATGGTAAAACATGCTTTAACTTCGTCGAATCAAAAAATGTTGTTAACAGAAGTTCCTAGTCATAACTTTTTTAGGCGAGAAGGTCTCTAGTAAAAATCTCGTAAACCCAATCGTTATCGAAACAACTCACTTCAAAATGCATTTCTGCCATTTGATCACTTGAAGTAAACGTTCACTCTACTTTCTTGAATCGAATACAATGATCTATACAAGCTTGTAAATGATTCGTATTGAATGATTAACTCGATTTAAAAATGTGCTTTTACTATGCGATGACATGGTAAAACATGCTTTAACTTCGTCGAATCAAAAAATGTTGTTAACAAAAGTTCCTAGTCATGATTTTTCTAGGCGAAAAGGTTTCTTGGGAAAATCTCGTAAAACCCACCGTTATAGAAAAAACTCACTTCAAAGTGCATTTTTGCTATTTGATCATTTGAACGAAACGTTCACTCTACTTTGTTAATTCGAATACAGTGTTCTATAGAAGCTTGTATATGATTCGTATTGAATGATTAACTCGATTCAAAAATGTGCTTTTACTATGCGATGACATGATAAAATATGCTTTAACTTCGTCGAATCAAAAAATGTTGTTAACAAAAGTTCCTAATCATGACTTTTCTAGACGAAAAGGTCTCTTGGGAAAATCTCGTAAAACCCACCGTTATCGAAAAAACTCACTTCAAAATGCATTTTTGCTATTTGATCACTTGAAGGAAACGTTCACTCTACTTTGTTGAATCGAATACAATGATCTATAGAAGTTTCCAAATGATTCGTATTGAATGATTAACTCGAATCAAAAATGTGCTTTTACTATGCGATGTCATGGTAAAACATGCTTTAACTTCGTCGAATCAAAAAATGTTGTTAAAAAAGTTCCTAGTCGTGAGTTTTCTAGGCGAAAAGGTCTCTTGGGGAAAATCTCGTAAAACCCACTGTTATCGAAAAAACTCATTTCAAAATGCATTTTTGCTATTTGATCATTTGAAGTAAACGTTCACTCTACTTTGTTGAATCGAATACAGTGTTCTATAGAAGCTTGTATATGATTCGTATTGAATGCTTAAGTCGATTCAAAATTATGCATTTACTATTCGATAACATGATAAAACAAGCTTTAACTTCGTCGAATCAAAAAATGTTGTTAACAAAAGTTCCTAGTCATGACATTTCTAGGCGAAAAGGTCTCTTGGAAAAATCTCCTAAAACCAACCGTTATCGAAAAAACTCACTTCAAAATACATTTCTGATATTTGATGATTTGAAGTAAACGTTCACTTTACTTCGTTGAGTCGAATACAACGTTCTATGGATGCTTGTAAATGATTCGTATTGAATGTTTAACTAGATTCAAAAATGTGCCTTTACTATGCGATGACAACTTCGTCGAATCAAAAAATGTCGTTAACAAAAGTTCCTAGTCATGACTTTTCTAGGCGAAAAGGTCTCTTGGAAAAATCTCGTACAACCAACCGATATCGAAAAAACTCATTTCAAAATGCATTTCTGTTATTTGATGATTTGAAATAAACGTTCACTCTACTTTGTTGAGTCGAATATAACGTTCCATGGATGCTTGTAAATGATTCGTATTGAATGTTTAACTCGATTCAAAATTGTGCCTTTACTATGCGATGACATTCTAAAACATGCTTTAACTTGGTGGAATCCAAGAATGTCGTTAACAAAAGTTCCTAGTCATGACTTTTCTAGGCGAAAAGGTCTCTGGGAAAATCTCGTAAAACCCACCGTTATCGAAAAAACTAACTTCAAAATGCGTTTTTGCTATTTGATCATTTGAAGTAAATGTTCACTCTACTTTGTTGATTCGAGTACAGTGTTCAATAGAAGCTTGTATGATTCGTATTGAATGTTTAACTCTATTCAAAAATGTGCTGTTACTATCCGATGACATGGTAAAACAAGCTTTAACTTCGTCGAATCAAAGAATGTTGTCAACAAAATTCCTAGTCATAACTTTTTTAGGCGAAAAGGTCTCTTGTAAAAATCTCGTAAACCCAACCGTTACCGAGAAAACTCACTTCAAAATGCATTTTTGCTATTTGATCATTTGAAGTAAACGTTCACTCTACTTTGTTGATTCGAATACAGTGTTCTATAGAAGCTTGTATATGATTCGTATTGAATGATTAACTCGATTAAAAAATGTGCTTTTACTATGTGATGACATGGTAAAACATGCTTTAACTTCGTCGAATCAAAAAATGTTGTTAACAAAAGTTCCTAGTCATAACTTTTTTAGGCGAAAAGGTCTCTTGTAAAAATCTCGTAAACCCAACCGTTACCGAGAAAACTCACTTCAAAATGCATTTTTGCTATTTGATCATTTGAAGTAAACGTTCTCTATACTTTGTTGAATCGAATACAATGATCTATAAAAGCTTGTAAATGATTCGTATTGAATGTTTACTGGATTCAAAATTGTGCATTTACTATCCGATGACATGGTAAAACATGCTTTAACTTCGTCGAATCAAAAAATGTTGTTAACAAAAGTTCCTAGTCATGACTTTTCTAGGCGAAAAGGTCTCTTGGGAAAATCTCGTAAAACCCACCGTTATCGAAAAAACTAACTTCAAAATGCGTTTTTGCTATTTGATCATTTGAAGTAAACGTTCACTCTACTTTGTTGATTCGAGTACAGTGTTCAATAGAAGCTTGTACATGTACATGTTCGTATTGAATGTTTAACCCGATTCAAAATTGTGCCTTTACTATGCGATGACATTGTAAAACATGCTTTAACCTGGTCGAATCAAAAAATGTTGTTAACAAAAGTTCCTAGTCATAACTTTTTTAGGCGAAAAGGTCTCTTGGAAAAAATCTCGTAAAACCAACCGTTATCGAACAAACTGACTTCAAAATGCATTTCTGATATTTGCTGATTTGAAGTAAACATTCACTCTACTTTGTTGATTCGAGTACAGTGTTCAATTGAAGCTTGTATATGATTCGTATTGAATGTTTAACTCTATTCAAAAATGTGCTGTTACTATCCGATGACATGGTAAAACAAGCTTTAACATCGTCGAATCAAAGATTGTTGTCAACAAAATTCCTAGTCATAACTTTTTTATGCGAAAAGGTCTCTTGTAAAAATCTCGTAAACCCAACCGTTACCGAGAAAACTCACTTCAAAATGCATTTTTGCTATTTGATCATTTGAAGTAAACGTTCTCTATACTTTGTTGAATCGAATACAATGATCTGTAGAAGCTTGCAAATGATTCGTATTGAATGTTTACTGGATTCAAAATTGTGCATTTACTATCCGATGACATGGTAAAACATGCTTTAACTTCGTCGAATCAAAAAATGTTGTTAACAAAAGTTCCTAGTCATGACTTTTCTAGGCGAAAAGGTCTCTTGTAAAAATCTCGTAAACCCAACCGTTATCGAAACAACTCACTTCAAAATGCATTTCTGCTATTTGATCACTTGAAGTAAACGTTCACTTTACTTTCTTGAATCGAATACAACGATCTATACAAGCTTGTAAATGATTCGCATTGAATGATTAACTCGATTAAAAAATGTGCTTTTACTATGCGATGACATGGTAAGACATGCTTTAACTTCGTCGAATCAAAAAATGTTGTTAACAAAAGTTCCTAGTCATGATTTTTCTAGGCGAAAAGGTCTCTTGGGAAAATCTCGTAAAACCCACCGTTATCGAAAAAACTCACTTCAAAATGCATTTTTGCTATTGTGCTTCTACTATGCGATGACATGGTAAAACATGCTTTAACTTCGTCGAATTAAAAAAATATTGTTAAAAAAAGTTCCTAGTCATAACTTTTCTAGGCGAAAAGGTCTATTGGGAAAATCTCGTAAAACCCACCGTTATCGAATAAACTCACTTCAAAGTGCATTTTTGCTATTTGATCATTTGAAGTAAACGTTCACTCTACTTTGTTGATTCGAATACATTGTTCTATAGAAGCTTGTATATGATTCGTATTGAATGATTAACTCGATTCAAAAATGTGCTTCTACTAGGCGATGACATGGTAAAACATGCTTTAACTTCATCGAATTAAAAAAATATTGTTAAAAAAGTTCTTAGTCATAACTTTTCTAGGCGAAAAGGTCTATTGGGAAAATCTCGTAAAACCCACCGTTATCGAATAAACTCACTTCAAAATGCATTTTTGCAATTTGATCATTTGAAGTAACGTTCACTCTACTTTGTTGATTCGAATACAGTGTTCTATAGAAGCTTGTATATGATTCGTATTGAATGATTAACTCGATTAAAAGATGTGCTTTTACTATGCGATGACATGGTAAGACATGCTTTAACTTCGTCGAATCAAAAAATGTTGATAACAAAAGTTCCTAGTTATAACTTTTTTAGGCGAGAAGGTCTCTAGTAAAAATCTCGTAAACCCAATCGTTATCGAAACAACTCACTTCAAAATGCATTTCTGCTATTTGATCACTTGAAGTAAACGTTCACTCTACTTTCTTGAATCGAATACAATGATCTATACAAGCTTGTAAATGATTCGTATTGAATGATTAACTCGATTTAAAAATGTGCTTTTACTATGTTGTTGTTAACAAAATTTCCTAGTCATGATTTTTCTAGGCGAAAAGGTTTCTTGGGAAAATCTCGTAAAACCCACCGTTATAGAAAAAACTCACTTCAAAGTGCATTTTTGCTATTTGATCATTTGAAGGAAACGTTCACTCTACTTTATTAATTCGAATACAGTGTTCTATAGAAGCTTGTATATGATTCGTATTGAATGATTAACTCGATTCAAAAATGTGCTTTTACTATGCGATGACATGATAAAATATGCTTTAACTTCGTCGAATCAAAAAATGTTGTTAACAAAAGTTCCAAATCATGACTTTTCTAGACGAAAAGGTCTCTTGGGAAAATCTCGTAAAACCCACCGTTATCGAAAAACTCACTTCAAAATGCATTTTTGCTATTTGATCACTTGAAGGAAACGTTCACTCTACTTTGTTGAATCGAATACAATGATCTATAGAAGTTTCTAAATGATTCGTATTGAATGATTAACTCGAATCAAAAATGTGCTTTTACTATGCGATGTCATGGTAAAACATGCTTTAACTTCGTCGAATCAAAAAATGTTGTTAAAAAAGTTCCTAGTCTTGAGTTTTCTAGGCGAAAAGGTCTCTTGGGGAAAATCTCGTAAAACCCACTGTTATCGAAAAAACTCACTTCAAAATGCATTTTTGCTATTTGATCATTTGAAGTAAACGTTCACTCTACTTTGTTGAATCGAATACAGTGTTCTATAGAAGCTTGTATATGATTCGTATTGAATGCTTAAGTCGATTCAAAATTATGCATTTACTATTCGATAACATGATAAAACAAGCTTTAACTTCGTCGAATCAAAAAATGTTGTTAACAAAAGTTCCTAGTCATGACTTTTCTAGGTCTCTTGGAAAAATCTCCTAAAACCAACCGTTATCGAAAAAACTCACTTCAAAATGCATTTCTGATATTTGATGATTTGAAGTAAACGTTCACTCCACTTTGTTGAGTCGAATACAACGTTCTATGGATGGTTGTAAATGATTCGTTGAATGTTTAAACATTCAATACGAATCATTTACAAGCATCCATAGAACGTTGTATTCGATTCAAAATTGTGCCTTTACTATGCGATGACATTGTAAAACATGCTTTAACTTCGTCGAATCAAAAAATGTTGTTAACAAAAGTTCCTAGTCATGACTTTTCTAGGCGAAAAGACGTCTTGGGAAAATCTCGTAAAACCCACCGTTATCGAAAAAACTCACTTCAAAATGCATTTTTGCTATTTGATCACTTGAAGGAAACGTTCACTCTACTATGTTGAATCGAATGCAATGATCTATAGAAGTTTTTAAATGATTCGTATTGAATGATTAACTCGAATCAAAAATGTGTGTGTTTCGATAACAATGGGTTTTACGAGATTTTCCCCAAGAGACCTTTTCGCCTAGAAAACTCATGACTAGGAACTTTTGTTAACAACATTTTTTGATTCGACGAAGTTAAAGCATGTTTTACCATGACATCGCATAGTAAAAGCACATTTTTGATTCGAGTTAATCATTCAATACGAATCATTTAGAAACTTCTATAGATCATTGTATTCGATTCAACAAAGTAGAGTGAACGTTTCCTTCAAGTGATCAAATAGCAAAAATGCATTTTAAAGTGAGTTTTTTCGATAACGGTGGGTTTTAGGAGATTTTCCCAAGACGTCTTTTCGCCTAGAAAAGTCATGACTAGGAACTTTTGTTAACAACATTTTTTGATTCGACGAAGTTAAAGCATGTTTTACAATGTCATCGCATAGTAAAGGCACAATTTTGAATCGAATACAACGTTCTATGGATGCTTGTAAATGATTCGTATTGAATGTTTAAACATTCAATACGAATCATTTACAAGCATCCATAGAACGTTGTATTCGACTCAACAAAGTAGAGTGAACGTTTACTTCAAATCATCAAATATCAGAAATGCATTTTGAAGTGAGTTTTTTCGATAACGGTTGGTTTTAGGAAATTTTTCCAAGAGGCCTTTTCGCCTAGAAAACTCATGACTAGGAACTTTTGTTAACAACATTTTTTGATTCGACGAAGTTAAAGCATGTTTTACAATGTCATCGCATAGTAAAGGCACAATTTTGAATCGAATACAACGTTCTATGGATGCCTGTAAATGATTCGTATTGAATGTTTAAACATTCAATACGAATCATTTACAAGCATCCATAGAACGTTGTATTCGACTCAACAAAGTAGAGTGAACGTTTACTTCAAATCATCAAATATCAGAAATGCATTTTGAAGTGAGTTTTTTCGATTACGGTTGGTTTTTGGAAATTTTTCCAAGAGACCTTTTCGCCTAGAAAACTCATGACTAGGAACTTTTGTTAACAACATTTTTTGATTCGACGAAGTTAAAGCATGTTTTACCATGACATCGCATAGTAAAAGCACATTTTTGATTCGAGTTAATCCTTCAATACGAATCATTTAGAAACTTCTATAGATCATTGTATTCGATTCAACAAAGTAGAGTGAACGTTTCCTTCAAGTGATCAAATAGCAAAAATGCATTTTGAAGTGAGTTTTTTCGATAACGGTGGGTTTTACGAGATTTTCCCAAGAGACCTTTTCGCCTAGAAAAGTCATGAGTAGGAACTTTTGCTAACAACATTTTTTATTCGACGAAGTTAAAGCATGTTTTACAATGTCATCGCATAGTAAAGGCACAATTTTGAATCGAGTTAAACATTCAATACGAATCATTTACAAGCATCCATAGAACGTTGTATTCGACTCAACAAAGTAAAGTGAACGTTTACTTCAAATCATCAAATATCAGAAATGCATTTTGAAGTGAGTTTCTTCGATAGCTGTTGGTTTTAGGAGATTTTTCTAAGAGACCTTTTCGCCTAGAAAAGTCATGACTTAACAACATTTTCATGAAACGTCGAGATTTTAAGTTTGAGCAAAAAAAATTTTAAAAATTTTTATTGTTCAAATAGGCTTAGAATGTCATGAAACGTCGAGATTTTAAGAGTATGATTTGCGGTAGGTAGGACACATAATATTTTCATTGATATATATGAAAAAGGTATATACGGGTGGGCGTGCACCTTTGACCAATGAAATATGCCCAAAGGCGGAGATAAACAGATTGTGTAATATAAGAGAAATAGTTCAAATATATTTCTGTCGTACAGAGTCGAATTCGCGTTGGGTGCACAAGAATTTTTATTTAAAGTAATTTGAGTGGGAAAACTGAATGCGGTTGTAGTGATTCCTTAGGCAGTGGTTTTTAATTAAAAGAAAAAACTATCTGTAGGTACATAATGTATATTTACAGTGTACAGGGTGTCCTAGTTAACGCGTTATGTCCGATTTTCTCTGTAGTTTTTGAGATAAGTATTTTTTTTTCCGGGGAATCGATGCCGCTAAGAAACATATAATTGAACATCAAAGAAGAATTGATCGTATTATTTATGTTCTTAATTGACTATTAATGGAAAGTAAAAAAAGGCATGTAAATTTTAAATATCACTTCCGGTTTACATGGCAATGGCGTTCTTTTTCTTGAAAATAGAATGTTAATTACTTCCACATCCAGTGGAAGTATAGTAACAAAAAAATTTTTGAAAATTTTTATTGTTCAGATAGGCTTAGACTGTCATGAAAGGTCGACATTTTAAGTTTCAGCGAAAAAAAATTTCTGTCTGTCTGTCGGTCTAACTTTTTTGTGCGCACGATTACTCTGGAACCGTTTAAGATATTGCCTTGAAATTTGGTACACGTATGTACTTTAACGGGATCTGGAACTTGATTATATTTTCATCTTATTCCATCGAAGGGTTGGAGTGTAAATTGGGGTAAATGGGGAGGTAAACAGATATCAAGCAGGTAAGAGTCCGTAAAATTGGTATTTAGTACATATAAGAGAAGCTAAGGTCTCGAAAAATTTTTTGACATTAGCTACCCGCATTTTTTAAGGGGACAAAACAAAGTGTGATTTAGTGTATGTACAAGAACCAAAAACTTCAAAATATTTTTTTACTTTATAGTCCAAAAATTTTTATTGAAAAATTACCAAAAATCCTCGCTATGTTGGGGTGATTTCTATTACGAATAACTGGCAAAATAAGGATACATATATTACTTCCATATCCAGTGGAAGTATAGTAACGACAAAAAAAAAAATAACATAAGATCGTGGAGTAAATAGGAAATAAAAATCACATGTCATGATTTAGGAAGTGAATTAGACCCCACTCATGATACCACAACTAAACTTAGAATATCCTGTTCTTAACGAATCTGAAAAATGAGGGTGCCTTCTTAAAACACAAAAGTTGACCTTCAAATGACCTTGAGCATCAAGCTCAAGGTCAAGTTTGAGGTAACCATCAGCTCACCCCCTCTGAACCATACAACTTTTGCACAGGTCATATCTCGCTACCATGCACCGTAGTTATTGGAGCTACTGTCTGCTGTTTTGTGTCCCCCGGATCTCGTGGTTATTGGCTCTCCGGTTTTCTGTGTTAGTTTATGTGGTTGTGGTGTCGGCTACCTGTCTGCGATGTGAGGTTGTACATTTGTGGAGTTAAGAGAATATATCAGATTCGGACTCAGATATCCCAGAAACATGTATATGAATTTTTTCATATTTTTTATGGTCTCTTCTGAATTTGATCTTCAAATGCCCTCGACCCGGAGGTGATGGAGTTTAACGTACCCCGGATTTGGATTCAGCGACCCCAAAAATATGTGTATGATTTTTTTCAGATTTTTGATGGTCTCTTCTGAATTTGACCTTCAAATGCCCTCGACCCTGACGTGATGGGGTTTAATGGACCCCGGATTTGGATTCAGCGACCTCAAAAATACGTACATGAATTTTTTCAGATTTTTTGACGGTATTTCCTCATTTTGTCCTTCAAATGCCCTTGACACTGACGTGATGGAGCTTAATGGACCCCGGATTTTGATTCAGCGACCCTAAAAACATAATGAGAACATGTCTGACCTCCAGGTCAGAGCACTTTTTTTCATCTTGAGGTTCATGCAAATATCCATTTTTTTAGACCTTGCGTCCTTGATATCTCGAAAACTGTTCATTTACGGACTTTGGGCCTATAGACACTTTTGATCAGGAGGGTGTCAAGTACAACATATCAAAAATTCAGACGAATCCACCGGGAACTCAAACCCATAAGGTTTGTGCGGGGTCCTTTACAATTTATCAAATTAGCCATGGAAAACAAAAGTATGTAAATTAAAATAAACAATATGTTAGTTCTGTCTAATTTCACTTTATTTTAAATAAAATGGAGAATTTCAATAATTGATACAGTGTGTTTCACTTGAAATGGTAACACCCCAATAACTTTTTTATTTTTTTTCCGATTTGAATCACATTTTACTTACAAATTAGTGTCTACTTATGACCAGAAAAACATTCGCCTCCTACGGTACCATAGCCACCTGCGGTACCAAAATATGTGGAGAAAATCGGAAAATCATATTAGGCATTTTTTTGTCGGAAAATTTTGTTAATAAAACTTGTTCAGAATTATCCAAAATGGCCAAAATTTAATCAAAATTAAAAAATGAAAAACTCGAAATTTTAAAAATTTTGAAAATAATTATTTAAAAAAAAACTGTAAATTGCTTTACAACTACCTGGCAGCTTGGGTTTAATTTCAAACAAAATTGTCATAGTGCAGTTTTCTAAACGAAAAAACCCATTAAAATGATATTTTCGGACTTTGACATTATTTTAATAAAAATTTATATATTTTTTATTTTGATTAAATTTTGGACTTAAGGTTTCTGAACAATTCTGAACAAGTTTCATTGACAAAATTTTCCAATAAAAATATGCTTAATATGATTTTTTGATTTTATCGGCATATTTTGGTACCGCAGATGGCTTTGCATTTGTAGGAGGTGCATTTTTTTCTGGCCATAAGTATATCCTAATTTGTTCCATACTTAAGTAAAATTTGATTCAAATCAGAAAAAAAAATTAAAAAGTGAAACACACTGTATATTTTTCGGACTACCATGACTTAATGTAAGAAAACATAAAACTTAATATCTACTATAGTTTTTAAGAAAAATACTGTGTCATATATCATTGGAAAGATTTTTCTATGGCCTTTCAAATGGTGTAAAGATATTTTTAAAAAGACCAAGGTAAAGCTCATATCTCCGAAATTCGACTTGTTTGAATTGTTTTGCTGAAATGATGTTTGGAAAATACATGTGATATCCCATAACTTTTATTTTTGAACTTATTTACGTAACTCCCAAAATAAAGAAGTTAAATGAGGTTCTAACGTTTGCACAACCACCCTGTACTGTTGACTATAATAAGGAACTTTAGTCTAGTTAATATAAAAAACACGTTCTCAAATAAATTAAACATGTTCTGATAGAACATATTAATAATAATAATTTTTTGTTTTTGTCTTTGGTGTTTTTCAAAAAAATTGCCGCCCTTGAATTTTGCCGCTAGAGCCCCTAAATACGCCACTGACTGCGCTCCGTCAGAAACCCTAAAATACCTATATGCATGTTTGGAGCATATTTAATGTCCGATATATCAAAAAATATTACAGCTAGATCTATCAATCCTTACATGTTTGAAATCAGGGATAAAGGATCTAAAAGAATATGTAAAAATATACAGGGTTTTCATTTAAAAAGCAACCCTCATTGTTATATCACGTGACATATGCAAGCAATTGTTTTTTAATTGCATTTAAAAAAATATGCATACAACCCTACAACTCTTATACGAAACTTTTTTTTATCTCCAATAATAACATAAATAAAGGGGGGTCAAAATATAGTTATAATTCGTCCGCTGTCCTGGATTCCTAAATTTTTAAAAAAATTCGTAACCCGCATCCCCGAAAATCTCCAGATATCGATTTTCATTCGAATACGACCAGAGATAACGAAATTCATCCGCCATCTTGGATTCCTAAATTTTGACCAAAAATTCGTAACCCGCATCCCCGAAAACCCCCAGATATCGATTTTCAGTCGAATAGGACCATAGGTGACGAAATTCGTCCACCATCTTGGATTCCCAAATTTTGACCAAAAATTCGTAACCCGCATCCCCGAAAACCCCCAGATATCGATTTTCAGTCGAATAGGACCATAGATGACGAAATTCGTCCACCATCTTGGATTCCTAAATATCTTAGCAGTATGAGATTTCTCGGAAAACCTGCGTTAGACTGGATTTTGAACCATAAACTTATTTCAGAAACTACCGAGAAAACCGAGCATAGCGCGTTGACTGGGACACCCTGCACATTTGGCTTGGTAATAATTTCGAATAAATTGATTTCTGACCTAACTAAAAACCGCATTCAAATTTTCATAATAAAATTTGTAGGAGTGTTATACAAAACGGTCCTCTCTATTTGGCACCTTTTATTTATGTATTAACATTTTCAAGAATTTCATCTATTAAGTCATTCCAGTAAGATAAAATAATTTATAAATAAATTTAAGATTACAATTACCAGAACTCCTAAATGCTTCCCTGGCAAGCATTCATTCGCGTCTGGTCTCCATGACAACAAGTTCGTCCCTAAAGTCTGAGAGCGTGTAAAGCTATGCGAATGCCGAGGCGAGTGCCATCTATTGACGGCAAAATTGGAAACTATTTATTGAATCTATGTTTGAAAATTAAGAGGTTATTAACGTAATTAATTAAGGACTATCTAGGGCGTCACGATTTCGTTTCTTGTAAATTCCAATTTTTCGACGTCAATTTTTTCGTTGATCACGTGTTTTTGATTAAAACAAAAAATTAAAAACGTGACGAACTAGAATATATATTTTAATGCATACGTACAAAATTTGAAGTTTCTATCTTCAAAAATAAGCCGAATAATTCGTTTCATTTTACTGATCGCAAATTATACTCTTAAGTTTGAGCGAAAAAAAAATTTAAAAATTTTTATTGCTCAAATAGGCTTAGAATGTCATGAAACGTCGAAATTTTAAGTTTGAGCGAAAAAAAAATTAAAAAATTTTTATTGCTCAAATAGGCTTAGAATGTCATGAAACGTCGAGATTTTAAGTTTGAGCGAAAAAAAAATTAAAAAATTTTTATTGCTCAAATAGGCTTAGAATGTCATGAAACGTCGAGATTTTAAGTTTGAGCGAAAAAAAATTTTTCGGTCCGTCTGTCGGTCTTAACTTTTTTGTGCGCACCTTTAGTTTGGAACCGTTTGAGATATTGACTTTATAATTATTAAAAAATAATAATAATGATAGCTTATAAGTTTGTATTGAGAAATAATTTATTATTTATTACTTCCACATCCAGTGGAAGTTTAGATCCGGCAAAACATTTTTAAAAAATTTTTATTGTTCAAATAGGCTTAGAATGTCATGAAACGTCGAGATTTTAAGTTTGAGCGAAAAAAAATTATTTTCGGTCCGTCTGTTGGTCTGTAACTTTTTTGTGCGCACGCTTACTCTGGAACCGTTTGAGATATTGACGTTATAATTATTTTAATAAAATAATTATTATTGTTGAAACATGCTAAAACATGTCCCATGCCAAAACATGCTAGGACATGTCTAAACAGGTCCAAACATATTAGAACATGTCAAAACATGTTTAAACATGCCAGGACATGTCGAAATATGTTCAAACATGTTAGTACACGTCGAAACATGCCCAAACATGCTAGGACATGTCAAAACATGTCCAAACATGCAAGGACATATCAAAACATGTCGAAACATGTCTAAACACGTTAGGGCATGTCAAAACATGTCCAAACATGTCCAAACATTTTTGGGCATGTCAAAACATGTCCAAACATGTTTGGGCATGTCAAAACATGTTCAAACATGCAAGGACATGTCAAAACATGTCGAAACATGTCCAAACATGCTAGGACATGTCGAAACATGTACAAATATGTTAGGACATGTCGAAACATGTACAAATATGTTAGGGCATGTCGAAACATGTCCAAACATGCTACCAACACATGCCCTAACAAGTTTGGACATGTCTCGATATGTTTCGGCATGTCTTGGCATGTTTGAGAACGTTTTGACATGTCCTGACACGTTTGGACATGTTTTGGCATGTTTGAACAATGTTGTAGCCTTTTGAATATTATTATGTCTCAATTTAAGTTGTGATCGAATAATGAAATAATATACAGTTCCATTTAAAAAAACACAAGATATATCTATATCTCTAAAATTGAGGCATGCATAGTTTTCTTCTTATTGTCTTCGGCGGGGGAAAACGTAAGGGGGGGGGGGGGTGTTGCAAAATTTTGTGACGGAGGCGCTGGTACAGGTCCGTGATTCGCCCGCTTGGTTCCAACGTCGTCTCGCGCCTATTAGGACATGCCAAAACATGTTTAAACATGCCAGGACATGTCGAAATATGTCCAAACATGTTATGGCATATGGAAACATGCCCAAACATGCTAGGACATGTTGAAACATGTCCAAACAGGCAAGGGCATGTCAAAACATGTCTAAACACGTTGGGGCATGTCGAAACATGTCCAAACATGTTTGGGCATGTCAAACCATGCCAAAACATGTCGAAATATGTCCAAACACGTTAGGGCATGTCGAAACATATCCAAACATGTTTGGGCATGTCAAAACATGTCGAAACATGTTCAAACACGTTAGGGCATGTCAAGACATGTCGAAACATGTCCAAACATGTTAAATCATAAAAAGGTCATAGGTCAGAATGACCCAGACGACCAAGGTCATAAGGTCATAAAAAGGTCATACGGCAAAAATGACCCAGGCGACAAATTTCATAAGGTCAAAAGGTCATAAGGTCAAAATGACCCAGACGACCAATGTCACAAGGTCACGAAAAATATCATAAGGTCATGAAAAGGTCATAAGGCCAAGATGACCCAGACGGCCAAGGTCGTAAGGTCATGGAAAAGGTCATAAGGTTAAAATTACCCAGACGGCTAAGATCATAAGGTCAAAATGACCCAGACGGGCAAGGTCACAAGGTTATGAAAGGTCAGACGGTCAGACGGTCAAGGCCATAAGGTCAAAATGACCTAGTTGGCCAAGGTCATAAGGTCGGAAGGTCATTAAAAGGTCGTAATGTCAAAATGACCCAGCCGACCAAGGTCATCAAAAGGTCATACGGTCAAAATGACTCGGCCGACCGAGGTCATAAGGTCATAAAAAGGTAACTAAACAACTCAACCCAACCTAGGTCGAACTTAGTATTAAAAGCTGAATAACTCGAGAAGTACGACTCCTAGAGAAAAACTTCCAAGATAAAAGTTGTAGGAAATTTCCTCTGGCGTCGGATGGTGACCCTGGATTTGACCTCGGACAGACCTTTCAAGGTCATTTCAAGGTCGAGGCGATTTTTTCAATTTTTTCTATTTTTGATTTCGGAAATGAAAATCGTATTCTTCGTTCGTTAACTAATGTTAATCGTGTGTGGTTCTTTGAATTTCGATTTTATTATTGCCTTAATTGTGTTTATTACCTTACATGTTCTACTCGGTCTATGACTATTTTTTGATCATTAGTTTCAGATTTTTTTTTTATTGATATTATGTACGATAGACGGAAAACATTAAGGAAATTTTTATTATCGAATATTGAAACGAAGTTGCCTGGTAGTCGCGTTGAGATTGCCTGCAAGTTTCTTCGAGGTCGCCTGGAAGTTGCTTCGAGATCGCTTGGAAGTCGCTTCTAGATCGCATGAAAGCCGCGTCGAGGCCTGCCAGTTGCTTCTAGGTTGCTTGGAAGTTGCTTCGAGATCGCTTGGAAGTTGCTACGAGGTCACCTGGTGGTCGCGTTGAGGTTGCTTGGTAGTCTCTTGGAAACAACTTCCAGACGACTTCGAAGTAACGACTCAAGGAATCAATAAACGAGTAGAACAGACTATTGTTCAACAAGACATAAATGTTCCAATTACAGAACAATGATTCAACGAATATGAAATGTGAGGCACCACCAAAGAATTTTCAATTTTCTGTGGGCGGCGACTCACACCCCATGAAAATGAGCAATTGCACAACTATCTAAATTAAAATAAAAAGAAAATAAAAAGAAATAAAACAAAAATGAAAAAATAAATAAAAAAAATATGAAAAATAAAAAATACATTGGATTTACGCAAGTTCGCTCGCTCGATCGCTCATTAGCACGCTCGCTCGTTCGATGTCTTGCTCGCTCGCTCGTCTGCTTGCGTCGATTTCTCGCTCGTTCACTCGTTTGTTCGATCGCTCGCTCGATGTAGTGAGCCAGCGAACTGTTTGTTCGCTGGTTCACTGAGCGAATGTGTTTTTAGTTCGTTGGCTGGGGTCAGATTGTTAATTTTCATTAAACCCTAATCGAAATTTTATTTTTTTGTGGTTTTTTATTCGTTTTCTTGTTTTTTCGCGAGCAAGCTAGCGAGCTTGCTCGCTTGCTCGTTGCTCACTTGCTCGTTGCTCGCTCGCGTTGCTCGCTTGCTTGTTCGTTTGCTCGCTCACTCGTTCTCTTGTTCGCTCGCACGCTTGTTCGTTTGCTCGCTCTTTCGATCGCTCGTTCGATCTTCGGCTTGCTCGTTCGTTTGTTCGTCAGCGCGTTCTCTTGCTACGTCATATATACGTTATGCTGGGTTGTTATAGTCCGCCAGAAATAAGGCTGACCAATCAGAACGCCGTATTTCTCCCCAGTCAAGTATAAATTAAATTGCGACTCTGAAGCCCTCCCTGTCAAAAAAATCTCATCAATCCGTATTGAAAATTATCAAAAATTAATAAGTATCTATGAGAACCTATATGGTCAATAAGTTTCTATAAGAGTTAGGTAAAGTTGCTGTTGAAATTGTTATCAGTTTATATCAGAATTGACCAGCAAAACGAGTCAAGCCATATCCATTTGTAAATCCAAACATTTACTTATACCACATCAATGGGAATTTATGAGCACAGTATCTAATGTAATTCGTGCGATTTTCCATGATTAAAAGACAAGTGTTTCTTTAAGAAACGAGCTGCATTAGGTTAGAACAGTTTTGATTTGCAATTGAAGATTACAAATTACAATGTTTGAATAGGGATTTATGAGATCAGTTTCTATGAGTATTAATGTTTTTTTTTCAGTAATATATTAAATGTGTTTTCATTTGTTTGAATGGGTAAAGAGAAAGGTCAGTTTTCAACTGCAATTACAAATACAAGTTTAATCGCTTCGAATGGGGTTATATGCGATCAATTTCTAAAAGTATTTATGTTTTCCGAATATAATTGTGATGAGGTTTAATCAGTAACAAATTGTTCACTATTTGTTATGATATGGTCGGAAATTCCAAGAACACATTTAGTATTCCTTCAAGAGGATTGATGAGGGCAGTTTCTACGAGTATCTATTTGTTGTTCCTATAGTAAATTATATAAGTCTTTATCAGTACAGATTCGGATCTAATTTAAATATGAAAATTATATCAGAATAAAGCAACCAAATATTTTAAACAGTATCTATTTGTAAATCCAAACATTTACTTATACTATCTCAAGGAGAATTTATGAGAACAGTATCTAATGTAAAACGTGCGGCTTTCCGTGGTTAAATGGCAAGAGTTTCTATAAGAAACGAGTTGCATTAGGTTAGAACAGTTTTGATTTGTAATTGAAGATTCAAAATTATAATGTTTGAATAGGGATTTATGAGATCAGTTTCTATGAGTATTAATGTGTTTTCTTCAGTAATATATTAAATGTGTTTTCATTTGTTTGAATGGGTAAAAAGAAAGGTCAGTTTTCAACTGCAATTACAAATACAAGTTAATCACTTCGAATGGGGTTATATGCGATCAATTTCTAAAAGTATTTATGCTGTTTTCCGGATATAATTGTGATGAGGTTTAATCAGTAACAAATTGTTCACTACATGTTATGATATGGTCGGAAATTCCAAGTACACATTTGATATTCCTTCAAGAGGATTGATGAGAGCAGTTTCTACGAGTATCTATTTGTTGTTCCTCTAGTAAATTATATAAGTCTTTATCAGTAAAGATTTGGATCTAATTTAAATATGAAAATTATATCAGAATAAAGCAACCAAATATTTTAAACAGTATCTATTTGTAAATCCAGACATTTACTTATACTATCTCAATGAGAATTTATGAGAACAGTATCTAATGTAAAACGTGCGGCTTTTCGTGGTTAAATGGCAAGTGTTTCTATAAGAAACGAGCTGCATTAGGTTAGAACAGTTTTGATTTGCAATTGAAGATTACAAATTATAATGTTTAAATAGGGATTTATGAGATCAGTTTCTATGAGTATTAATGTTTTTTTTTTCAGTAATATATTAAATGTGTTTTCATTTGTTTGAATGGGTAAAAAGGAAGGTCAGTTTTCAACTGCAATTACAAATACAAGTTTAATCACTTCGAATGGGGTTATATGCGATCAATTTCTAACAGTATTTATGCTGTTTTCCGAATATAATTGTGATGAGGTTTGATCCGTAACAAATTGTTCACTACATGTTACGATATGGTCGGAATTCCAGGTACATATTTAGTATTCCTTCAAGAGGATTGATGAGAGCAGTTTCTACGATTATTTATTTGTTGTTCCTACAGTAAATTATATAAGTCTTTATCAGTATGCATTCGGATCTAATTTAAATGCAAAAATCATATCAGAATGAAACCTCAAATATTTTAAACAGTGTCCGCCTGTAAATCCAAACATTTAAAGATAATATTATAATGAGAATCCATCAGAACAGTATCATACCCTACAAACACAAAAGGTTGACCCTTTAGCGGACCATCACTGTGCCAGAAATGAAACTTCTGGCCCAGTGATGGCCCACTGATGGGCCGATCTTCGGTGTTTGTTGAGTAATGTAACGTGTGCGGTTTTCCGTGGCTAAATTTTAAAATTATTTGCAATAAATAAGCTTTAAGGGATTCGAACAGTTTTCATTTGCATTTCCAGATAAATAGTTTTAATTGTTAGGGATCTATGAGGTCAGTGTAATGTTTTTTTTTCAATAAAATGTGTTTTTATTAAAAAAAAACATTACACAAAGACACTGATCTCATAGATCCCTATTTAACAATTAAAACTATTCATCTGGAATTGCAAATTAAAACTGTTCAAATTCGTTAAAGCTATTTATTAAAAATACTTTTAAAATTTAGCCACGGAAAGCCGCACGCGTTACATTAGATACTGTTCTGATTGGTTCTCATTAAAATATATCTTTAAATGTTTGGATTTACAAGTGGATACTGTTTAAAATATTTGGTTGTTTCATTCTGATATAATTTTTGTATTTAAAGTAGATCCGAATGCATACTGATAAAGACAAATTTTCTATTGGAACAACAAATACATACTCATAGAAACTGCTATCATCAATCCTTTCGAAGGAATACTAAATATGTACCTGGAATTTCCGACCATATCGTAACATGTGGAAAACAATTTGTTACTGATCAAACCTCATCACAATTATATTCGAAATACTGATCGCATATAACCCCATTCGAAGTGATTAAACTTGTACCTATTTGTAATTGCAGTTGAAAACTGACCTTTCTTTTTACCCATTCAAACAAATGAAAACACATTTAATATACTTATTACTGAAAAAAATAACATTAATACTCATAGAAACTCATCTCATAAATCCCTATTCAAACATCATAATTTGTAATCTTCAATTGCAAATCAAAACCCGGTCTTCGAAGCGTGTCGCCCGGGTTGGCTCCGGCGGGTTATATCGCCTGTAGTCCCCCCTCAAGAAACATGTAATTAGGTTTGTAACCTGTTTGTTTCTTCTTCTAAATAAATAAATAAATAAATAAAAACTATTCTAACCTAATGCAGCTCGTTTCTTATAGAAACTCTTGCCATTTAACTACGGAAAGCCGCACGTTTTACATTAGATACTGTCCTCATAAATTCTCATTGCAAGGGCGGATCCAGGGGGGGGGCAGTAGGGGCAATTGCCCCCCCCCCCGAGAAAAGTATTTGTTACGTTTTCAAGGCGATATATTTTTTTCCGCATGAGGTGGGGGAAAATTTTTTTTTGTATTTTTCATTTGCACCCCCCTCATGAGGCGAAAAAAATTTTTCAGATTCCGAGGCGAGCAATGCCCGTCCTGGCCCCCCCCTAGCTACAGGCCTGAATTGATCGCATATAATCCCATTCGAAGTGGTTAAACTTGTATTTGTAATTGCAGTTGAAAACTGACCTTTCTTTTTACCCATTCAAACAAATGAAAACACATTTAATATATTACTGAAAAAAAACATTAATACTCATAGAAACTGATCTCATAAATCCCTATTCAAATATTATAATTTGTAATCTTCAATTGCAAATCAAAACTGTTCTAACCTAATGCAGCTCGTTTCTTATAGAAACTCTTGCCATTTAACCACGCAAAGCCGCACGTTTTACATTAGATACTGTCCTCATAAATTCTCATTGAGATAGTATAATTAAATGTCTGGATTTACAAATAGATACTGTTTAAAATATTTGGTTGCTTTATTCTGATATAATTTTCATATTTAAATTAGATCCGAATGCATACTGATAAAGACTTATATAATGTACTATTGGCACAACAAATACATACTCGTAGAAACTGCTATCATCAATCCTTTCGAAGTAATATTAAATATGTACCTGGAATTTCTGACCATATCATAACAAGTAGTGAACAATTTGTTACTGATTAAACCTCATCACAATTATATTCGGAAAACAGCACAAATACTTTTAGAAATTAATCGCATATAACCCCATTCAAAGTGATTAAACTTGTATTTGTAATTGCAGTTGAAAACTGACCTTTCTTTTTACCCATTCAAACAAATGAAAACACATTTAATATATTACTGAAAAAAAACATTAATACTCATAGAAACTGATCTCATAAATCCCTATTCAAACATTATAATTAGTAATCTTCAATTGCAAGTCAAAACTGTCCTAACCTAATGCAGCTCGTTTCTTATAGAAACACTTGCCATTTAACCACTGAAAGCCGCACGTTTTACCTTAGATACTGTTCTCATAAATTCTCATTGATGTGGTATAAGTAAATGTTTGCTGCTCCATTCTGGTAGAAACTGATAGAAATTTCAGCAGCAGCTTTACTCCAGGCTCCAGTAGAGGGAGCTGTATACGTGTCGCTAATTCATATCTACTCTAATGTGACCTAAGGAACTGACGTGTGTTTGTTAAATTAAAAGTAAAGCAGTCTCTTTCACTGCCAACTCATTCATTGCTTCTAGGCTAGAACAAGAACACCCGAGGAAATAAGGACTTTGCAGTATTTTGTGTTTACCACAATATTAGTATTTCTATTTGAAATATGCAATTTAAACTGTACATTTGTCGGCATGCATATCCAAATTAATACTAATAAAAAAGCAAAATGGAAGTTTGCAATAAAAATACATCTGTAAAATATACAATTGAAACTGTAAATTTGTTGACATGTATATCCACATTAATACTAATAAAAAGACAATGTTGAAATTTACAATAAAAACATGTTGATAAATGGTGTGTTATATACGATAGATACTGGAGAAAGGACGGACTGGACTCTTATGATATTACTTATAGAAAAGTTTAGAATCTCTTTAAAGTTGTATCTGTAATTCCATATGTTTACAGATATAAGGGCAAGGGTGCATTTGCAGACACTAAACTGTAGATTTGTTGATGTATATTTCATATAAGTACTCATGAAAGGGCAACATGATAATTCCAAATAGCTCATTCGGAATTACTGTTTCATAACCGATTTAAAACTTAATAAAACAGATAAAATCCTGTCTGTATAATAATAATATAACTTATAGGAACGATAAAACCGCATCACTTTTTTTTTATAAGTTTCTATGTGGAATTTTTGGCAGGGCTATCAGTCTTTCGCAGTGCACAAACTACGTCGCTTCGGGGCTCGATCACCCATTTCAAAACTTCAATTTCAAGCATCAGTCGTTCGCAGTGCACAATCCACGTCGCTTCGAGGCTCGATCAATTTCTTTTCTACCAACGAGGGAGCCCTTAGCGGTAACCCCAACTGGTCATTATTCTATCCACCACCGAGGGAGCCCACAGCGGTAACCCCAGTTGGTCCATCTACAATTTAAAATCATTATCGTTCATACTGATGAAGTAAACTTATTCAACCACAGCTTCCACAGCTAGAAATCTACAATTCGTATACTGATGAACCCTCCAGCGAGCACTACTGTTAGTGTAACAACAAGTAATTGTTAATTTTCAATTTTAAACCGCGAGACGCGAAGTTAGGGAAAAGTTTGGCTACCTTACCACAGGTGATAATTAATCAATATAAGGTATTAGTCGAATCGATCTTTAAATGAATGAGTGAATCCCTTCTCATCCCTTTTCCTACCAGAGCTGGGCTCAACCCCCTCAGCTCACAGGAAGACAAGCCGTATCAAGAAATAAATATTCTAAAACGAGCATAAGGTCTCGCAACGTCTATTTTCTTATCCTAAAGTAAACTAAAATAAAGTGCCTTCAGAGACAGAACTTCTAAGGTAATTTTTACAAACTCCAACCTGGGTAGCGAGGCCGTCAGCCTGCAGCCCCAGTAAACAAGACAGACATTCAGTGCCATTGAACTCTCTGTGGAGGTTCAACCTAATAAACATTAACCTAGGTCGGGGCCATCTGCCTGCCGGCACCTAGTAACTTTATTATTGCAAGAACTCTCTGCTGAGGTTCTAAATAGGACAGAGACTTTCTTAGTTTGCTAGCCCTCTTCCAGGGAGTCCTCTAGTGTAACGTAGAGCCAGTGCCTAGACATTTAAGCCAGGAGAAGCCGGCCAGCTGAGCAGACAGTGAAATTTTTTATGTACTTTTCTTGCAGTCCAAGTTGCCGAGTTCCAGTCCTGCCGCGGGGTGTGATCGTTTGTGTGGCGTCGGTTTACTAGTTAGCTAGCATTCACCAGGCCTCCAGGTGCCTTGTAGAGGTTAATTCGTTCAAATAAGTAACACAAGCCGTTGTCTTCGGCGGGGGAAAAACGTAGGGGGGTTGTTGCGAGGTAATGGTGAGAGCGCCGGGTTGAGCCTCTGCGCTTGCGCAGTCCCGTCGACGTCTCGTACCTGGGTGTGCTCTTCTCGTAGCGGCGCGTCGCCGTGGCTAGGATGGTGCACCACTTTCACCCTCCTCCCGAAGCATATACCTTGCGGCATCTGCGTGGCACCGGTCTGACTCGTGTCTGCGCTTTCCTGTACGCTGTGGCCCGAGTGGAGCGGCCTCGACGTTGGGGTCAGGCCTCCAGGCCTCCCAGATCGCCCGACGCGTGCTTCCGGTTCCCCTTCTTCATCGGCGTCGACATCGTTGAGCCCTGAGTTGGTTTGCGGAGAAAATTGCCTTCTGCGTGGGCTCGACACGACAGTAGTTTGTAGGCTCGGAGTCCAGTCACGTAGAAAGAATCGTAAAGCCGGATCCTGGTTTAGATTCTTCCAATCTTGATGTAGGTGTTCGGGGACAGTGTCCGTGCTGCTGCTAGTACGCGACATCGTGAAACGCGGACCGCACTTGGAGACTGTAGCCGAGAAATGTGGTTTCGAAAAAACACTGGAAAGTTCAGAGTTCCTTGCGATTTGAGCTTGTCGAATATCTGTGCGTGGGTACGAGGAAAATTAATTCACTCGTACCCTGCTGAAGTGGATGTTGTACAACGTGTGTTGGCTTGTGAAGGTGCTTGTACTTTCGAAATGAAACGTAGCTCGCGTGAGAATGATTGTAGTGAAAGTTACCACGGGGAAAATGTTCGTGTGGCGCAATCAGCTGATTGGTGGAAAAAACTTATTTGCGTTAATAACGTAGGTAGCCGCGCGGGCTCTTCGGGAATGCTTTCCACATACTTTACAGACAGTTGAAATTTTACATAGTTCAAAGGTTACAGTCAATTTTACAAAATTCTGTGGTGCATTCAGTGGGACGGCTTGTGCTACTTATCAACTTTATTTACCTCTACAAGGCTCCTTAGGCCTGGTGAATGCTAGTACTTAAATTAATCTACGCCACACAAGCGATCACACCTTTCCCGCAGTACTAGAACTCTGCTTCAAAGCTGCAAGAAAATTGTACATAAAATTCACTGAGCTGCTCTGCTTCTCTGCCTCCATGAAAGTTTGGGTTGCACTGACTCTACTTTACACTCTTGGGACTCCCTAGAAGAGGGCTAGCAAAGCAAAGTGTCTCTGTCCCTGTTAGAACCTCAGCAGAGAGTTCTATTTCTGAATTAGTTTGTAGGCGCCGGCAGGCAGATGGCCCCGCTACCCAGACACTGAATGTTACTGGAGCTGGCAGGCTGACGGCCCCGCTTCCCAGGTTAATGTTTGTGAAAATTTTACCTTATTGTCCTGTCCAGAAGGCACTTTAGTTTAAATTTCACTTAGGATAAAGAAATAAGACGTTGCGAGACCTTATGCTCGTTTTAGAATTTTATTTGTTGGCTGTTTGTCCTCCTAGGAGCTGAGGGGGTTTAGCCCAGCTCTGGTAGGATGGGAAAAGAAAAGGATTCGCTTTAAAAAATTCGTGTCGAATAATACCTTCTATTAAGTTTAAATAACACCTAGCTAGATAGCCAAACTTCCCTAACGTTCGCGCTCGCGAGACGAGTTTAAACAGCCGCACATTTACTGTACATAACCTGCTGTGACACGATTTCGTTCTCAAAATGGTGAGAGAGCTGGGGACAGTCAATCCGTGGTGGAATAAACTTGAAAATGTGTGGTGCAATAAACTAAATTTCCAATATCAGGCGTGCATGAGGATTTAAATTGACTTCATCAGCTTGTACGTAACGAAGCGAGGATTAAATGATGTAAAATAGATTGCAGAAGGGTTTCTTCGTGCTTGAGTAATGATTAGAATGTTATAAAGTTGTGGGATGATGCCCAAATAGATGAAAATTGGTGATCGAGCTCCGACGATGCGACACGTGCTGTGGACCGCGAGAAACTGATGGCGTCTTAGAGTTGCCATTTAATTTATACTATGCTGGGGAGAAATGGAGCGTTCTGATTGGCTGGCCTTATTTTAAGCCGGACTATAACACCACCCTGCCGGGAAGGCAAAATTTCGGGAGTGTAGAAAATGAGAAGAGAAATTGAATGAAAATTTGACCGGACTAATGAAATTTTGGAAATTTGAAAATTTTCTTGGTTAAAATTGACCGTACTAATTTTCGATGCGACTGGCGAATTTTGGCTATCATATGATACAAAATCTACCTTAAAATTTAAGTTAAATAATTTACCTATCTGGGCGCAGCTAAATATTTGTCAGTACAAAACATGTAGTAATATATGGCAATATAATTTTAGTACATAAGGCACTTTACTTAAATAACTAGTTGCACAGAAAATAAATAATTTCGAATTTGGCTACAAAACAAAACGCGTGTCGTTGTCTTCGTCCGGGTTGTATTCGAAGTGGTCACAAGTTGCCCTTCGGAGGCAAGGCATCTCCAACCTGAACCTCGGCGGGATTGTTGGCCCTTTCGTAGAATCATGGGGCAGGGTTTGGCCCATCTCACGACAGGACTGTTGAACGTCAACTTGGCAGATCACTGGCCCAAGTTGGACTCGTACACACGGAGGGTGAAATGTACAAGTGTTCATACTCGCACAGAAGTTAACTGAAGTGTTGAGAGGACTGAAGCTCGCAGCAGGGTTTCTGCTGGAACTCGAGAGGTGAGATTGAAATGAAACTTGTGGCAGAAGTTACTGGCGGATTTGACGAATTGAAGTAAATTGGCCAGTAATAAGGTAAGTGTGAAGGTAAGTATTGGAATACTCAGATAGTGATAATAAAATTTTCACCTTATACAGGGTGAAGTTAGAAAATAATGGTTGATGCTGATGATTAATAAAATAGTTTAAAATGACAGGAGCAATGCCTCCTGGAGGTAAGAATAAAATGGGTGTAGCAGCAATGCCTGTTGCACCAAATAATAAAATGGTTAAGTAGTTGGTTACTTATAGTGATTACGGTAATATGTTGGATAAAATGTAGAGTAAAATATTTCGGAGTAAAATACTTAGGAATAAATATTTCCCTTTGCAGGGACAAAATAAACATGAAAATGTTGGCAATATGCCGATAAGTAAAATAAACTAAGTAGGGTAAAACTCTGGAGCGAATGCCTCCGGATATAGGTATATGATGATTACGGCCACAACCCTACAATAGGGCAGGCGTCAGCTAGGGTCAAGACTTCGGGGTCATCTTCTTGATAATCACCTAAGGGTGACTGAGTGCAAGCTATAGTTGACAGGGACTGCTAGATTGGTTAGCTCTGGGTTTCCCTGATCACCAGCTGCGTCCTCTTCTCACTGTCGGCTTCTCTCCTGGGCCTCTCGGATCCTTCGGATTAATTGCCGTTCGGGCGTCCCTAAGATTCTTTCTCGGTCTCGTTGGCATTGTCGAAGTAACGCCTCTTTACTAGGTCGAAATACCAGGATAGGCATTCCACTTGTACTAGGGTCCTGAGGGGGTGATCTTGATTGCAACCGCCTCGCAGCTTCTACTGCTCTCCTGGGGCTACTGATCATCGGGGCTGCACTCGTACTAGGTTGCGCTAGATCTCTCCGTGCTTCCTGCACCGGGGTCCTTGGTCTGGCACTTGGGCCGGCACGCTCAGGTCCTGGTCTGGCAGGTCCTACTTCCGGAGGTTCATCCGGATCACTATCGCTATCCGTCTCATCATCGTTCGGCGCTGGTGGCGGGAATGGCGCCGGCCTGAGGTCATTTACATGAACGGGGTGCTGTGCTCCATTCCTGTCCACATCGTAAACATTGTCACCTAGTACTCGTGATATAACAAATGGTCCTTCCCATGGGGGGCTGAATGCCGTTGCGGTGCCTGGGAATTGTCTAACCATCACCGACTCTCCTACTTCAAAATGAATCGGCGCTTCTCGATGTTCTGGGAACATGTCCCTTTGGTAAACGATCTGCCTTTCCTGGGCTCGTCTCACCCGTGCTTCCCGTTGCTGGGCATTGTTCTCCACTTCCTGTTGATTGACCGGGTGATTCCATTCTCCTGGTTTAACCAGCGGTGCTCCGAGTAACAACTGACTGGGTGACATGCCGGTGGCTGAATTAATTCGGGTATGAAGTTTGAGCATAATGTGTGATAGGTTCTCATCCCATCGGTTTTCGGGTTTGTTAAGCATTTCAACTCGGAGGGCCTTCTTAATCTCTTGGCTCCTTCGCTCCACTGGATTGGCCTGTTGATGATAAATGGGGGACGTATAGGCGTGGATGTCATGTCTACGAGTATACCTTTCCCATGCCAAGGACGTGAATTGCGTCGCATTATCTGTGATTATTCGCTGTGGATATCCCCATCGATTGAATACTTCCGTGAGGAATTGCAGCATGACCGTCACTCCACTGGTAGGGGATGCTTTCAGTTCTACCCAGTTCGAAAAGGTGTCCGTCAGCACAAAGAGGTATCGGTTGCCTGTTCTGGTTTCGGGGTAGGGTCCCATGGCGTCAAAGCTAACCACTTGCCATGGTTTGGTAGGTGGCCTGGGTCGTAGGGGTGCTTTAGCTTGCAGAGCACCTCCTCGTTTTGTGGCGGCGCATATTACGCAGTGCCGAACGTGCGTACGTATTTGTTTGACCATTGCCGGCCAGTAGTATAAGCGGCGGACTGCCGCGACAGTCTCGTCCCGCCCTGGGTGCCCAGCGGCATCGTGATAATGGTGAATCACTGTCTGCCAAAATTGTAGAGGTACGACTAATCCTTGTCTTCCATCTCGAATGTACCAGATTAAACCGTCTTCTACTCGAAAGTCCTGGCTTAACGTTCGCTGCCATGGAGCCAGTCCTTCTTCGGGTCGTCGTATCAATTCTTGCCATCTGGCTCGAGTGGCTTGATACTCTTCGCTATCTGCCTGTGCTTGTCGTATCTGATCTAGTAACGACGCCGGCTCGTCATTTTCATCCAACAAGGCCAACGTAAAAGTTGCTGGTTGCACAAAAGCGGCTGGGACTCGTCCTCGATATTCCCAGGCCTCTGCAGATGTTGTTCCTTCAGTGGGTAAATTTATCTCGGGAGGTATTAACCTATCATCAACGTTTTCTCCATCTTCTGGCACTTGTCCTTCAGGGTGTCGTGATAAAAAATCTGGGAGCTGGTTTTGCCTACCAGGGCAGTGCTGGACGGTAAAGTTGAATTCTTGCAGCTGCAATGCCCATCTGGTGAGTTTGGCTCTTTCGTCCTTGAACTTATCTAACCAGGTCAACGCGCGACTGTCGGTGATCAAGGTGAACGGTCTGTCTCCCAGAACGGCTCTGTATCTCTTACATGCCCGTATTACTGCTAATGTTTCTTGTTCATTACAGTGATATTTGCGCTCGGCGGCAGTAAATTTTGCACTAGCGCACGAAATAATCCTTCTTTGTCCAGATGGCTCTTGTTGCCAGAGGACAACGCCCATGCCTTGCATGCTAGCATCCGTTTGCAAAAAGAACGGTAAGCTCGGGTCTGGTCGGCTTAGCGTCAATGGTTTAGATAAAGCTTCCTTTAAACTGTGGAAAGCTTCCTCAGCCTCTGAGGTCCATCGGAAGTGTTTTTTCCCCACTAAATCTGTCAAGGGAGCAGACAATGCGCCAAATCCTGGCACATATTCTCGTAACCAGTTTGCCGTCCCTAAAAAGCTCTGCAATTCTTTCATGGTTCGTGGTGTAGCAAATTCTCTGATTTGTATCACATGTTTTTCCTATGGCTTGTTGTGTAAAGCCGTTACTCGGTGTCCCAAATAATCTAATGCTTCCATCCCGAACCGACACTTTTCCAGGGAACAGCGAAGTCCATGGTTTCGTAATCTCTCCAATACCAGCCTTAAATGATGAACGTGTTCCTCGTGCGACGCCGAGTAGACGATGATATCATCGAGATACACTTTTGCGAATTTATCCATGCTAAGACTTCTGTCATAAGTTTCTGGAACGTCGATGGTGCGCTTTTTAGCCCAAAGGGCATTACCAAAAACTCATAGGTCGCTCCATCAGGAGTGCTGAAAGCCGTATAAGGTATGCTGGATTCTTCCATGGCTACCTGCCAGTATCCACTGCGCAGGTCCAATGACGAAAAGACTTTGGCTGGTCCTAATTCTTGAAGGGTTTCTCGGATGGGCGGCAATTGTGCCACTTCATCTTCGGTCTGGCTGTTGAGTTGCCTATAGTCTACGCAGAATCGGTTTTTTCCGTCCTTTTTCTTGACTATCACAATAGGTGAACTAAACGCTGAATGGCTTCGTCTTATGACTCCCGCAGCTAACATCTTCTCAACCTCCTCTTGGATAATAGTTTTATGCTCCAAAGAATATCGATTACGACGGATGCGGAACGTACGATTGTCCTTTAACTGTATTCGATGGGTTACCAACCGAGTCGTTGGTTGGCGTAGCTGTTCTTGGAATCTGTCCGAGAAATCATTCAGGATTGCTTCGTATCGCACTTGGTGCTCTTCTTCTACATTTTCTGAGGTTAATTGTACTGGTTCGGCTTCTTCGTCGGGAGCATTCGTGCCTGCCCAGTAAGCTGAATGCCGAGACCTTGTTCCGAAATATATGGAGTTATTTTGATAGTCCAAGGTAACTTGTTCCTCAATCATCCATCCATTTCCCAGGATTATGTATTCAACCATATCCTGCATGACATAAGCTTCTAGCCTAGTTGGTCGTCCGTTAATAACGATCGTTTGTCGGACAGGTCCTTGCGCAACCACCGTCATTCCATTTGCTAACTGTACTTCTTACCCCATAAATCCCCATAACCCCATAAATACTAGTTTTAGAAAAAATATTATAAACTGACAATTTGTGTAGGGTTGATAGTTTCGGAGATATTTAATTTTATAGATGGCATCTCACCGTTTTTAGAATGAAGTATTAAGTATAAAATGTTGAATATCTTAGAAACTATGACACTTCCATCAACTATTCCAAGGAACAAAATTAAATACAATACAATACAATTTTTATTCATCTTTTAAAGATAAATAGATAAATTTAAAGATAATTAATTTGTCTTTAATATATAACTTTTTGTTTGTTTCCATGTCACAAAAAATAAAGTAGTTATGGCCGATACAATGTGTATTTTCACATTTTTTCTAAGAAAATGTCACCATTGTAATTAATTGTAATTGCTTAGTAATAATTTTTTTTTTTTTCAGAAATAGTGTTTTTCGGTAAATAATAGTATCCCCTAGATGCTCATTCTTTTTGTCCATTTAAAACACTTTTGTTTAAAAAAAAAATTCCATCCGCCATATTAGAGCCGGCATTTTGAATTTCTTAATTTTGACTTCAGATTCGTAATCAGTGATCCCAAAAACATAACTATTCCATTTTTCAAAAATAAATTAGTAATACGTTTTCAAATATTAAATATTAAAATTTTGGAGTGGTTTTCACCCCTTGAGGGTAAAAGCAAGTATCCGGACCATATAGAAACTGAACATGATACTTTTTAGTACAATAATAACCCATAAAAAAAATTATCATTTAATATGAAATTATTCCGAAATTTTACATATTTTTTACCTCTAGGTACTGGATTAATAGTCCATATTCATAACTGAAAGAAACAATTCATGAAAGGTGACTACTAATACTTACATAATAAAATTGAATTTGAATGATTGTTTGCTGCAAGCATCGATGTATCAAATCGTACGTTGTGCTTCCTTCCAGCTGTACTAAGTCCTGAATCTAAAAATAATTAACAATTTAATTAAACATTAAAATCACTACCTATCTAAAACAATTGAAAAAATAAAAAAAATTAGAGTAAACAAATTAAATTGGTAACTAATTATTTTTTGGAAGAAAGCGATCCAATTGGCATTATTAGTTAACTGATGTAGATATGTATGTTCTGAGAAAAAAACGAAAATTATTTCACCCTGGTAGATATTCGGTAGTAGGTAGGGACATTCCATTATTTAACAAATAATAAAAATCTATAGAATACTTAAATGATATTAATTCATGCCAAAACCAATGTGGAATATAATTTTATACAAATATAAACAGATCGGAAGGTTACATAAATATAAACACGTTTTCATAGGATATGGTAATAACAAATTCAACTTACCACTGTCAAGTGCCAGTACGTTCAGGTTTTAAACTAGGTAAATTAAAATCAGAGCTGCTTCTGTTTGTTGAAGTCAAATTTTCTGTCTGCAGATGAAATCTTGGTAGAAAAGGTATTTCACCAGTAGTTTTCATTTTAATGTGGAGATAAGTTCTATTCACTATTATTATTGTCGTTTAAATCACCAGATATATTACGTAGAGATAATTCCCTACTGTCTTTGCAAGTCTGTAATTACGTCGAGATATATTTGCCACTAGTATTTTTCGAGGTATTTTCTATGAAGCTGATCACGAAACAGAACTAAACAAATACACGAAAGTCATTTATAAACTGCAACGGGACAGGTTGACCAACTGGAGCATAATTTGCAACTACAAAGCCCGCGGATTTTAAACAATCGTTAGTTTACAAATACCTAAATATGCTAATATGGGTTTGATCGAAATATTCCAATTAAATGTAAACATTTTATGCGTGTAGAATAGTTAGTATAATATGTGGTAAATGGTGTACCAATTCTTGCAACAGAGATACAATTAAACAATTAAAATTGAAATTACACTGTATCTGTAAAAAAATAATAAAACTTAATGTTTCCACACATATGAGGTGCAAGTTGCTATATAACTTTTTCAGAAGGTATGAATTTTTGGTGTGGATGTCCATTGTATGTCCAATGGATGCCCAAAGAAAAAGATCAAAATTAATCCACAAGTGGACATCCACCCATACAGCACACCAAATAACGATTACGATGTGTTCGCATTGTGACGATGTATCTAAATGCAGACACAATGTTACACAATTTGTGTAACCTTGTGTCTGCATCTAGATACATCGTCACAATGCGAACACATCGTAATCGTTATTTGGTGTGCTGTATGGGCAGTGGATAACCGTTTGTGGTACACGGAAGTCCAGGATTTCATATGGACTTAATATGGACATTCAGTGGGTGTTATGTGGTGTCTGGAATGGATAATTTTTGATATACGTTGATGGATAAAAACGGATATCCACTGGATATCTTTCGATGGACAATGCACGGATATTCGCTGATGGAACAGAAATGGGCACCACATACATATATCCAATAATAGACATTGTACGGATGTTTGTTGATGGATAGAAACAGACATTCAGTGGATATCTCTCGATGGACAAAGTACGGATATTTGCTAATGGATCAGAATCGAACATCCAATTATATATTCCTTTATGGACAATTAACGGATATTCGTTGATCGATAAGAGCGGATATCCACTGGATATCTCTCCATGGATAATATATAGATAGTCGTAAAAGGATCAGAAACGAGCATCCAATGAATATCCCTTAATGGACAATGTATGGATATTCGATGATGGATAAGGACGGATATCCACTGGATGTCTCTCCATGGACAATATTCAGATAATCGTAAAAGGATCAGAAATGGACATCTACTGGATATCTCCATATGGGCAATATACGGATATTCATGTATGGACATAAAACAGATATCCATAGGATATCCATACTATGTCCTTGGAGCGGACATGATATGAACAAGAAATGGATGCCGTATCCCGTATAACCACGCTGTACCGTTTATATAGAGAATTTATAGTCGTATCTTTACTTCGATATAGGTTATCTTTACGCTATGGATACAGCAACGATACGGCATACTGTAGCAATACCCCCCCCCTTATATACTATCATATCCATTGTTTAGGGAATGAATTGAGAGATTTATGTGAAAAGGTAGTAGTAAACCAATTGCTATTAGGCAAGTAATTATATTTTATTGCCGGGTACCGAAAAACATTTTCAGCCGTGCCTTTTAATTATGTTGTGTTGTTAGAGAAAATTAAAGGAACCAGTCATATTACTGAGAGGAACAAATTTGCTCGATTTGTGTTAGGTAGACGCAGAGCTTATTTATTATTTCAGTCATATCAGAGTCTGTTGAGTCTTAATGAACCGGATATAGATAAGATAAAAACGTGATTTCTGCAGGCTAGAGGCATCGGTGAGAAATACATCGATTACAACATTGTATGGTTGTTGGCTCAGCGGTTTCCGTGAGAAACTGAATATTAAGTCAAAATTCATGAGTTAAGACATGCCGCACCATCTAGGAGGGAGAAGGCGGAGAGTCGGTCAAAAAAGGGGTACGCACATTAGATGGGGCAATCAGGGACGCACCCAGAAAATTGCTGAGGGGGGGCTACTACAAATAATAATAATATGATTTAAGCCTAGTCCTCATAACTGTGAATTGCGAAAAGCGAAATTTTACACGTGACTATAATTCGCACAAAGTAATTTGCCCTTACTTACTTCAGCGGATTTCGCGTTTTTAAGTGTCCTTTATTTAGTAACTTTTTAAAATATCCCCAAAGGAATTTTGACACTTAAGTGTTCACTGACGTCAGGTGTCAACAACTAAGTTTAAATAAACAGGTGTATAAAGTTTTAAAATGGACCAAAATACAAAAACAGTATGCTTATTTGCATTACATACGAATAACATGCAAATAATATTTTCATACTTGACATTCTTCATGCAACATTTTACAAAACATTCTACAAAACTAATAAGACTAAGACAGAAACACAAAATCCGCTAAAAAGTTAACACAAGTTGAACTTTTCAGCGGCAGCGCAGAAAGTTAAAATATTCGCCGGAATTTCGCGGCATCTGACTTTTTGAATAATTTCCACCAATCACATTAATTCCGCAGAAATAAATCCGCAATTCGCCGTTATGAGGACTAGGCTTAATACATTTAATATATTTATTGAACAAACGATTAACAGGGAATATAATACTACAAAACAAAATCAATTCGCCCATGATGTGTATATTGCCACGACCGCGCAATCGTATATTTTGTACAATGTATTTTGCTTTTATATTTTGTTTTTTGTTTATTGATATTTCATCTTTACTTTAAAATATGTGATGTTGGCCTCCAGGGGGGGGGGGGGAGTCTTAAGCCCACAAAGCCCCCCCCCTTCGGTGCGCCTCTGGGGTCCATATAAGTCAATGGATGACAGGGCGTTCGAGATAGAGTCCTAGGGCTAAAACGGAAGTTGTCCCGCGCTTAACACAGAGGGAGCATAAAGTTTGAAATGGAGAATTTATTTTTATTTGAAATTTTGGAAACTCAGCATTTTTTTGAAAAGAGGCAGGAGAAGATTTGGGGAGAAAAGAATCGGAGTTGAAGAACGTCGTCGGGCGATAGCGGTTCGAGAAAATTGCTCAGCTTACCGGGAATAATAGAGGTTTAACGTACGAAGGGTTGACGGTTTCTTTAGTTTTTCATGCAAGTGAAAAATAGTGAGGGAGCAGCGAGTCGTGAAGGTTGAGATTTCGCGATTCAATGGGGCATTTTTACCAGGGTCGCGTCAGAGCGTCGAGGCGCGGCTTTACAATCAGTAGTAAGCTTAACCCACGGAGGGTTGCGTTTCTTTATACAAATTCATTGGTGTGTTATGTGAATGTGCAATTGGCCAGAGTACGGTTGGGAGGCATTATAAGGATATTTTTTTTGGATTTAAGACCTACGAGGGAGGAGCGGTAAGTCTATGTTAACTTATTTCCGGGGAACCTACCCCTCTCTCTTCGCCCGTTAACTAACCAGTGAGGTTTGGCTTGTTTCTTTGTTTTTAGGCATGAACTAGATTAGCTCGTTTGTAAGATAATAAACTAAAGGGGGTTCATAGTTTGATTTTTTGTATAGGTTAAGGCTTCTAGCGAACTTCGTTTAACGACTCTCCCCGACCCATTTAAGGGTCAGCGGCAAGACGGAATTAACCTTTGCACGTCAGTGATAGCGTTCCTTTAATTATCTGGGTGCCCGAATTACAGAGGCAACTTTTAGGGTAGTTATTGTCCCATGTTCTTTTTGTAATTTTTGATAATATTAATTAGGGGGTTATCAACTCTTATGAGCAAATATTGGCATACTGTAGTAATTTTTGATAATATTAATTAGGGGGTTATCAACTCTTGTGAGCAAATATTAGCATACTGTAGTAATTTTTGATAATATTAATTAGGGGGTTATCAACCCTTGTAAGCGAATGTTGGGGTATATTTAATAATTTTTGATAATATTTATTAAGGGGTTTATCAACCCTTGTAAGCGAATATTGGCATACTTTAGTAATTTTTGATAATATTAAGTAGGGGGTTGTCAACCCTTGTAAGCAAATATCGGCATACCTTTAGTAACTTTTGATAAGGGGATTGTAAACCATTGTAAACGAATATTGGCCTACTTTTAGTAACTTTGGATAATATTAGATTGTAACTTTTTTATTCATACTCCTTAGAGAGATTTCTGTTTTGTTGCTTGTTTACGCATTTTCCTCTTTCCGTAATATATATATGTTTTTTTAAATTGACTCCGAGATTAGCATTAATTGCAAAGCCCCGATTCCCACCTTCCTTTTTTTTATAACACCAAAGACCTCGCAATATAAGCCGGGGCCGAACCCTTCTGCCTCACGAGGAGTCAAGGGTGGAAACCCAATTAGGAAACCAGTAGCCGTTAAAACTAAACAATATCTCCATTTTCTTTTTCTGAGGTCAGGCGGAAAATCAAAGAATATCCTGACCTGGTGGCAGCGACGCTACCCTTATTGAACACGCCACCCTTATACAGGGGGGTAGGGGGTTGGTAGCTTGTTACAATACGTACCGATCTAATACCGTACGCTAACACCTGGATACCGATTCAATAAAGTTTGGTTATCGATAAAGGCACGTTTGCATTTCGTTGGGACAAAGTTCTTGTAAAGGTTTATTCTATGATTTTGTAAATAACGAGTACTAATACTGCATAGGCCCGGTAAAGAATAAATTTTTATTTTTAATTAAATAAATGAAAATAAACACTTTTTTAATCACCCAACCACCGCGCCGCGTTTCAATTCCTGCACTATCATGCTCCAATTAATATTAGTATTCCGTAAATTCATTATTATAGTGATAATTAAACAATTTGACTTACCTTGTTTAGGTCTCGAACCCACGTCCACTAAGTACGTATCAGCGCCTTAACTGACTACGCAATCCTGGTATCCGGCTAATTGAGTGATAAAAGTTATAGTAATGAATATCGGGATTTTATATTAAATATCTGTACCTAATATTTAAATTTATTATACGAAATTGATGAATATTTATGGTAGTATAGTTTTTAAGAAACAATATTAGGTATACATGTGCATTTTATCTTACGTAAAAGACCCAGCCATTTCCAAATTTATTAGTGAAGCAGAACCTTAAAATACCTGTAGTTATTTTTATTGTTTTTAATCTTTAATTAATTTTTCTTTGTATATTAGTTAAATTTCTATACAAACAAGTTTGACTCATCGCATCTATAATCTTTCATTCTTGACTGGTATGACACAAATCTGATAAATAAAAATAACATAACCTTCGAAAATGCCACAGCTTCAAAGAAAACGCTATCGCAAAACAATGATCAAGATGTGATAATAGAGAAAAACAGACGTCACAAAAGACGAAAGAATACTACCAAGCATACATTCATCAGTGCAGCTACTGCTACTGCATCCATTAATGGTGTAATATCAGCATTGTCGATTAACGTAGAATACCATATATACAACATTGTTGCACAAGCGACAATTCTTCATAAGCATCAAATGTTACCGGTACCGGCAACGCATCGTCCGGAGCACGTTGCTGTAAAGAATATGTAGAGATGCGTGAATTACAAAACTTTTAATATGTAAAGATAGACCTTATAATCGGTAAATAATTCTTTCGCCGGATCTATATCGATGTTCTGTACAGTAATCTGTCACGATGCTGTATAGATATTGCGTATAGAAACTATATAGATAGGTTAAATGTAGGATACAGGAATTACATCTAATGTATAAAGGTAAACCTCTAAATACAACAGTAAAAGGTAACCCTGTCAAAAAAATCTCATCAATCCGTATTGAAAATTATCAAAAATTAATAAGTATCTATGAGAACCTACATGGTCAATAAGTTTCTATAAGAGTTAGATAAAGTTGCTGTTGAAATAGCTATCAGTTTATATCAGAATTGACCAGCAAAACGAGTCAAGCCATATCCATTTGTAAATCCAAACATTTACTTATACCACATCAATGAGAATTTATGAGCACAGTATCTAATGTAATTCATGCGGCTTTCCATGATTAAAAGACAAGTGTTTCTTTAAGAAACGAGCTGCATTAGGTTAGAACAGTTTTGATTTGCAATTGAAGATTACAAATTACAATGTTTGAATAGGGATTTATGAGATCAGTTTCTATGAGTATTAATGTTTTTTTTTCAGTAATATATTAAATGTGTTTTCATTTGTTTGAATGGGTAAAAAGAAAGGTCAGTTTTCAACTGCAATTACAAATACAAGTTTAATCACTTCGAATGGGGTTATATACGATTAATTTCTAAAAGTATTTATGCTGTTTTCCGAATATAATTGTGATGAGGTTTAATCAGTAACAAATTGTTCACTACTTGTTATGATATGGTCGGAAATTCCAAGTACACATTTAGTATTCCTTCAAGAGGATTGATGAGAGCAGTTTCTACGAGTATCTATTTGTTGTTCCTCTAGTAAATTATATAAGTCTTTATCAGTATGCATTCGGATCTACTTTAAATATGAAAATTATATCAGAATAAAGCAACTAAATATTTTAAACAGTATCTATTTGTAAATCCAGATATTTACTTATACTATCTCAATGAGAATTTATGAGAACAGTATCCAATGTAAAACGTGCGGCTTTCCGTGGTTAACTGGCAAGTGTCTCTATATGAAACGAGCTGCATTAGGTTAGAACAGTTTTGATTTGCAATTGAAGATTACAAATTATAATGTTTGAATAGGGATTTATGAGATCAGTTTCTATGAATATTAATGTTTTTTTTCAGTAATATATCAAATGTGTTTTCATTTGTTTGAATGGGTAAAAAGGAAGGTCAGTTTTCAACTGCAAATACAAATACAAGTTTAATCACTTCGAATGGGGTTATATGCGATCAATTTCTAACAGTATTTATGCTGTTTTCCAAATATAATTGTGATGAGGTTTGATCAGTAACAAACTGTTCACTACATGTTACGATATGGTCGGAAATTCCAGGTACATATTTAGTATTCCTTCGAAAGGATTGATGATAGCAGTTTCTACGAGTATGTATTTGTTGTTCCTCTAGTAAATTATATAAGTCTTTATCAGTACAAATTCGGATCTAATTTAATTATAAAAATTATATATCAGAATAAAGCAACCAGATATTTTAAACAGTATCTATTTGTAAATCCAGACATTTACTTATACTATCTCAATTAGAATTTATGAGAACAGTATTTAATGTAAAACGTGCGGCTTTCCGTGGTTAAATGGCAAGTGTTTCTATAAGTATTAGGTTAGAACAGTTTTGATTTGCAATTGAAGATTACAAACTATAATGTTTGAATAGGGATTTAAGAGATCAGTTTCTATGAGTATTAATGTTTTTTTTTTTCAGTAATATATTAAATGTGTTTTCATTTGTTTGAATGGGTAAAAAGAAAGGTCAGTTTTCAACTGCAATTACAAATACAAGTTTAATCACTTCGAATGGGGTTATATGCGATCAATTTCTAACAGTATTTATGCTGTTTTCCGAATATAATTGTGATGAGGTTTGATCAGTAACAAATTGTTCCCTACATGTTACGATATGGTCGGAAATTCCAGGTACATATTTAGTATTCCTTCAAGAGGATTGATGAGAGCAGTTTCTACGAGTATGTATTTGTTGTTCCAATGGTAAATTATATAAGTCTTTATCAGTATGCATTCGGATCTACTTTAAATACAAAAATTATATCAGAATCAAACAACCTATTTTAAACAGTATCCACTTGTAAATCCAAACATTTAAAGATATATTTTAATGAGAACCAATCAGAACAGTATCTAATGTAACGCGTGCGGCTTTCCGTGGCTAAATTTTAAAAGTATTTTTAACAAATAAGCTTTAACGGATTTGAACAGTTTTAATTTGCAATTCCAGATGAATAGTTTTAATTGTTAAATAGGGATCTATGAGGTCAGTGTCTTTGTGTAATGTTTTTTCCAATAAAAACACATTTTATTGAAAAAAAAAACATTACACTGACCTCATAGATCCCTATTTAACAATTAAAACTATTCATTTGGAAATGCAAATGAAAACTCTTCGAATCCGTTAAAGCTTATTTATTGCAAATAATTTTAAAATTTAGCCACGGAAAACCGCACACGTTACATTAGATACTGTTCTCATTAAAATATTATCTTTAAATGTTTGGATTTACAGGTGAACAGTTTTTAAAATATTTGTGGTTTCATTCTGATATAATTTTTGTATTTAAATTAGATCCGAATGCATACTGATAAAGACTTATATAATTTACTGTAGGAACAACAAATAAATACTCGTAGAAACTGCTCTCATCAATCTTCTTGAAGGAATACTAAATATGTACCTGGAATTTCCGACCATATCGTAACATGTAGTGAACAATTTGTTACTGATCAAACCTCATCACAATTATATTCGGAAAACAGCATAAATACTGTTAGAAATTGATCGCATATAACCCCATTCGAAGTGATTAAACTTGTATTTGTAATTGCAGTTAAAAACTGACCTTCATTTTTACCTATTCAAACAAATGAAAACACATTTAATATATTACTGAAAAAAAACATTAATACTCATAGAAACTGATCTCATAAATCCCTATTCAAACAGTATAATCTGTAATCTTCAATGGCAAATCAAAACTGTTCTAACCGAATGCAGCTCGTTTCTTATAGAAACTCTTGCCATTTAACCACGGAATGCCGCACGTTTTACATTAGATACTGTCCTCATAAATTCTCATTGAGATAGTATAAGTAAATGTCTGAATTTACAAATAGATACTGTTTAAAATATTTGGTTGATTTATTCTGATATAATTTTTATATTTAAATTAGATCCGAATGCATACTGATAAAGACTTATATAATTTACTATTGGCACAACAAATACATAGGTACTCGTAGAAACTGATATCATCAATCCTTTCGAAGTAATACTAAATATGTACCTGGAATTTCCGACCATATCGTAAGTATATGAGATAGTATAAGTAAATGTCTGGATTTACAAATAGATACTGTTTAATATATTTGGTTGCTTTATTCTGATATAATTTTCATATTTAAATTATATCCTAATCTGTACTGATAAAGACTTATATAATTTACTAGAGGAACAACAAATAGATACTCGTAGAAACTGCTCTCATCAATCCTCTTGAAGGAATACTAAATGTGTCTTTGAATTTCCGACCATATCATAACAAGTAGTGAACAATTTGTTACTGATTAAACCTCATCACAATTATATTCGGAAAACAGCATAAATACTTTTAGAAATTGATCGCATATAACTCCCTTCGAAGTGATTAAACTTGTATTTGTAATTGCAGTTGAAAACTGACCTTTCTTTTTACCCATTCAAACAAATGAAAACATATTTAATATATTACTGAAAAAAAACATTAATACTCATAGAAACTGATCTCATAAATCCCTATTCAAACATTATAATTTGTAATCTTAAATTGCAAATCAAAACTGTTCTAACCTAATGCAGCTCGTTTCTTATAGAAACACTTGCCATTTAACCACGGAAAGCCGCACGTTTTACATTAGATACTGCTCTCATAAATTCTCATTGATGTGGTATAAGTAAATGTTTGGATTTACAAATGAATACGGCTTGACTCATTTTGCTGCTCCATTCTGGTATAAACTGATAGAAATTTCAGCAGCAACTTTACTCCAGGCTCCAGTAGAGGGAGCTTATACGTGTCGCTAATTCATATCTAATCTAATGTGACCTAAGGAACTGACGTGTGTTTGTTAAATTAAAAGTAAAGCAGTCTCTTTCACTGCTAACTCATTCATTGCTTCTAGGCTAGAACAAGAACACCCGAGGAAATAAGGACTTTGCAGTATTTTGTGTTTACCGCTATATTGGTATTTCTATTTGAAATATGCAATTTAAACTGTACATTTGTCGGCATGCATATCCAAATTAATACTAATAAAAAAGCATAATGGAAGTTTACAATAAAAATACATCTGTAAAATATACAATTGAAACTGGACATTTGTTGACATGTATATCCACATTAATACTAATAAAAAGACAATGTTGAAATTTACAATAAAAACATGTTGATAAATGGTGTGTTACATACGATAGATACTGGAGAAAGGACGGACTGAAACTATTATGATATTACTTATAGAATAGTTTAGAATCTCTTTAAAGTTGTATCTGTAATTCCATATGTTTACAGATATAAGGGCAAGAGTGCATTTGCAGACACTAAACTGTAGATGTGTTGATGTATATTTCATATAAATACTCATGAAAGGGCAACATGATAATTCCAAATAGCTCATTCGGAATTACTGTTTCATAACCGATTTAAAACTTAGTAAAACAGACAAAATCCTGTCTGTATAATACTAATATAACTTATAGGAACGATAAAACCGCATCACTTTTTTTTTATAAGTTTCTATGTGGAATTTTTGGCAGGGAAGGTATAGATGCGATAAAGATTATATCTGTATAGCTTGAGTATCTAAAAATGTGTAGGTTCGTTAAATATATCATAGGTACAGATTAAAATGTATAGCATCTTGACGAATCTGTATCGAAAAAAAAGCCTGTATCGCCTGGTTATACGGGATGGATATCCTGTGCTGTCTGGGTAACGTAAATGAGCTTGCTTTCAATTTGGAATGATTTTTGCAAAAATTACTCATTCGTTTCGGTTGTACTTTTATACTTTTTAAAAATTTAAATATTCCCGCCATCTTCGAAATATGCAGCGTTGTAAATCAATTTAAACAGCTGTGTCTATAAGAAACTATTTAATGTTATGCTAGTTTTTGAAGCACATTTCTAAAAAATTGTGGTATTAAGTGCGAAAATTAACTTATGTCTAGCGTTCTAGCCAAGCTCTACTGTGCCAAGTAGAAGGGCGTCTTTGCAAATTTTCCAACTCGATTACTCCAAAACTAAACGGACGGTTTTATTTTTATTGAAAATTCAAGTGTAAAAAATCGCTTTATTTATTAGTGCGCTAAATTATATTTAAAACTGTAAAAGCTCATTTTAGCATACAAGTAAAAATGACAAAATCGAAACGGTTGCAGTTGTAAAAGACATATGTTGTGATATGACCTTCTGAGCGATTATGTCATGGCATGGCGGTTGGTTTATAGGTGTAAGAAGTAGGTCGCTTTACAAGTCAACATATCTAGAGATTTCGTAATATAAATTTAATGTTTCTTTTATTTATTTAACTTGGTGTCTATTTTTATAGTTTATTGTAAGACGAATAGAATAATCAAAACTTTAGCTATGGTAGCTAAGGTGTGCTTGTTCTGTCATTATATCTTATACTAGCTGATGCCCGCAACTTTGTCCGCGTGGAACTTCGTCCGCGTGGAATTAAAAACATTGACGTACTAACCCACTGCACATCCATTACATTTAAGGAAACCCACTGCGCATCCATTGTACTGGAGGAAACCCACTGCGCATTCATAGAACTCGGGGATATCCACTGCGCATCCACAGTACTCGAGAAAGCCCACTGCGCATCCGTTGTGCTCGGGGAAATCTACTGCGCATCCATGGCACCCGAGGAAACCCACTGCGCATCCATTGTGCTCGGGGAAACCCACTGCGCACCCATAGTACTCGAGGAAATCCACTGCGCATCCATAGTACTCGAGGAAACCCATGCGCATCCTTAGTACTCAGGGAAACCCACTGCGCATCTCAATTTGTCTATTTTTGTGCTAGAGCGAAAAAGCGAAAAAATTATAATTTGAATCGATAATAGAGCACATGGCCCAGCAAACAAAAAAACCGCTGCGCAAGGAATCACTACTTCCACATCCAAATTTTTTATCCAAGTCACTCACAACGAAAAAAATTTGTATGTGGAAATAATTGTTTATGGAACTTTAATAATATAATATTTGAAATCCTCTACCCCAAAAACCCATAAAACGATACCCCACATCGGTAGCGGGGTGGGGGTGGTAATGGGGGGTGGTAGTGGGGGTGGATGAAGCAAAAAAATATTTTGAGGTTTCTGGTTCTTGTACACACACTAAATCAATTTTTTTTCATCCCCTTTGATAATGGGGGGGGGGGGGTGGTAATGGGGGTGGCTAATGCCAAAACTTTTTTTGGGACCTTAGCTTCTCTTGTATATACTAAATACCAATTTTATGGACTCTTACCTGCTTGATTTACTTATTTTCCCCAAATTTACCCCAATTTACCCCCCAACCCTTCGACGGAACAAGATGAAAATATAATCTAGTTCTAGATTTCGTTAAAGTACATATGTGTACCAAATTTCAAGTCAATATCTCAAACGGTTCCAGAGTAAACGTGCGCACAAAAAAAGTTACAGACAGACCGACAGACAGACCGACAGACAGACAGACCGACAGACCGACAGACCGACAGACCGACAGACCGACAGACCGACAGACCGACAGACCGACAGACAGAAAATTTTTTTTTTCGTTCAAACTTAAAATCCCGACGTTTCGTGACATTCTAAGCCTATTTGAACAATAAAAATTTTAAAAAAATTTTTTGTCGTTACTACCACTGGATGTGGAAGTAATTATTGATATTATATAACCTGGTAATAATGGGTTACATTAACAGTATTTATCAATGTTATGTTAATATATGTGGCTGAAGACAGAAACGAAATCAGAAATGAGAAACGATTATTTAGAGTGGACCAACGAAATAATGCACATGAAGTTAAAATCTTCGTAATTACAGAATTGAAAAGTATTTTCCTATAAAACCAAACATGTATGTTGAAAAGGGTTGAGCAGCTAAAGTTATCTAAAGCAAAACACGGATTTTAAGAGGGCGAAACACCAAAAAACTGTAAACTATAAAAATAAGATAACTATAATATAACTATTGTAAAAAAGTTTTTAAGACTTTCATATTTTAGGGTGTGATAGAAAAGAGCATTTCCAATATTGCATAATTTTGATTTAATAAAAAACAGAGTTTAAAACACCCCAAAAACTATCTAAAAATAATGTAACTATTGCAAAAAAGTTTCTAACACTTTCCTATTTTAAGTTATGTTAGAAAAGAGCATTTCCAATATTGCACAATTTTTATTTAACGAAAAACAGGGGATAAGGGGGTGATACCCCCAAAAATTTTTTAAAAATAATATAAAAATTGTAAAAATTTTTCACGCGTTTAGATGTTGGAGGGTGATAGAAAATACTATTTCCAAGATAGCATAATTGGGATTTAATAAAAAACAGAGTTTAAGAGGGTAAAACACCCCAAAAGCTATCTAAAAATAATGTAACTATTGCAAAAAAGTTTTCAACACTCCCATTTTTAGAAAAAAGCATTTCCAATATTGCATAATTTTTATTTAACGAAAAACAGGGGATAAGGGGGGTGATACACCCCAAAAACTATTTAAAAATAATATAAAAATTGTAAAAATTTTTCACCCTTTTAGATGTTGGACGGTAATAGAAAATATTATTTCCAAGATAGCATAATTTGGATTTAATAATAAACAGAGTTTAAGTGGGTAAAGCACCCCAAAAACTATCTATAAATATTGTAACTATTGCAAAAAAGTTTCTAACACTTTCCTCTTTTAGGGTATGTTAGAAAAGAGCATTTCCAATATTGCATAATTTTTATTTAACAAAAATCAGGGGATAAAGGGTGTACCACCCCAAAACAATTTAAAAATAATATAAAAATTGTAAAAATTTTTTACGCTTTTAGACATTGGAGGGTGATAGAAAAGACTATTTCCAAGAGAGCGTAATTGGGATTTAAGAAAAAACAAGCGTTACAAGGGTAAAACACCCCAAAAGCTATCTAAAAATAATGTAACTATTGCAAAAAAGTTTCTAACACTTTCCTATTTTAAGGTATGTTAGAAAAGAGCATTTCCAATATTGCATAATTTTTATTTAACGAAAAACAGGGGATAAGGGGATACACCCCAAAAATTATTTAAAAATAATATAAAAATTGTAAAAAAATTTCACGCTTTTAGATGTTGGAAGGTGATAGAAAATATTTCCAAGATAGCGTAATATGGATTTAATAAAAAACAAAGTTTAAGAGGGTAAAACACCCCAAAAGCTATCTAAAAATAATGTAACTATTGCCAAAAAGTTTTCAACACTCCCATTTTTAGAAAAAAGCATTTCCAATATTGCATAATTTTTATTTAACGAAAAACAGGGGTTAAGGTAACCCCAAAAACTATTTAAAAATAATATAAAAAAGTAAAATTTTTTTACGCTTTTAGATGTTGGAGGGTGATAGAAAATACTATTTCCAAGATAGCGTAATTTGGATTTAATAAAAAACAAAGTTTAAGAGGGTAAAACACCCCAAAAGCTATCTAAATGTAACTATTTCAAAAAAGTTTCTAACACTCTCCTATTTTAGGGTATGTTAGAAAAAAGCATTTCCAATATTGCATAATTTTTATTTAACGATTTCTTGGGGTATATCATCCTTTCGTTAAATAAAAATTATGCAATATTGGAAATGCTTTTTTCTAACATACCCTAAAATAGGAGAGTGTTGAAAACTCTTTTGCAATAGCGTTTTACCCTCTTAAACTCTTGTTTTTTATTAAATCCCAATTACGCTATCTTGGAAATAGTCTTTTCTATCGCCCTCCAATGTCTAAAAACGTGAAAAAATTTTACAATTTTTATATTATTTTTAAATAATTTTTGGGGTGTATCACCCCCTTATCCCCTGTTTTTCGTTAAATAAAAATAATGCAATATTGGAAATGCTTTTTTCTAACATACCCTAAAATGGGAGAGTGTTGAAAACTTTTTGCAATAGTTACATTATTTAGATAGCTTTTGGGGTGTTTTACCCTCTTAAACTCTTGTTTTTTATTAAATCCCAATTACGCTATCTTGGAAATAGTCTTTTCTATCACCCTCCAATGTCTAAAAGCGTGAAAAAACTTTACAATTTTCATATTATTTTTTGTTAAATAAAAATTATCCAATATTGGAAATGCTCTTTTATAACATACCCTAAAATTGGAAAGTGTTAGAAACTTTTTTGCAATAGTTACATTATTTATAGATAGTTTTTGGGGTGTTTTACCCCCTTAACTCTGTTTTGTATTAAATCCCATTTATGTTATCTTGTAAATAATCTTTTCTATCACCCTCCAAAATTTAAAAGCGCTAAAAATTTTTACAATTTTTATATAGCTGTTTTTCGTTAAATAAAGTTATGCAATATTGGAAATGCTCCTTTCTAACATACCTTAAAATAGGAAAGTGTTAGAAACTTTTTTGCAATAGTTACATTATTTTTAGATAGTTTTTGGGGTGTTTTACCCTCTTAAACTCCGTTTTTTATTAAATCAAAATTATGCAATATTGGAAATGCTCTTTTCTATCACACCCTAAAATATGAAAGTTTTAAAAACTTTTTTACAATAGTTATCTTATAGTTATCTTATTTTTACAGTTTACAGTTTTTGGGGTGTTTCGCCCTCTTAAAATCCGTGTTTTGCTTTAGATAACTTTAGCTGCTCAACCCTTTTCAACATACATGTTTGGTTTTATAGGAAAATACTTTTCAATTCTGTAATTACGAAGATTTTAACTTCATGTGCATTATTTCGTTGGTCCACTCTAAATAATCGTTTCTCATTTCTGTCTTCAGCCACATATTAAATATTCCTTTCCTTTTTACCCTCAAATCTTTCATTGGCTTTAGTAAGCCCACTTGCACTTCAATCTCCTTCACTGTCTGCATCGATCTGATTTTAGCTGCTTCTAGATGTCTATACCATGTTGTGGTTCAGAGACGAACCCACGGGGGGTTATGGGGGGTACGCCCCCCCCCAATGTTGATTGAGTTGGGAAAATCACCAAAAAAGTCAAAAAAACTTTATTGGGTATAATTGCAAAAAAACTAATAATGAGTTGATAAAAATGAAATGACAGTGACACTATGACCATTTTTTTATAAATAATTTTAATTGATATTATTTATGACTAGATGCGACTGATATGAGAGCCACCGAATAGTCGACGGACAACGCACAACGCCGACGGGCCAACTCGCTGCAATTCGACGTCCGACCCAGTAGACGGCACGGCCACAGCATACAATTCACAGACTCTCTTACATTACAAATATTAGAATATTACTCCTTTTTGCCTTTATCAATACAATGCTTTGTCCTAGCTATTATAAATTAAAATTATAAAGTCGTTGGTTGTTGGTTTATACTGAATATCACTAATATCAGTTACCAACCTCTCAACGAGAGATAATAATAATAACAAATTGTTGTCAGTCAGAAATTGTTAAAATATTAAATTCTTAGAGGACACTGAATCAAAATCTGGAACTATTAATGCGTATTGCGTATTGTAGGATTGGCTAACCCGAACTGGAACTGTTACTTTGAAACAGGTCCGGTGGGTTGGACTAGTGGAACTGATCTCAACTAATAAATACGACAGGTACGAATATTAGTCCGAGTACTCCGAGTCCGGCTGAACTTTTTAGAGACCAGGACCTCTATTCTCCAGTCGAGAGAATGGTCATTTCGGGAGAAAGGAAAGAGAAAGAAATAGGAAACATAATGAAATAAAAAGAGAAAAAATACCCCGATTCACTTCTCCTAAGCTGGAGAATAGGACCCCCGGTGCGGCGCGCGCACTTTATAGACGGATGGACTGGTTGAACTAAACGAGTACGACTAGTACAGTACAAGATTACGAGTCCCTTTGCACCAGTCCAGCCCACTGAGTCCAGTTTGTCTGCCGGTCCGCTCAGCCATTCACCGAGCGAGTTGGTTAGCATGGACTAGGAACTGAAACTGATCTTTGGACTAGGTTCTTCTCTGGACTGGATTAGGTCCGAACTGATCCGTAAAAATATTCGGATCAGCCATCCCTAGCGTATTGCAATGTGAAGTGGGAAGTGGCCGGTAGCCAAACTAGCACGGACATTCAAGAGCTTGCGCCCCGACTTGTGCGTAATCGTATCGTATTGTTTTTCTCTACCATGCGTCGATACGGCAGTCCTTCTGTCTGTTTAATGTTTGACGTGGCTGCTTAAACTCAACTTGAGAAAAAAATGACACCCAAGCGATACAAAGTGCAGTGCTGTGCTTGTGTGACTACTTATAGATTATATCTGAAATAAAAAAAAACAAGGAAATATTAGTTGTAAAAAAAATGGGCAGTTGGTAAATTGGTTGTAGCCCCCCCCCCCCCCAAAAAAAAAAATGCTGGGTTCGTCACTGTTGTGGTTTTAGTTTTCTTATTAGCGTGAGACATACTTAGACAACTTGGACACATACATATGTTCCACTCTGAAAAAAAAAGAAACGATAAATCTTTTGCAAATTGATCAAGACATCTGGTGTCACAGTGACAAATAAACGATATTTCATATTGTTCTTTAATCATACCTATTTACTTAATAGGTACATATCTACTTAGTAGGTACATAAACTTTAAAATTTTATTTTGGAGCTCTTCCAGCAGTGCGATGTTCCATTTCGAAATATTTTTTCACCAAAAGATGAAAATTTAACCTAACAAAGTTGTAAACGGTGTACCTACGTTATCTTTATAAGGGCATGGCATGTAATGATGTGTAAGTAACAGGAGGAAAATAATATTTCTTTCGTTATCAGTCCGTTATATGTTATAAAACGAGTACATCATACCACTTTAATAAAAACTACAGAAATATGCCTGTTATATTTGACAAAGCACGGCTGTTAATATGAATAACGAACGTACCATCAAGGCCTGAATAAAGTAGCTATTTTTACTTACCTTATTTATTATAATTATAATGATCTGGACATAGTAATTATCAAATTTTTATCACTAAATACATACGGCATCACCACAAGATGACCGGCGTGACACATAACCATACACCATACATAAGAACTCTCAGATAAACAAAGAAATATATTTCTTTGTTTATCTGAGTAAGAACTACACCCAAGACCTAAAGATTACTTTTTTGACAGAACACAGAAGAAAACTTTTTTAGTCCGAAAAATTTTTCGATGAGCGGGGGGAAAAATCCAAAAAAATTTTTTTTATCATTACGATCACCGTAGGTCGGGCGAAACTTATTCCAGGACGGGCGTCGCCCGTCCTGCACCACCCCCCCCCCAGCTACAGGCCTGCACCAAAATTTGAAGTTAATCAAGCATCAATAACGGGTATACGGGGGTGTTGCGATCTTAAGTGGGTCACACTATATATACTTCCACTGGATTGTGGAAATAAAACAAAGTTTAAGATGGTAAAACACCCCAAAAACTATCTAAAAATAATATAACTATCGTAAAAAAGTTTTTAACACTTTTATCTTTTAGGGTGTGATAGAAAAGAGCATTTCCAATATTGCATAATTTTGATTTATTGAAAAACAGGGGATAAGAAGGTGAAACACCTCAAAACCATCTAGAAGTAATATAACTATTGTAAAAAAATTTTAACGCTTCCATATATTTTGGGGGGTGATAGAAAAGAACATTTCTAATACTGCATAATTTTTATTTAACGAAAAACAGGGTTTAAGAAGGTAAAAAAAAAACTATCTAAAAATAATATAACTATTGTAAAAAAGTTTTTAACACTTTCAACTTGGGGTGTGATAGAAAACTATCCAATATTGCATAATTACTTCCTCATCCAGTGGAAGTATAGTAACGACAAAAAAATTTTTTAAATTTTTATTTTTCAAGTAGGCTTAGAAGGTCATGAAACGTCGAGATTTTAAGTTTGAGCGAAAAAAAATTTGTCTGTCTGTCTACCGGTCTGTAACTTTTTTTTTGTGCACACGTTTACTCTGGAACCGTTTGAGATATTGACTTGAAATTTGGTACACATATGTACTTTAACGAGATCTAGAACTAGATTATATTCTCATCTTGTTCCGTCGAGGGGTTGGGGGGTAAATTGGCGTAAATTTGGAGTAAATAGGTAAACTAAGCAGATAAGAGTTCATAAAACTGATATTTAGTATAGATCCCAGATAGCATTTATTATTCCACGAATGTACATTTTGCATTCCCAATGTTCTAATTGCATTCTGTACTTGCCATGTATGTTCCCTCAACATTCCCATATAAATAATATTTTCACATATACAATATGATTATACATACGATATGAATGGAACATACAGAAAAGTTTATGTTCACAGTCGCATATACTATGTACACGTATCAGGGAACATTCTTCGTATATGTGTTCATGTACATCGTATAAACATTCGTCAATGATTTTATCTGTATAGTACAGGTATATTTTTTGTAGAAATATTTGGATCGATATCAAAAGTTCAGCACTTTTAACGCCAACGCTGATTGGTTCGATTTTTGAACTAATAAAAATAAACCTGCATCACAAGTGATGAGGCAACAATGCTAGTTTTATAGTATCTATCTACCTACCTACAAAAATAATAATTATGATATTTCTCTATCTATATAGATTTGGTTTAAGTACATTTATGATCATCCCCTGTGCGGTGTATGATATTTTATAAATTTTAAATCGTTCTTCAAAATTGTATAACATATGAAACATGTTTTAAATTTTGAATCCAAAATTTAGATTTGTGATCGAATATTAAATAATAATGAATATGAAATATTAAATAATAAAGAATGAAATATTAAATAATAATGAATAATAACCCTTTTTTAATTTATGTACTGTGTTCAATTAATTAGTAACTGTCTCGGTAACTATCGGCATTTCTTAAGCAGGTAGTTCAGTCTTAGAATGGTTATTTAATTACATTTTAATCATTTTATCTTTTATATTTAAATTTCCGTTTTCCATGTCATTACAATCCCTTGTAGAATTTTTTAAATGCGCGCCATGGTCCTTAGGTTAGTGCGCATGCTCATCGTGCTGTGCTGTCAAATGTCGATTTCAGTTTGTGTTTTCCCGTGATTTATTATTATAATTATTCCAAGTCCAAGTATACATTAATTGCATTGCAGTAAGTATACAATATAACTACCACCTCCGATTAAAGAACGATATAAGTTCTTCAATCGGAGACTACCACATAGTTTTGTTGTCATTTGCAGATATTTTATATTTAGGCACTAAAGTTTAATGCGTATCCTTTTGTACATATTATACTAAGCATACTACCTATATTAGTTATAATAATTACGGCGTTTGTAGGTATCGATTTTTGGAAAAAAAACTGAGGTGGTCTTTGTAATGGTCTCGCTCCACGAAAAGGAAGCTTGATATAGTCACCATTCAAACGGAAACAATTTGACTGATCATTGAAAAACAGGAGAAAACCCACGTGGACACTTTACGGGGTGTTTAAATCTTATTTTCAAGAAGGTAGGTTCGATCTATTTCAATATTAAGAAGCTTTTGTTTATTCAAATCACGACCATTGGATTTGATTACAACGTACGAGTTGTCATAGGTATTTATTTGTAGTAATTTGTTTTATACGTATTTCAGAGGATTATAGAAGAGCTGCAATTAATTGAAAAGGGCTGAGATCACATCTAATGTACAGAGTGAACAAAAACAAATCAAAGGACTATGTACAAAAAGCACGTTATTCCTCCCATCAGATGAACATAATGATATCGAAGAACACATTGGAAGCCGTCAACTTCCCAAGAAATTTTGTCCTTACTAGAAGTTGAAAGAAGAAATGTTGTTCTTTTAATAACCCTGGTAGGCATTTAAAATCAGTACCTGAAATTTCGAACGTTCACTTGAACGAATTTCATATGAAAAAGAGAAATTAATAAAACCCACACTTCGATTTAGGTGTAAAAACTTAAGTATTGTGGATATTTATTGTCAGCAAATGTGGCAATGAAGTGTTTATGCCTAAATCGATGTGTGGTTTTTATTAACTTTTCTTTTTCATCTAAAATTCATTCAAGTGAACGTTCGAAACTTCAGGTAGATTTAAAATCGCAAGCATAAATAGTTCCGAATTCCTAAAAAATACCTCTGTTTTGTAGGTAAATGACACCGCACAAAACAAATGAAATAGAGGGCACAGTCAAATGGGCTGAAAATGGCCCGTTTGAAAGGTCAAAGATCAGGAATATCCCCACTAAACAATGCATTATTACTTTAATAGAACCTCAATATTACAAAGTTACATGTAATGTTATGTAAAACAGATCATGAACAGTATCGTAATGTTGCTACAAAGTAATTTGTCATACTATTAAATGTTACTCTGTTACATTGTTAAAAAGGTAACATTGTGAAAATATTACTTAATGTTCATAACATATTGACGTAATAATTTATCAATATAACTTGTCACATTACATACTTATTTATATCTCACCATGAATATCATTGCTGCAATGTATGCTTAATATTCGAATCAAGCGCGGATCTAGAAATTTCAATAATTTTTTTCTCGTCTGTGGCGCATGGGACCCATACGAAATATGGGAAATAACATCTCGAGAAGCACTTCTCTAACGACCCCTAAAAAATTTTGAAAAAGCAGTTTGCGAAAATTTTTTTCAAAATTCGGTTACCTCCCCAGGTCTAGACACTTCTGTTTAAAATAATTTTTTTTTGTTATATGAATTTTACTTTTCACAAAAATACATCAATACGTTTCATTACTAACTGAGATACAACGAATTGAAATTTTGTGATTTGTTAAATTGTAAATCACAAAATTTCAATTCGTTGTATTTCAGTTAGTAATGAAAATATTTTCATAAACTTCAAAACACATTGTTGTATTTTTATGAGAAGTAAAATGCATATGACAAAAAAAAATTAAACAGGAGTCCCTAGACCTCGCCCCCCCAGGTTACCCCTCCCCCCCATCCCCCCGGTCATTACAGAAGTGCTTCTCGATATGTTATTTCCCATATTTCGTATGGGTCCCATGCGCCACAGACGAGAAAAAAATTATTGAAATTTCTAGATCCGCACTTGATTCGAATACTAGTAAGGCAATGTAGTATCAAGATAAATGTAAATATTAAGGTAACATTAATTTAGTTCTGAATTAATATTGCCCCAAAGTAACAATAACCTTGGTTGAATACTATAGTTGTCCCAGTGCCAGTTAGTATTAGAGGATTACGGACAGAAATATTGTGTCAAATTATGTGTTTCTACTCATAGGAAATTGTAAGATGTACTGTACAAATTAGTGGGGGACATATTATTCGACAGGCACCTGTCCATAATCCTTCAGCACTAACTTGCATCAGTTGAGGCATCTATAGTATTTAATAAATAATCACCTAAACTTAAAATAAAAAGAAAACATTTAATTAAAAATATATTTTGTTAAAAATATACATAAAAATATACAATGTATAAAAATAAATAAAAATAAAAATGCAAATTCCCAACAACAAAAAAACTAGTGTTATAAAAAAAATCCATATTATTCATTGCCTCTCTCGCTGTTTCCTTTGTTTGGCGAAGCGCTGCCATTCAGCTACCACATCTTCGAATTGTTTTGCTATGGTGGCTGCGAAGGTAATTTTGACAGCCTCTGTTAAAAAATGGAATATATTAATATCTGATCGAGAATACAGTATAGAAGTATCATAGTTACTGACATAACATAGTTAATCATTATCTTTATTATGGTACAAAAACACGAGACCATAGGTCAAGTGTCTTTCAGTTATCGAGTTATATTATCAAAATGGCAACCAAGCTTAAGTGCAAATAAAAATGTAGGCTATTCAAAATAGAAACCTCGAATGGTGTTTGGTAATTTGTTAGTTTTTATATCCATTAGCAGAGAAAAACATTGGCTGACGTGTACGTTGCTGATTTTCAGAAATATTCTCAATTTACTCCAAAAAATGTCAAAGTAAGACAATCAGTCGGGAATTTTGCCCTGCAAAATGTGGAGTATTAATGATTTTGACATATGTTGTTTAAGTCGAGGCCATGATAAAAAACACAAGTTTTCAACCTTGGGGGTGGGGCGAACCGCCACCCAGATAGCACCTGATAATCATAGAATATTCTGTAAATCTCCTCACTGCCATGTATATATCTGAATAATCGTATCATATTCCTGGAATATATAGGTTCCAGCGGAATATTCCTGGAATATGCATATTTTAATATTATAATGTTATTCTCACGGAATATTTTAGAATTATTCTTACTGGAATATATTTGATTTCATATTACAGACATATTCTAAGAATAATCGTTATGATGAGATAAATTTTGCTTGTTTACCTAATCGTTATGTCGTTGGAAGCAACAATAAACAAATATTATCCTTATTTGGAATTTGCGATAAAGAACACATAGCACAATCGGGATAAAGGATGACAAATTGATGTACCTGGATATCCCAGTCCGTGAAATAAATAGAAAAATGGATGTACCTTTTAGGATTTCCTATATTAGGATGTCCTCAAGGCAACCCATTTTGGTACGTACCAGAATATTATTTTATGGATGTCAATGGACTATCCTGAATAGGTTCCATTTTGGTATTAACTATATCGATTAACATCAAATAAAAATGGATATACGATAAATCTCTCTCCTAAATCTCCTTAAGATGCACCCTAATATTATGTCTTAATATATTTAAATAAAGCGCCATTTTGATTTCCGACAGGCCAAACTGATCAAAGCAAATACCCTAAACACAATGCATCTAAACTATGATGTGATCTAAACACACAGCATCTGCATTAATAGTTTTTATTTCTCAAATATTTAAATAATAATTATTGTGAGTGACTCTATATTTTAAACTTGTACCTTTGTGTCTTATCCATTTAGTTCGGCTTTATTTGAGTAATAAACACTAAAAAGTAAGTAAAAAGATATAAAAATATAACATAACCTATTAAACTTCATGTTATGATAAATATCTGATCGTGATTGAAGATTTAATATTACTTAGTAGTGTCATGTTGTCAAAAATTTAATACGATTTTTTCACATTTTCAGAATGCCAAAGGAAGGTAAAAAAGGAGGATTTATATTCACACTCCCATATTTTAAGGGACACAATTGCTGAGAATCCTACGATATAAAATTAATTTGGCTCAAGAATTGAATACTGAAGTCAGCTTGGAGAGAAAATGTGAATCACTTGAAAGAATTGTAAAATCTGATAATAAACCGGACGAAATTGAATTTGAGAATGACGGCAAATAATGTACTTAGTTAATAACTTCAAACCATCTAGCAACTAATTGTGGATGAAAATAAGTAAGTAAATATTGTACTTTAAGATAATTATTTTAAACTTTTATTACACTTTTAAATGAAAAATAGGATACGATATCAGACAGAACACAGGTGCACAGACTGCATGAAAATACAGAGACTTATTACAATCTTTTATCTTGCAATTCTATTTGTCAGAGTGTACTGTATGTATTTTAATTTACAATTCGGTAAATTATTATTATTCACTGAGTACTATACGTTATACCTGTATACTTCAATCATTTATATATTTTTATATTACCCACTTTTTATTTTTTTGATAATATTGGTTCAAATAATAATAACTAATTTTATTTTAGCTGCAACCACGAGTGAGTATATTTTGGAAAACGATGCAGAGAGCTGTTAAATGGTTACCCGAGAAGCGTAAAAGAGAGGAGCGAGGCAAAGAAAAGAGTTGAGAAGTAGAAATGCACTACATGCTAAAAATTTATATTCCATTATTATTAGATTTGCAAAAGTAATATAGGTATTTATTTTATATTTTTCTAGGAAGTTTGCTTTTTAACATTACAAATGTTTTTAAATAATTAACTTATTTCCATTAATAAAATAGTGTTATTATTATTTAAATAGCACTTAATTCCATACATATAAAATATTTTTGTTTTTTTATAAAATTGTAGTTTCTTTGGCGATGGTTAATAAGCCGAATCGTAATAAAATAATATTCTATTTATTAACTGACCGTAAATCCAAGAAATTATATATCAAGTTATAAGGAAAGAAATAGGCAAGTGCAAATATTTCAAAAATGTGCACATTTGACAAAAATTTTACAATTTTTTTTTTTTTTAATTTAACACGTTCGCTGTCCCAATGGTCAGTAGGTATGAGGTGAACTTTAACAACACGTGCAATTTTAGTGTTATTCTCACCCGATAAAAACAAAACTTTAAAATAACGCCTTTTATAATAATATATTAAGATAATATTAAGAAAGCTACCGATCAATTCGAGTAAGGTGTTTCGGCAATGCTAAAAATTTGTAGATGGATGATTCAGTACTAGTTAAATTTTTTTAGTGTGCAATTAATTACATAGATATTATTAAAATTGTATTAGAAGTGTTTCTTTTTTTTTGGGTAAAATCGGGAAATTCTTGCTCTGTTTACATTGCAAAAATGTAATTACTCTTACCAAGTAAGCTCCTACTATTACGTTTGTGTGGGGAGGAGATGGTAAAAAATAGGTGAGTTACAATTTTAGCTTTTTACTTGACGAACACGCAGCTTTGAAATAATGGTTCTTTTGATAGTAAGTAATCAGTTGAAAAAAAATACAAGTTTTTTTATTCCAACAGGGTCTAATTTAAAAGTTAATTGTAAATGGAGGGGACTATTTATAGGAAAAAAATGAGCCTATAGATATTCTGAGGATATTGCTGGAATGATCTGGATAATGCACGAAAGAATAATTTAGGAATAAATGAAATTTTCATCTGTAGATATCCTAGGATTAATCCTGAAATAACTGGTATATTGCAGGATTATTCTTAGGGAACAATCTAAGAATAATTCGATTTTGAACCCATGGATATTCCAGGATTAAACATGGAATAATCTGGATATTCCTGCAATATTCCCACGGAATATTCCTAGAACTCAAAAAAAATTCTCATTTCGATATTCTGAGAATAGTAGAGTGTATATATCTAGATCATTTTTTAAGATTAATCCAATATGCCGAAAAGATTATTCCAAGAATATTTTAGGAATATATTGTGCTATCTGGGCATCTTGAATTAAAGGTGCAAAAAATTGTTTTTCAAAATAATTCGGCAACGCTCAATCCTACGAGAAAAATGCTGAAGACAAAGTTGAAGAGGACAAAATTTCCTACATTTTTTGTATATACATTTTTATTGTAAGTCTAATGTTTAAAGAGACACAGCGTCAGACAAATGGGTTTAAGAAAAAATTTTTTTTATTATATAATGCATGTTCACAACATAACAAATTTTATATTATTATAATAAAGATATATTATAATAATACTTGTATTGAAACTAAAAAAAATATTAAATTGACGGAATAGTATTACAGTGGCTTACATCATTTCTCGAAAATAGGAAACAAAAGTTATTAAATTTAATGACAGGTATTCAGAAGAATTGGCAATAAAAATGGAATACCTCAAGAGTCGGCACTTGCTCTTATACTCTTTTTATAATTTCTAGATAATCCAACATTTTTTAAAGAAATTTCAAATTATAAAATTTTATGTCCTGAGTATTGGCTACAAAATTTTAAATCCCTTACAAAATCCTTACACACATTTAATCCTTACAATTGCTTAGAAACATTCAATATACCAAAAGTGTAAGTAATTATTATCAAATCAAAAACACTGCTCTCTAAGCCTGTACGTATTAAAGGCAGGACCGTCCGCGCAACAAAGGAGTTCGAGCATTTTTTGAAAAAAAAAAAAATCAAACATTTTTCCACCGCTGTATCTTCTTACGTATTAGACTTACAATAAAAATGTATATACAAAAAATGTAGGAAATTTTGTCCTATTCAACTTTGTCTTGAACATTCTTCTCGTAGGATCGAGCGTTGCCGAATTATTTTGAAAAAACATGTTTCACTTTTCAATTATTAATAAGAAACGTCAGCCAATGAGAAATCAGCATTGTAGATTTCAGTCATTATTTTTTTTATGCTCTTTACAAACAAACAAAGCTTCCTGCAAAGTGGCTGAAATAATAAAATAATATAGAAGCGTTTTTTTTCGCATTTTTGAAAATTCACCCTCTTTAAACTCAGCAGTACGGGTAACTGAAGTTTGTTTTATTGTTTCTTACCGCTTTGCGAAACTTTTGATATATGGTACAGCGCCAATAAAATCACTTAATTTTTAGTATATCATAAATTAATAAAAAAAATTAAACTACAAGAAAACGCAGACACATAGATTTCAGACGACTGCATTTATATCAATGTCATATTGACACTGACAGGCAACATTTAAAACAAATTACTGACACAATAAAATTATATAGGAGCGTTTGTTTTTTTTGCACTTTTAAATAACTGTTAATTAAAAAATCAGCAATGCCGTAATGACTGAAATGGTTTTTCCGGCTTGTTATTATGAGATCTTTACACTTTTCGACTTCAGTCACATGATAAAATCATATAAAAAATTCTGCCACCAACTCCCTAGCTATTACGTTGGTCGAGCAGCCAACTTAAAACAGGGACAATTGATCGGTGGCCTAATATCAAATTTTTATTTTTTTTTATCCCCGTGATTAGGAGCACATATGCAACGGATCTGGGGATAAACCCCTAGCCTCCGACGAGTAAAGCAATAAATAACTGACCTAAAATAAGCAGGTTGAAACAAGAATAATATTTTAATGTTATATGTTTATCAATAAAATGCAATTAGTGTGCTTCGACAAATAAAAGGCGAGTTTATAAAAAAAGTCCCAGTCCTAACTTAGCCTGTCTTAGTCTTAATTTTTCCCTAAAATATATCTGATGTTTTAAGACGGGTTTATAAAAACTGGCCTTTGTCTTAAGTTGATCGTAAAATAGATACGCGAACTTTTCATGCCAATTGGAATTGATTTCTGATCTATTCAGTGGTATTAGCCCCTAGGAAAAATTAATCTAAAAATTTTAGGTTAAGTTAGGACAAGACAGGATTGCGACTTTTATAAACGACATACGGGTAACCTGTACATTTAACTTTTTAGGGAAAAAATTAAGACTAAGATAGGCTAAGTTAGGACTGGGACTTTTTTTATAAACTCGCCTTAACACAGGGTAAGGTAACTAAATAAATAAAATTTAAAGTTTATTTTTATTTTGTTGCTAAAAGTTTCCACGAATTTCTACATTACTGTAATTATCTACTCACCTTATTCTCGCTTTATCACCCATTTCTGAAATTAAAGGCATTAAGGCGCAACACACTTACTCACAAAATATCGAAGGTTTTAAGGTTATGTAGAAACGACGCGTTCTGTGAATAGGCGAGTTTTCATAGAAGTTCATGGTAGTTACATAGAATAAACGTTGCAAATAATGTTAATGTATGATCAAATGCATATTATTCATAATGTATGAGATTCATTCGTAACACATTTACAGTTATATATGTGAAATATTTTCGTGTAATATTACAAGTTACATTCTTGTAATATAATATGCTTATTTTAATGGCAATATTAAAGATACATTGATTATAATATGTGACATACATTTGTTAAATATAATTTTTTATATTACGGAAATATTTTCGAGCTAATATTAATTAAATGTTTCTTCAATATTTTGCAATTTAACATTTCTCAGCTATACCAAAGTTAGGTTATTTTAATATAAATATCATATTGCAAGAAAACATTTAATATGTTACTTCAGTTTAATATTGCGTAATATTATGGATATATGTTTTGTTTAGTGGGTCGGTATCCACTAATGTCATAGTTGAGAGTATTATGTGACAACGAGTTGTTTAATGTTGTTATTCATATTCATACGACTGGAAATGCCGCAGGTTTCATGAATGAGGTGGTGATTTTTTTTAAGGTCATATGCTTACTTTAAAGTGAGGGTGTGCGCGTGTGTGTGTAGTGGGGGGGAGGGGTTGGTTAGCGTGCGTGAGAGAGTGAAAGTGTGTTCCTATCAAAGAGTTCTATAAATAGAGGATTCAAGCGCCAATATTCTTGGCTAAAGATGTCGGTCTCGGATGACTGGGGCCGGGCAGGACTATTGCCCTTTACCCCAATACATCGCTGTAGACCGGGGACCAGCCTCGTGCAGGGCGGGCGAGCTTACTTTACGTCGGCCACACTCACAAATGTGAGCGGTGCAGACGATTTCGGCCCACCTCCCTGGGTCCTGGCTCGTTGGACCTTGCTGGCTAAGGCCTCTTCTGGCGTTCTTCTGTCTTCGTCTTCTTTTCTTCGCCAGCTTGTTTGCCCCCCGGGAGGTAGTCATCGGTCTATTGGGTGTTTTGGGTTTGTGGCGGGAGTGACTGCCGGTACACAAGATGCCAAGAGGCATCCTGTCATCCGGATCATCGGTAGGGTAAGGATGAGCTGTGTAGCTCGAGGAAGGGCAGACCTAACTGCTTTGGTAGCATTTTTGGTCTGCCCGGAGCTAGGGGGACTACGGGTACTGGACGGTTGTTTGTCCGGTACCCGCAGGGTCTTGGGTGGGTGGTTGGGTATCGTCATGTCTCTTCCGTGGGGGTGGATCGTCGGTTGGTGGTATGCTTCTCATACTCACCCGTTATCCAGGAGCTGCACCTTCGGCCGCTTGTGCCTCGGAGCATCTGCTGGGTCATAGTCAGTTGCCTCCCTGACTAGTGGGTTCCCATGCTCCTCGGCAAGGGCGTACATCTTTCTGGCTCTCTGCTTGATGATCTCAGTGACCGGGGTGTAGTCCAGGTCCCTGTAGATGTCCTCGTTGCGGATGAACCAGGGTGCATCGACTGCCGTTCTGAGGGCGACGTTCTCCACTCTCTGGATCTGATGGAGGTAGCTCTTTGCTTGGTAGCCCCAAGCTACCGAAGCATACGTCAGCTGAGGCCGGATGAGGGACCTGATAAGCGTGAGCTTGTTCCTCAGGTTGAGTCTGCTCTGTCTACCCGTCATCGGGTAGATTAGGGCTCTCGTCCTCCTGGCCTTCTTGACGATGGCCTCCGTGTTCAGTCTCCATGTTAGGCCTTTGTCCATGACCACGCCAAGGTAGTTGGCGGAGTCGTGCCATTGGATGTCCTCTCCAAACATGGAAACGTGACCTGTGGGGTTTTGTTTTCTTACCTTCTTGAAGAGTACCGCCTTGCTCTTCTCGGCGTTGACGGCTACCTTCCATCTGTTGCACCAGTCCTCTAGGAGGGTGGCCGCCTCCTGGAGGTTTCTGGTGGCTAGCCTGGCACTCCAGGATCTGGCAGTCAGGGCTGTGTCATCGGCGTAGAGGGCCATGGAGGTCCTCTCCGTCCGGGGTAGATCGGATGTGAAGATGGAGAACAAGTGGGGGGACAGCACTGAGCCTTGGGGGACTCCTGCCTCCATTGTTCTGTACGTGGACACCTTGTCCACGATCTTCACCCTCATCTGTCTCCTGTGGAGGTACGATCTCACTAGCTTGACGAGTGCAATGGGGTAACCCATACTCATCATTTTGGCTAGGAGACCATCGTGCCAGACCCTGTCGAAGGCTTTGGCAACGTCCAGGAACAGCGCTGCCGTGACCTGTCGTTGGTTGAACCCCTTCGTGACCTCCTCGGTGAGGCGGAGCACTTGGAGTTCGGTGGAGTGCCCTGTCCTGAAGGCGAACTGCTCGTCTGGGAGGACTTCCAGCTCTTCTGTCTTCTCGGCTATCCTCTTGAGTATGACTCGTTCGGCTACCTTACTCATCGCTGGGAGTAGACTGATGGGCCTGTAAGAGGAAGGAAACGTTAGGTTCTTACCTGGCTTTGGGATGACTATGACGTCGGCCTTTTTCCACCTGGATGGGAAGTGTCTCGACCTCAACATTGCGTTGATGATGTTGACCATCGCCGCTACTCCTTTCCGGGGCAGCTTCTTGAGGGCGATGTTCCCAATGCCATCACATCCTGGAGCTTTCCTGGGTTTTAGACTCCTTAGGATCTCCTTGACCTCCTCGGGGGTGGTCGGGGGGATGTGGTCTTCATCTGGCAGACGGTTCATCCTACGTACCCTGCGTCTCACGTCGTCCTCCCAGTCCTCGTCCTCATCATCGAGTTGGTTTTCCCTACACTGCAGTTCCAAGCTGTCAGCAAATGCCTCGGCTTTTTCCTGGCGAGTGTAGACAACACCATTCTCTCCGTGGATCGGGGGCATGGGAGTCCGACGGTTCCGCAGGGCCCGTTGGGTGGTCCAGATGCTCCTGTCCTGTGTGTCCAGGGATTCCAGGTGGCGTTGCCACCCTTCTTGTCGGTGTTCCTGAAGGGCGGCCTTGACTCTCCGGCTCAGGGTGTTGTAATGTCTCCTGTCCTCCGGGAGTCGGGTTCTCTGGGCCCGTCTCTTGGCACTTCGTCTGTCCCTTATCAGCTGCCTGGTTTCCTCTGGGAGGTTTGCCAGGGGAGCTGGTGCTCGCCTCGTTTCCGTCTCGGTGGTACTTACCCTTAGTGCCGCCTGGATCTGGTCCTCCAGGGAGGCGATGGCCCTCTCCACGTCTGCCTCGGTCTCGAGTCTGGGAATGTGTGCGATGTTCCTCTGCAGTTCTGCACGGAACACTTCCCAGTCCGTCCTCCTTTTGACGAAAGTTGTCGTGTTCTCACCGTCCTTTTCTCCTAGTTCTAGGAGAATAGGGTTGTGCTCGGTGGAACCTTCCATCATGGCGGTGATTTCGGCTTCGAGGGTCATCTCCTTCAGCATCGCAATGTCCAGCACATCCGGCCTGGTTACACCATTGTCATGGGTCGGTGCCTCCGGCCCAAGGACCAGCAGGTTGCCATCCTGTCGTCCCAGAAATCGCAGTAGCTCTAGTCCTCGAGTGTTTGTGATCCTACTGTGCCATTCCGGGGACTTGGCGTTGAAGTCGCCGATAGCAACCGTCTGGGTCCCTGGGGGGAGGACCGAGTCCAGGTCTGCGTCTCGCAGCATGTTGTGGGGTGGCTGGTAGCAGGAGACCACTCTGATGTCGCCATTTCGTGCCGTGGGCACTACTACGGCTGTGGCCTCTAGGTTCTCCATCTCCGGGAGCAGGATCGGATGGTGTGCGATGCTCGTCTTAACTAGCAGGGCTACTCCTCTCATTACCCTTCTGTGGGGCCTCGTCCAGTCCTTCCTGTATACGTGGTAGCCTGGGAAGTTGACAGCCTGGTCTGGTCGCAGCTTCGTTTCCTGCAGTGCCATGATGTCTATGTCTCCCCTGGCTAGGAGCTCCTCCACCTCGAGCTTGCGTCCTAGCAGTCCATTGACATTCCATGAGGCGATCTGCAGGAAGCCTGGTTTCACCTGTAAAGACATTATACGTTAGTGAATTTTGGCATGTGTGCAAAAAATGCGCTCATTGCTGAGCACATTTGTTGCATCTGGGCCAACACCGCAGTGAGGTTTTGGGCCTCAGAGGGTGTTTGTTGTTTCTTGACGGGGCTGGTGGTCTGCCCCGTCGTGCCCTGTGCCATCCTGGCGTAGCTGATACCACTGGTGGTTGGCGTCCTCGCTACTGGCCTTTGTGCTGCTTTGGGTGCCTGCTTCTGGGAGGGCCCAGCTGTCTTCTTGGGGTACTTTGGGCACCCCCTGTAACTCGCTGGGTGTGCCCCCTGGCAGTTGGCACACTTGGCTGGCACGTCCCTGGATTTTTTGCACTCTCCCGAGTGGTGTGGGTCTCCGCATTTGACGCACTTGGCTTGGGCTGTACACCTGCCTTGTGCGTGTCCAAACCTCTGGCAGCGGTGGCACTGCGTGATGGTTTGAGCTGCTTTCTGCCTCTCGGTGCGGACTACCAGGGAACAGCATCGGTTTACAGCGAGGATCTTCTCCTCGCTGAGGGGCACCTGAACTAGGACCAGTGGGATCTCCTTCTTCGTCCGTCTGGATGTCATCCTCTGGACGGAGGTAGGGTTGAATCCTTGGTCCTGGAGGTCCTCTTTCACCTCGTCACAGCTGACGCCACTGGGGATGCCTCGAATCACTACTCGAAGCAGCCTGTCCTCGGGTAGTGAGTATGTATGATATTCACACTTTTCGAGTGTGAACATCCTGGTCATCCTTCTGTAGTCGTCTGCCGTTTGTGGGGTGATTGCGATGCCCTCACCGACTACCTTGGCCTTCGTGTACTGGATTTTGGCCTGCTTTAGTCTTTGGCTGACTGCAGACCAGGTGTCCTGTCTCCGTAGGACCACAGGTGGGATTTTGGGGGCCTTCTCTGTGGCCACCTCCTGTTCGGGGGTGGCTTGGTCAGTGGAGAGGGCATCCTGGCTGGTGCTCGGTTGGACCTGATTTTCGGGCTGGGCCGCCTTTTTCGCCCTTGTCCTGGTGACAAGGGTGAATTCGCCGTCACTGTCGGCTTCGGCTGCCTTCCTTTTGGGGGCCTCTTTAGGTGCGGGTTGCACCTCGGGGGTCTGGACCTGGGGGTGTGGCTGCACCAGGGGGGGCTGGGGCTGAGGTTTTGCCTGGGGCACAGTCTGGGTTAGGGGGGGCTTCTCAGCTCGTATGGCTGCCAGTAATTCAGCGTGCTGAATTTGTTGCGCCTCGTGCTGGATTCGCTGTGTTTCGAGCTGTTTGGCCACATCCGCACGGAGTTGGGCCATCCTTTGGTTCATATCGCACAGCTGGAATCTCAGAGACTCGTTCTCCTGTGTGAGCCTTGCTATTATCGCCTTTAGCGCCTCCCTGCTCTCGTCCATGACTTCCATGGGCTGCGGGCTGCCTCCAGGAGGGGCTCCGTCCTGTCCGGCCATACTGTCCTCCACAGTATATGGTTCTTGTATTTTTTTGTCCTGTCTCACCTAAAAGAAATACCTGAAAAGAAATGATTAGCGGGATAGGAGGGAAAGGAAAAATAAACTTTGTCCCCAGGCGGGGGACTTTATTTATCTTTTACACTAGTGCCTTGAAAAAGACAACTAGTGTTTCTCCTCTTCTCACTACACGCCTGTTGTAACGCTTGCACGCTACGCTTCGCACTGTGGGGCTGCCACTTCACTGTTCACTGCACTGACTGAAACTCACTACTCACTAGGTGGTCTGCTCGCTTCGGTGTCCGGGTGAACTGCAGGGGGGGGGGAGGATTCAAGCTAGATATGCGTAATGTATAAGCAGTGGACAGCGCGCAAACGGTGTGAGCATTCTCATCTTTCTCACACAGTTCGTTCTCTCTTTGTCGCATAGTACATGAGGGGCTGTGTTGCTTTGTAAAACAGAGTGGAGAGCAAAGGAGAGGGTACGAGGTGTGCGACAAGGACAAGGATGCTCGCGCTGTCCAGCAAATCAACGGCTTGTCTCCTTTAGTCAGTGCAAACACATTAGAATAACAACGTTAAACAAATCCTCGTCATAATATGATACTCTCAACTATGACAGCGGGTACCGATATTCCTGATCTTTGACATTTCATATCTCAAAAACTGGCAATTTTCAGATATTGTGCCCATAAAAACTTTTGATCAGAATATTATTAAGTACAGCATACTACATTTTCAGCCCATTTGACTGTACCTTCTTTTCCATTTATTTTGTGCCTGCCGTGTCCTTTATGATAATATCAATTTCTTTAATTTATGTTTGATCAGTTTTGTTTTTTCTGTAAGATCTTTGTAAGATGTTTTTATATTTTTCAACTTTATCATGGCCAGTTTTTAAAGAGAAATAAGTACCCATTCAAATATAATACAATGTATTTTCTTTTATAGATGGACGTGTATTTCCTCTAGACAGGAAGGAAATACCTTCTCCTAAAAATTGGAAAAGCCAAAAGAAAGTATTCAGCCAATAGGATCAATTACAGATGATTTGTTGAGAATGAAAAGTAGACTTTCGCAATTACAAGTATCACCATCGGCAACACCTGGACACTGGTTTTGAAAATGTAAGCCCTCCAATTTTTACTATTTTTTACTTACTGACAAAAAATTCCTTATAGTAAAATATAACAGTTCATAAGTTGCAAAGAAAATTTTTTTGTTAAAAAAAATCTCAATTGAAATTTTTGTCAATTGTTTTATTATTACAATTCATTTTTGTAACAAAAAATAAAAATATATTTAAAGTAACACAACTGTTTTATTTATACCTCTTCCTATTTTATAATTTAAGATGCATACTTAATTGTTACAATAATGTAAAGTAATTAATAAAATAAAATCGTGTTTTGTTCTTGGCAATTTAAAACACGATTTGAAATAGATAAAACTTTAAGGTAATGTAATATGATCATCGGATTTTTTCATAAATAACACGTTAAATATGATTTTTAAGCTGAAGTTTTAGAGTGATAAATGTTTGATGCATTTTAAAATGGTTTTTAACAGACCTTATTAACGTAAAACTATTTTTTTACATATATTCTTGGACCTTTGTAAAGTATTGTTATAGCAAATACAGTTGTTTTTAAGTTTATTTAGCATTTGTGTGCTCCATTCAATAAAATTTGATGAATAAAACATTTGACTTTAGTTGAAAACTAATGGTAAAAACAAATTTTCTGTGCATATATTCCACATTTACTTACATAATGTTCTTCACAAGGAATGTGAAATGTGGAAAATAGAATAAGTACCTAATAATTGACTGTAACAATTAAACTTTAAAATTGGATATTGGATTTATTATATGCAAGTACTTCACTCATATCATGTATTCTCTTGAGTTTAATTATAATAATTTATTATTTGCTGTAATCATAGATGAGTCGCTGTGTCATACTGAACATATTCAGAATGAAGCAGCGACTCATCAATGATTACAATAAGTAATAAATTATTATAATAATTAAATTCTGAAAATACATGACATGAGTGAAGTACTTATACTGCCACTGCCACTGATACATAATGTTCATTCCTACAATATACATGCATCATAGATTTATGATCCATGTGTAACATACCAGGCACCTACGGTTTAATTCCTACGAAGGTAGTACTCATATACCGTGAACATGCAGTGTACATTGTGAATGTAGGATGGACCTTCCTCCTATATACCTCATGTATCTATCAGTATATCAATATAAGTTTCTGGTTCATATCAAGTTCCGTTTTGGTCTATGGGTATGTTGTAGGAATCTTACTCGTATATCGAGAGGCTGTCATCTGTACGTCTCTCTGACATTCAGATTATCTACACGGAATACAAAATGAATATTCATTCTTAGTTCCATGTTACATAAAGTACGTTCCGAGCACATGCTCTGAATGTAAAAATGCTATCTGGGACAAGTGAAGCTAAGGTCTCAAAAAAAATTTTGGCATTAGCCACCCCCATTACCACCCACACCCCCATTATTAAAGGGGATGAAAAACAATGTGATTTAGTGTGTGTACAAGAACCAGAAACCTCAAAATATTTTTTTACTTTATCCACTACCACCCCCCATCACCACCCCCACCCCACTACAGATGTGGGGTATCGTTTTATGGGTTTTTGGGGTAGAGGATTTCAAATATTATAGTATTAAAGTTCTGTAAACAATTATTTCCACATACAATTTTTTTTCGTTGTGAGTGACTTGAATAGAAAAGAAAGTGAAACGCCCCAAAAACCATCTAAAAATAATATAACTATTGTAGAATTTTTTAACGCTTCCATATTTTGGGGGTGATAGAAAAGGATATTTTCAAGATAGCGTAATTGGGATTTAATAAAAAAAACAGAGTTTAAGAGGGTGAAACAACCCAGAAACCATTTAGGTTTTAATAACATGATAAGTTGCTTATAAGTTTGTAACCAACAGTTTAGATGGCTCCAGGATATTTTCAATGAATATAATAACATCTTGCTGTATTAAAATGATATGTAATAGGGTATCATCAATTAACTACTAACACTACGTAAGAACATTCCAGGAAATTGACATGGGAAAACACTTATCAATGGACCATGTTCAAAACAAACTGAAGAACTGCTCACAAGGAACAGGACTCAGCTGAGAATCATAACAGGTCTTCTGACGGGACACTTTCCCGTCAAGAAGTACCTGCATTTAATTGGAAAGTTTGCTGGCGACCTTAACTGCAGACTGTGCGGTAAGGTACCAGAAACTGTAGAACTTATTATACATGACTGCGAGGCACCGGTCCGCAGAAGGTATAATATCTACGGGCAAACACAAACAGACCCGGAAACCATCAAGACTCGTCCATTTTCAGACCTGTATCACCTTGTCAGTGACACAGGAATACTAAAATGGACAAGTGTAAACTAAAAACTAAAAAAAAAACAGGGTAAGCACAATAAGCCCAGGAGGCTGCAGTGCATTCGGAGTATTCCATACAGACGAGTCCTAAGAGGAGGGGTTTTAGTCAGTTGGAGCCTGACACTCAGACCTATTCCTAGTTGGGATAGGCAGCCCGTGTGGGTTTCCCCGCCTCACCAAAAAAAAAACACTACGTAAGAATGTTATCGTCGATTCGGCGGCTGTTTTGATACTGTAGAAGAACTTATTATCATGCGTCTGAGTGACGCAACACCAATTTATTTATTAAGGGCGCCAGTCACGTTCTCCCCTGTTGTTCCACTCCCAGACAGGTTCAAGATAAGATACAACTTGATAGAATAAGTAATAGGCCAAGGCTGTACTACCGTTGATTATTAACGACGCTCTCTATTGGTTTTTCTCTCTCTAATAAAATTTGGTATTTTTCTCCGACAGGATTTTACTTATTTACCTAATAGTAATGGATTTTAAGCCTAAAAACTTCTGAGATATTTTCATAAAAAAATCCGTCTCAAGCTTCCATAATAATAATAATTATTTATTTTATTTAATTCAATTTATTTTATTTATTTTATTTTATTTATTTCATTTATTTCATTTATTTCATTTATTTCATTTATTTCAGTTATTTCGCTTATTTCGCTTATTTCGCTTATTTCACTTATTTCACTTATTTCACTTATTTCGTTTATTTCGTTTATTTCGTTTATTTCGTTTATTTCGTTTATTTCGTTTATTTATTTATTTATTTATTTATTTATTTATTTATTTATTTATTTATTTATTTATTTATTTATTTATTTATTTATTTATTTATTTATTTATTTATTTATTTATTTATTTATTTATTTATTTATTTATTTATTTATTTATTTATTTATTTATTTATTTATTTATTTATTTATTTATTTATTTATTTATTTATTTATTTATTTATTTATTTATTTATTTATTTATTTATTTATTTATTTATTTATTTATTTATTTATTTATTTATTTATTTATTTATTTATTTATTTATTTATTTATTTATTTATTTATTTATTTATTTATTTATTTATTTATTTATTTATTTATTTATTTATTTATTTATTGATTCATTGATTCATTGATTCTTTCGTTCGTTCGTTCGTTCGTTCGTTCGTTCGTTCGTTCGTTCGTTCGTTCGTTCGTTCTTTAATTCATTCATTCATTCATTCATTCATTCATTCATTCATTCATTCATTCATTCATTCATTCATTCATTCATTCATTCATTCATTCATTCATTCATTCATTCATTCATTCATTCATTCATTCATTCATTCATTCATTCATTCATTCATTCATTCATTCATTCATTCATTCATTCATTCATTCAGTCACTCACTCACTCACTCACTCACTCACTCACTCACTCACTCACTCACTCACTCACTCACTCACTCACTCACTCACTCACTCACTCACTCACTCACTCACTCACTCACTCACTCACTCACTCACTCACTCACTCACTCACTCACTCACTCACTCACTCACTCACTCACTCACTCACTCACTCACTCACTCACTCACTCACTCACTCACTCACTCACTCACTCACTCACTCACTCAGTCATTCATTCATTCATTCATTCATTCATTCATTCATTTATTTATTTATTTATTTATTTATTTATTTATTTAACGGGATGCCCCCAATAGTACAAAAATACTCAAATAAACATACAAAAATGTATAAACAATTAAATATAACAACACTACTACAAATATAAGATTACATCACATTAACTATTGCACAAATATTTTTTAAGAACATTAAGACTAGTATTAAAAAAATCCAAATTAATTTTATTACAGTTACACATCATTCTATTAATAGTTCATCCCATAAAGTGTTCTGTGATCTTCCAGAACAAAGCTATAGACCATGCGAAGTTGTCTTTGTGGAGTATGAAAGTTTATTAATGCTAACAAATCAGGGCAGTCAATTACACAATTTATAGACTAGGATAACATCGGCATTGTATCTACGTTTTTCAAGACTTTGGATATTTAACTTAGACAATACAGTGTCAGAAAATGTTTCATTTGGGTCGGCAATGAAAGCAAGCGAGAGCGAAGCAACTAGGCTATTCCTTTTTATCGTATAACACATCCTACCCGTGCCACCTGCTTTCCCCACCACATGTACGTGGACAGCTGCAGCTCTGTCTGCGGGAAATGTAAATAATTATTTGACTCGTTTTGAAAGTATATCGAGTTAAATAATTTTAGTTATTAAAGCATGTACTAATATTACCTACACTGAACAGAGCCAACTACATCCTTCCTTTGAATAAATGGCACTGAAATTTTTTAATAGCAATGATGTACGTGTTTTCTTATAATAGCACGTCATTATTTGCTCACTCTACTAGAGCACTGGTACACGCCTTTATTGTAGGCGGCCGTTGATACTATGCCTGCCACCCAAATCCAAAATCTTCCGATACTGTATAAAGTCATATGCCATCATTTCACTTGGTATACCCATTTTAAAAGATATAAAACGTAAAAAACGTTTCTGGACCCTTTGTAATGATGTGTAAGTAACAGGAGAAAAATAATATTTCTTTCGTTATCAGTCCGTTATATGTTATAAAACGAGTACATCATACCACTTTAATAAAAACTACAGAAATATGCCTGTTATATTTGACAAAGCACGGCTGTTAATATGAATAACGAACGTACCATCAAGGCCTGAATAAAGTAGCTATTTTTACTTACCTTATTTATTATAATTATAATGATCTGGACATAGTAATTATCAAATTTTTATCACTAAATACATACGGCATCACCACGAGATGACCGGCGTGACACATAACCATACACCATACATAAGAACTCTCAGATAAACAAAGAAATATATTTCTTTGTTTATCTGAGTAAGAACTACACCCAAGACCTAAAGATTACTTTTTTGACAGAACACAGAAGAAAACTTTTTTAGTCCGAAAAATTTTTCGATGAGCGGGGGGAAAAATCCAAAAAAATTTTTTTTATCATTACGATCACCGTAGGTCGGGCGAAACTTATTCCAGGACGGGCGTCGCCCGTCCTGCACCCCCCCCCCCCCCCCCCAGCTACAGGCCTGCACCAAAATTTGAAGTTAATCAAGCATCAATAACGGGTATACGGGGGTGTTGCGATCTTAAGTGGGTCACACTATATATACTTCCACTGGATTGTGGAAATAAAACAAAGTTTAAGATGGTAAAACACCCCAAAAACTATCTAAAAATAATATAACTATCGTAAAAAAGTTTTTAACACTTTTATCTTTTAGGGTGTGATAGAAAAGAGCATTTCCAATATTGCATAATTTTGATTTATTGAAAAACAGGGGATAAGAAGGTGAAACACCTCAAAACCATCTAGAAGTAATATAACTATTGTAAAAAAATTTTAACGCTTCCATATATTTTGGGGGGTGATAGAAAAGAACATTTCTAATACTGCATAATTTTTATTTAACGAAAAACAGGGTTTAAGAAGGTAAAAAAAAAACTATCTAAAAATAATATAACTATTGTAAAAAAGTTTTTAACACTTTCAACTTGGGGTGTGATAGAAAACTATCCAATATTGCATAATTACTTCCTCATCCAGTGGAAGTATAGTAACGACAAAAAAATTTTTTAAATTTTTATTTTTCAAGTAGGCTTAGAAGGTCATGAAACGTCGAGATTTTAAGTTTGAGCGAAAAAAAATTTGTCTGTCTGTCTACCGGTCTGTAACTTTTTTTTTTGTGCACACGTTTACTCTGGAACCGTTTGAGATATTGACTTGAAATTTGGTACACATATGTACTTTAACGAGATCTAGAACTAGATTATATTCTCATCTTGTTCCGTCGAGGGGTTGGGGGGTAAATTGGCGTAAATTTGGAGTAAATAGGTAAACTAAGCAGATAAGAGTTCATAAAACTGATATTTAGTATAGATCCCAGATAGCATTTATTATTCCACGAATGTACATTTTGCATTCCCAATGTTCTAATTGCATTCTGTACTTGCCATGTATGTTCCCTCAACATTCCCATATAAATAATATTTTCACATATACAATATGATTATACATACGATATGAATGGAACATACAGAAAAGTTTATGTTCACAGTCGCATATACTATGTACACGTATCAGGGAACATTCTTCGTATATGTGTTCATGTACATCGTATAAACATTCGTCAATGATTTTATCTGTATAGTACAGGTATATTTTTTGTAGAAATATTTGGATCGATATCAAAAGTTCAGCACTTTTAACGCCAACGCTGATTGGTTCGATTTTTGAACTAATAAAAATAAACCTGCATCACAAGTGATGAGGCAACAATGCTAGTTTTATAGTATCTTAGTTTTATAGTATCTATCTACCTACCTACAAAAATAATAATTATGATATTTCTCTATCTATATAGATTTGGTTTAAGTACATTTATAATCATCCCCTGTGCGGTGTATGATATTTTATAAATTTTAAATCGTTCTTCAAAATTGTATAACATATGAAACATGTTTTAAATTTTGAATCCAAAATTTAGATTTGTGATCGAATATTAAATAATAATGAATATGAAATATTAAATAATAAAGAATGAAATATTAAATAATAATGAATAATAACCCTTTTTTAATTTATGTACTGTGTTCAATTAATTAGTAACTGTCTCGGTAACTATCGGCATTTCTTAAGCAGGTAGTTCAGTCTTAGAATGGTTATTTAATTACATTTTAATCATTTTATCTTTTATATTTAAATTTCCGTTTTCCATGTCATTACAATCCCTTGTAGAATTTTTTAAATGCGCGCCATGGTCCTTAGGTTAGTGCGCATGCTCATCGTGCTGTGCTGTCAAATGTCGATTTCAGTTTGTGTTTTCCCGTGATTTATTATTATAATTATTCCAAGTCCAAGTATACATTAATTGCATTGCAGTAAGTATACAATATAACTACCACCTCCGATTAAAGAACGATATAAGTTCTTCAATCGGAGACTACCACATAGTTTTGTTGTCATTTGCAGATATTTTATATTTAGGCACTAAAGTTTAATGCGTATCCTTTTGTACATATTATACTAAGCATACTACCTATATTAGTTATAATAATTACGGCGTTTGTAGGTATCGATTTTTGGAAAAAAAACTGAGGTGGTCTTTGTAATGGTCTCGCTCCACGAAAAGGAAGCTTGATATAGTCACCATTCAAACGGAAACAATTTGACTAATCATTGAAAAACAGGAGAAAACCCACGTGGACACTTTACGGGGTGTTTAAATCTTATTTTCAAGAAGGTAGGTTCGATCTATTTCAATATTAAGAAGCTTTTGTTTATTCAAATCACGACCATTGGATTTGATTACAACGTACGAGTTGTCATAGGTATTTATTTGTAGTAATTTGTTTTATACGTATTTCAGAGGATTATAGAAGAGCTGCAATTAATTGAAAAGGGCTGAGATCACATCTGATGTACAGAGTGAACAAAAACAAATCAAAGGACTATGTACAAAAAGCACGTTATTCCTCCCATCAGATGAACATAATGATATCGAAGAACACATTGGAAGCCGTCAACTTCCCAAGAAATTTTGTCCTTACTAGAAGTTGAAAGAAGAAATGTTGTTCTTTTAATAACCCTGGTAGGCATTTAAAATCAGTACCTGAAATTTCGAACGTTCACTTGAACGAATTTCATATGAAAAAGAGAAATTAATAAAACCCACACTTCGATTTAGGTGTAAAAACTTAAGTATTGTGGATATTTATTGTCAGCAAATGTGGCAATGAAGTGTTTATGCCTAAATCGATGTGTGGTTTTTATTAACTTTTCTTTTTCATCTAAAATTCATTCAAGTGAACGTTCGAAACTTCAGGTAGATTTAAAATCGCAAGCATAAATAGTTCCGAATTCCTAAAAAATACCTCTGTTTTGTAGGTAAATGACACCGCACAAAACAAATGAAATAGAGGGCACAGTCAAATGGGCTGAAAATGGCCCGTTTGAAAGGTCAAAGATCAGGAATATCCCCACTAAACAATGCATTATTACTTTAATAGAACCTCAATATTACAAAGTTACATGTAATGTTATGTAAAACAGATCATGAACAGTGTCGTAATGTTGCTACAAAGTAATTTGTCATACTATTAAATGTTACTCTGTTACATTGTTAAAAAGGTAACATTGTGAAAATATTACTTAATGTTCATAACATATTGACGTAATAATTTATCAATATAACTTATCACATTACATACTTATTTATATCTCACCATGAATATCATTGCTGCAATGTATGCTTAATATTCGAATCAAGCGCGGATCTAGAAATTTCAATAATTTTTTTCTCGTCTGTGGCGCATGGGACCCATACGAAATATGGGAAATAACATCTCGAGAAGCACTTCTCTAACGACCCCTAAAAAATTTTGAAAAAGCAGTTTGCGAAAATTTTTTTCAAAATTCGGTTACCTCCCCAGGTCTAGACACTTCTGTTTAAAATAATTTTTTTTTGTTATATGAATTTTACTTTTCACAAAAATACATCAATACGTTTCATTACTAACTGAGATACAACGAATTGAAATTTTGTGATTTGTTAAATTGTAAATCACAAAATTTCAATTCGTTGTATTTCAGTTAGTAATGAAAATATTTTCATAAACTTCAAAACACATTGTTGTATTTTTATGAAAAGTAAAATGCATATGACAAAAAAAAATTAAACAGGAGTCCCTAGACCTCGCCCCCCCAGGTTACCCCCCCCCCCCCCCCCGGTCATTACAGAAGTGCTTCTCGATATGTTATTTCCCATATTTCGTATGGGTCCCATGCGCCACAGACGAGAAAAAAATTATTGAAATTTCTAGATCCGCACTTGATTCGAATACTAGTAAGGCAATGTAGTATCAAGATAAATGTAAATATTAAGGTAACATTAATTTAGTTCTGAATTAATTAATATTGCCCCAAAGTAACAATAACCTTGGTTGAATACTATAGTTGTCCCAGTGCCAGTTAGTATTAGAGGATTACGGACAGAAATATTGTGTCAAATTATGTGTTTCTACTCATAGGAAATTGTAAGATGTACTGTACAAATTAGTGGGGGACACATTATTCGACAGGCACCTGTCCATAATCCTTCAGCACTAACTTGCATCAGTTGAGGCATCTATAGTATTTAATAAATAATCACCTAAACTTAAAATAAAAAGAAAACATTTAATTAAAAATATATTTTGTTAAAATATACATAAAAATATACAATGTATAAAAATAAATAAAAATAAAAATGCAAATTCCCAACAACAAAAAAACTAGTGTTATAAAAAAAATCCATATTATTCATTGCCTCTCTCGCTGTTTCCTTTGTTTGGCGAAGCGCTGCCATTCAGCTACCACATCTTCGAATTGTTTTGCTATGGTGGCTGCGAAGGTAATTTTGACAGCCTCTGTTAAAAAATGGAATATATTAATATCTGATCGAGAATACAGTATAGAAGTATCATAGTTACTGACATAACATAGTTAATCATTATCTTTATTATGGTACAAAAACACGAGACCATAGGTCAAGTGTCTTTCAGTTATCGAGTTATATTATCAAAATGGCAACCAAGCTTAAGTGCAAATAAAAATGTAGGCTATTCAAAATAGAAACCTCGAATGGTGTTTGGTAATTTGTTAGTTTTTATATCCATTAGCAGAGAAAAACATTGGCTGACGTGTACGTTGCTGATTTTCAGAAATATTCTCAATTTACTCCAAAAAATGTCAAAGTAAGACAATCAGTCGGGAATTTTGCCCTGCAAAATGTGGAGTATTAATGATTTTGACATATGTTGTTTAAGTCGAGGCCATGATAAAAAACACAAGTTTTCAACCTTGGGGGTGGGGCGAACCGCCACCCAGATAGCACCTGATAATCATAGAATATTCTGTAAATCTCCTCACTGCCATGTATATATCTGAATAATCGTATCATATTCCTGGAATATATAGGTTCCAGCGGAATATTCCTGGAATATGCATATTTTAATATTATAATGTTATTCTCACGGAATATTTTAGAATTATTCTTACTGGAATATATTTGATTTCATATTACAGACATATTCTAAGAATAATCGTTATGATGAGATAAATTTTGCTTGTTTACCTAATCGTTATGTCGTTGGAAGCAACAATAAACAAATATTATCCTTATTTGGAATTTGCGATAAAGAACACATAGCACAATCGGGATAAAGGATGACAAATTGATGTACCTGGATATCCCAGTCCGTGAAATAAATAGAAAAATGGATGTACCTTTTAGGATTTCCTATATTAGGATGTCCTCAAGGCAACCCATTTTGGTACGTACCAGAATATTATTTTATGGATGTCAATGGACTATCCTGAATAGGTTCCATTTTGGTATTAACTATATCGATTAACATCAAATAAAAATGGATATACGATAAATCTCTCTCCTAAATCTCCTTAAGATGCACCCTAATATTATGTCTTAATATATTTAAATAAAGCGCCATTTTGATTTCCGACAGGCCAAACTGATCAAAGCAAATACCCTAAACACAATGCATCTAAACTATGATGTGATCTAAACACACAGCATCTGCATTAATAGTTTTTATTTCTCAAATATTTAAATAATAATTATTGTGAGTGACTCTATATTTTAAACTTGTACCTTTGTGTCTTATCCATTTAGTTCGGCTTTATTTGAGTAATAAACACTAAAAAGTAAGTAAAAAGATATAAAAATATAACATAACCTGTTAAACTTCATGTTATGATAAATATCTGATCGTGATTGAAGATTTAATATTACTTAGTAGTGTCATGTTGTCAAAAATTTAATACGATTTTTTCACATTTTCAGAATGCCAAAGGAAGGTAAAAAAGGAGGATTTATATTCACACTCCCATATTTTAAGGGACACAATTGCTGAGAATCCTACGATATAAAATTAATTTGGCTCAAGAATTGAATACTGAAGTCAGCTTGGAGAGAAAATGTGAATCACTTGAAAGAATTGTAAAATCTGATAATAAACCGGACGAAATTGAATTTGAGAATGACGGCAAATAATGTACTTAGTTAATAACTTCAAACCATCTAGCAACTAATTGTGGATGAAAATAAGTAAGTAAATATTGTACTTTAAGATAATTATTTTAAACTTTTATTACACTTTTAAATGAAAAATAGGATACGATATCAGACAGAACACAGGTGGACAGACTGCATGAAAATACAGAGACTTATTACAATCTTTTATCTTGCAATTCTATTTGTCAGAGTGTACTGTATGTATTTTAATTTACAATTCGGTAAATTATTATTATTCACTGAGTACTATACGTTATACCTGTATACTTCAATCATTTATATATTTTTATATTACCCACTTTTTATTTTTTTGATAATATTGGTTCAAATAATAATAACTAATTTTATTTTAGCTGCAACCACGAGTGAGTATATTTTGGAAAACGATGCAGAGAGCTGTTAAATGGTTACCCGAGAAGCGTAAATGAGAGGAGCGAGGCAAAGAAAAGAGTTGAGAAGTAGAAATGCACTACATGCTAAAAATTTATATTCCATTATTATTAGATTTGCAAAAGTAATATAGGTATTTATTTTATATTTTTCTAGGAAGTTTGCTTTTTAACATTACAAATGTTTTTAAATAATTAACTTATTTCCATTAATAAAATAGTGTTATTATTATTTAAATAGCACTTAATTCCATACATATAAAATATTTTTGTTTTTTTATAAAATTGTAGTTTCTTTGGCGATGGTTAATAAGCCGAATCGTAATAAAATAATATTCTATTTATTAACTGACCGTAAATCCAAGAAATTATATATCAAGTTATAAGGAAAGAAATAGGCAAGTGCAAATATTTCAAAAATGTGCACATTTGACAAAAATTTTACAATTTTTTTTTTTTTTAATTTAACACGTTCGCTGTCCCAATGGTCAGTAGGTATGAGGTGAACTTTAACAACACGTGCAATTTTAGTGTTATTCTCACCCGATAAAAACAAAACTTTAAAATAACGCCTTTTATAATAATATATTAAGATAATATTAAGAAAGCTACCGATCAATTCGAGTAAGGTGTTTCGGCAATGCTAAAAATTTGTAGATGGATGATTCAGTACTAGTTAAATTTTTTTAGTGTGCAATTAATTACATAGATATTATTAAAATTGTATTAGAAGTGTTTCTTTTTTTTTTGGGTAAAATCGGGAAATTCTTGCTCTGTTTACATTGCAAAAATGTAATTACTCTTACCAAGTAAGCTCCTACTATTACGTTTGTGTGGGGAGGAGATGGTAAAAAAATAGGTGAGTTACAATTTTAGCTTTTTACTTGACGAACACGCAGCTTTGAAATAATGGTTCTTTTGATAGTAAGTAATCAGTTGAAAAAAAATACAAGTTTTTTTATTCCAACAGGGTCTAATTTAAAAGTTAATTGTAAATGGAGGGGACTATTTATAGGAAAAAAATGAGCCTATAGATATTCTGAGGATATTGCTGGAATGATCTGGATAATGCACGAAAGAATAATTTAGGAATAAATGAAATTTTCATCTGTAGATATCCTAGGATTAATCCTGAAATAACTGGTATATTGCAGGATTATTCTTAGGGAACAATCTAAGAATAATTCGATTTTGAACCCATGGATATTCCAGGATTAAACATGGAATAATCTGGATATTCCTGCAATATTCCCTCGGAATATTCCTAGAACTCAAAAAAAATTCTCATTTCGATATTCTGAGAATATTCCTCGTAGAGTGTATATATCTAGATCATTTTTTAAGATTAATCCAATATGCCGAAAAGATTATTCCAAGAATATTTTAGGAATATATTGTGCTATCTGGGCATCTTGAATTAAAGGTGCAAAAAATTGTTTTTCAAAATAATTCGGCAACGCTCAATCCTACGAGAAAAATGCTGAAGACAAAGTTGAAGAGGACAAAATTTCCTACATTTTTTGTATATACATTTTTATTGTAAGTCTAATGTTTAAAGAGATACAGCGTCAGACAAATGGGTTTAAGAAAAAATTTTTTTTATTATATAATGCATGTTCACAACATAACAAATTTTATGTTATTATAATAAAGATATATTATAATAATACTTGTATTGAAACTAAAAAAAATATTAAATTGACGGAATAGTATTACAGTGGCTTACATCATTTCTCGAAAATAGGAAACAAAAGTTATTAAATTTAATGACAGGTATTCAGAAGAATTGGCAATAAAAATGGAATACCTCAAGAGTCGGCACTTGCTCTTATACTCTTTTTATAATTTCTAGATAATCCAACATTTTTTAAAGAAATTTCAAATTATAAAATTTTATGTCCTGACTATTGGCTACAAAATTTTAAATCCCTTACAAAATCCTTACACACATTTAATCCTTACAATTGCTTAGAAACATTCAATATACCAAAAGTGTAAGTAATTATTATCAAATCAAAAACACTGCTCTCTAAGCCTGTACGTATTAAAGGCAGGACCGTCCGCGCAACAAAGGAGTTCGAGCATTTTTTGAAAAAAAAAAAAATCAAACATTTTTCCACCGCTGTATCTTCTTACGTATTAGACTTACAATAAAAATGTATATACAAAAAATGTAGGAAATTTTGTCCTATTCAACTTTGTCTTGAACATTCTTCTCGTAGGATCGAGCGTTGCCGAATTATTTTGAAAAAACATGTTTCACTTTTCAATTATTAATAAGAAACGTCAGCCAATGAGAAATCAGCATTGTAGATTTCAGTCATTATTTTTTTTATGTTCTTTACAAACAAACAAAGCTTCCTGCAAAGTGGCTGAAATAATAAAATAATATAGAAGCGTTTTTTTTCGCATTTTTGAAAATTCACCCTCTTTAAACTCAGCAGTACGGGTAACTGAAGTTTGTTTTATTGTTTCTTACCGCTTTGCGAAACTTTTGATATATGGTACAGCGCCAATAAAATCACTTAATTTTTAGTATATCATAAATTAATAAAAAAAATTAAATTACAAGAAAACGCAGACACATAGATTTCAGACGACTGCATTTATATCAATGTCATATTGACACTGACAGGCAACATTTAAAACAAATTACTGACACAATAAAATTATATAGGAGCGTTTGTTTTTTTTGCACTTTTAAATAACTGTTAATTAAAAAATCAGCAATGCCGTAATGACTGAAATGGTTTTTCCGGCTTGTTATTATGAGATCTTTACACTTTTCGACTTCAGTCACATGATAAAATCATATAAAAAATTCTGCCACCAACTCCCTAGCTATTACGTTGGTCGAGCAGCCAACTTAAAACAGGGACAATTGATCGGTGGCCTAATATCAAATTTTTATTTTTTTTTATCCCCGTGATTAGGAGCACATATGCAACGGATCTGGGGATAAACCCCTAGCCTCCGACGAGTAAAGCAATAAATAACTGACCTAAAATAAGCAGGTTGAAACAAGAATAATATTTTAATGTTATATGTTTATCAATAAAATGCAATTAGTGTGCTTCGACAAATAAAAGGCGAGTTTATAAAAAAAGTCCCAGTCCTAACTTAGCCTGTCTTAGTCTTAATTTTTCCCTAAAATATATCTGATGTTTTAAGACGGGTTTATAAAAACTGGCCTTTGTCTTAAGTTGATCGTAAAATAGATACGCGAACTTTTCATGCCAATTGGAATTGATTTCTGATCTATTCAGTGGTATTAGCCCCTAGGAAAAATTAATCTAAAAATTTTAGGTTAAGTTAGGACAAGACAGGATTGCGACTTTTATAAACGACATACGGGTAACCTGTACATTTAACTTTTTAGGGAAAAAATTAAGACTAAGATAGGCTAAGTTAGGACTGGGACTTTTTTTATAAACTCGCCTTAACACAGGGTAAGGTAACTAAATAAATAAAATTTAAAGTTTATTTTTATTTTGTTGCTAAAAGTTTCCACGAATTTCTACATTACTGTAATTATCTACTCACCTTATTCTCGCTTTATCACCCATTTCTGAAATTAAAGGCATTAAGGCGCAACACACTTACTCACAAAATATCGAAGGTTTTAAGGTTATGTAGAAACGACGCGTTCTGTGAATAGGCGAGTTTTCATAGAAGTTCATGGTAGTTACATAGAATAAACGTTGCAAATAATGTTAATGTATGATCAAATGCATATTATTCATAATGTATGAGATTCATTCGTAACACATTTACAGTTATATATGTGAAATATTTTCGTGTAATATTACAAGTTACATTCTTGTAATATAATATGCTTATTTTAATGGCAATATTAAAGATACATTGATTATAATATGTGACATACATTTGTTAAATATAATTTTTTATATTACGGAAATATTTTCGAGCTAATATTAATTAAATGTTTCTTCAATATTTTGCAATTTAACATTTCTCAGCTATACCAAAGTTAGGTTATTTTAATATAAATATCATATTGCAAGAAAACATTTAATATGTTACTTCAGTTTAATATTGCGTAATATTACGGATATATGTTTTGTTTAGTGGGTCGGTATCCACTAATGTCATAGTTGAGAGTATTATGTGACAACGAGTTGTTTAATGTTGTTATTCATATTCATACGACTGGAAATGCCGCAGGTTTCATGAATGAGGTGGTGATTTTTTTTAAGGTCATATGCTTACTTTAAAGTGAGGGTGTGCGCGTGTGTGTGTAGTGGGGGGGAGGGGTTGGTTAGCGTGCGTGAGAGAGTGAAAGTGTGTTCCTATCAAAGAGTTCTATAAATAGAGGATTCAAGCTAGATATGCGTAATGTATAAGCAGTGGACAGCGCGCAAACGGTGTGAGCATTCTCATCTTTCTCACACAGTTCGTTCTCTCTTTGTCGCATAGTACATGAGGGGCTGTGTTGCTTTGTAAAACAGAGTGGAGAGCAAAGGAGAGGGTACGAGGTGTGCGACAAGGACAAGGATGCTCGCGCTGTCCAGCAAATCAACGGCTTGTCTCCTTTAGTCAGTGCAAACACATTAGAATAACAACGTTAAACAAATCCTCGTCATAATATGATACTCTCAACTATGATAGCGGGTACCGATATTCCTGATCTTTGACATTTCATATCTCAAAAACTGGCAATTTTCAGATATTGTGCCCATAAAAACTTTTGATCAGAATATTATTAAGTACAGCATACTACATTTTCAGCCCATTTGACTGTACCTTCTTTTCCATTTATTTTGTGCCTGCCGTGTCCTTTATGATAATATCAATTTCTTTAATTTATGTTTGATCAGTTTTGTTTTTTCTGTAAGATCTTTGTAAGATGTTTTTATATTTTTCAACTTTATCATGGCCAGTTTTTAAAGAGAAATAAGTACCCATTCAAATATAATACAATGTATTTTCTTTTATAGATGGACGTGTATTTCCTCTAGACAGGAAGGAAATACCTTCTCCTAAAAATTGGAAAAGCCAAAAGAAAGTATTCAGCCAATAGGATCAATTACAGATGATTTGTTGAGAATGAAAAGTAGACTTTCGCAATTACAAGTATCACCATCGGCAACACCTGGACACTGGTTTTGAAAATGTAAGCCCTCCAATTTTTACTATTTTTTACTTACTGACAAAAAATTCCTTATAGTAAAATATAACAGTTCATAAGTTGCAAAGAAAATTTTTTTGTTAAAAAAAATCTCAATTTAAATTTTTGTCAATTGTTTTATTATTACAATTCATTTTTGTAACAAAAAATAAAAATATATTTAAAGTAACACAACTGTTTTATTTATACCTCTTCCTATTTTATAATTTAAGATGCATACTTAATTGTTACAATAATGTAAAGTAATTAATAAAATAAAATCGTGTTTTGTTCTTGGCAATTTAAAACACGATTTGAAATAGATAAAACTTTAAGGTAATGTAATATGATCATCGGATTTTTTCATAAATAACACGTTAAATATGATTTTTAAGCTGAAGTTTTAGAGTGATAAATGTTTGATGCATTTTAAAATGGTTTTTAACAGACCTTATTAACGTAAAACTATTTTTTTACATATATTCTTGGACCTTTGTAAAGTATTGTTATAGCAAATACAGTTTTTTTTAAGTTTATTTAGCATTTGTGTGCTCCATTCAATAAAATTTGATGAATAAAACATTTGACTTTAGTTGAAAACTAATGGTAAAAACAAATTTTCTGTGCATATATTCCACATTTACTTACATAATGTTCTTCACAAGAAATGTGAAATGTGGAAAATAGAATAAGTACCTAATAATTGACTGTAACAATTAAACTTTAAAATTGGATATTGGATTTATTATATGCAAGTACTTCACTCATATCATGTATTCTCTTGAGTTTAATTATAATTATATTACTTCACTCATATCATGTATTCTCTTGAGTTTAATTATAATAATTTATTATTTGCTGTAATCATAGATGAGTCGCTGTGTCATACTGAACATATTCAGAATGAAGCAGCGACTCATCAATGATTACAATAAGTAATAAATTATTATAATAATTAAACTCTGAAAATACATGACATGAGTTAAGTACTTATAGCTGCCACTGCCACTGATACATAATGTTCATTCCTACAATATACATGCATCATAGATTTATGATCCATGTGTAACATACCAGGCACCTACGGTTTAATTCCTACGAAGGTAGTACTCATATACCGTGAACATGCAGTGTACATTGTGAATGTAGGATGGACCTTCCTCCTATATACCTCATGTATCTATCAGTATATCAATATACGTTTCTGGTTCATATCAAGTTCCGTTTTGGTCTATGGGTATGTTGTAGGAATCTTACTCGTATATCGAGAGGCTGTCATCTGTACGTCTCTCTGACATTCAGATTATCTACACGGAATACAAAATGAATATTCATTCTTAGTTCCATGGTACATAAAGTACGTTCCGAGCACATGCTCTGAATGTAAAAATGCTATCTGGGACAAGTGAAGCTAAGGTCTCAAAAAAAATTTTGGCATTAGCCACCCCCATTACCACCCACACCCCATTATTAAAGGGGATGAAAAACAATGTGATTTAGTGTGTGTACAAGAACCAGAAACCTCAAAATATTTTTTTACTTTATCCACTACCACCCCCCATCACCACCCCCACCCCCCTACAGATGTGGGGTATCGTTTTATGGGTTTTTGGGGTAGAGGATTTAAAGTATTAAAGTTCCGTAAACAATTATTTCCACATACAATTTTTTTTCGTTGTGAGTGACTTGAATAGAAAAGAAGGTGAAACGCCCCAAAAACCATCTAAAAATAATATAACTATTGTAGAATTTTTTAACGCTTCCATATTTTGGGGGTGATAGAAAAGGATATTTTCAAGATAGCGTAATTGGGATTTAATAAAAAAAACAGAGTTTAAGAGGGTGAAACACCCCAGAAACCATTTAGGTTTTAATAACATGATAAGTTGCTTATAAGTTTGTAACCAACAGTTTAGATGACTCCAGGATATTTTCAATGAATATAATAACATCTTGCTGTATTAAAATGATATGTAATAGGGTATCATCAATTAACTACTAACACTACGTAAGAACATTCCAGGAAATCGACATGGGAAAACACTTATCAATGGACCATGTTCAAAACAAACTGAGGAACTGCTCACAAGGAACAGGACTCAGCTGAGAATCATAACAGGTCTTCTGACGGGACACTTTCCCGTCAAGAAGTACCTGCATTTAATTGGAAAGTTTGCTGGCGACCTTAACTGCAGACTGTGCGGTAAGGTACCAGAAACTGTAGAACTTATTATACATGACTGCGAGGCACTGGTCCGCAGAAGGTATAATATCTACGGGCAAACACAAACAGACCCGGAAACCATCAAGACTCGACCATTTTCAGACCTGTAACACCTTGTCAGTGACACAGGAATACTAAAATGGACAAGTGTAAACTAAAAACTAAAAAAAACAGGGTAAGCACAATAAGCCCAGGAGGCTGCAGTGCATTCGGAGTATTCCATACAGACGAGCCCTAAGAGGAGGGGTTTTAGTCAGACCTATTCCTAGTTGGGATAGGCAGCCCGTGTGGGTTTCCCCGCCTCACCAAAAAAAAAAAGAAAAAAAAAACACTACGTAAGAATGTTATCGTCGATTCGGCGGCTGTTTTGATACTGTAGAAGAACTTATTATCATGCGTCTGAGTGACGCAACACCAATTTATTTATTAAGGGCGCCAGTCATGTTCTCCCCTGTTGTTCCACTCCCAGACAGGTTCAAGATAAGATACAACTCGATAAAATAAGTAATAGGCCAAGGCTGCACTACCGTTGATTATTAACGACGCTCTCTATTGGTTTTTCTCTCTCTAATAAAATTTGGTATTTTTCTCCGACAGGATTTTACTTATTTACCTAATAGTAATGGATTTTAAGCCTAAAAACTTCTGAGATGTTTTCATAAAAAAATCCGTCTCAAGCTTCCATAATAATAATAATTATTTATTTTATTTAATTCAATTTATTTTATTTATTTTATTTTATTTATTTCATTTATTTCAGTTATTTCACTTATTTCGCTTATTTCGCTTATTTCGCATATTTCGATTATTTCACTTATTTCACTTATTTCGTTTATTTCGTTTATTTCGTTTATTTCGTTTATTTATTTATTTATTTATTTATTTATTTATTTATTTTATTTATTTATTTATTTATTTATTTATTTATTGATTCATTGGTTCATTCGTTCTTTCGTTCGTTCGTTCGTTCGTTCGTTCGTTCGTTCGTTCGTTCGTTCGTTCGTTCGTTCGTTCGTTCGTTCGTTCGTTCGTTCGTTCGTTCGTTCGTTCGTTCGTTCGTTCGTTCGTTCGTTCGTTCGTTCGTTCGTTCGTTCGTTCGTTCGTTCGTTCGTTCGTTCGTTCGTTCGTTCGTTCGTTCGTTCGTTCGTTCGTTCGTTCGTTCGTTCTTTCATTCATTCATTCATTTATTTATTTATTTATTTAACGGGATGCCCCCAATAGTACAAAAATACTCAAATAAACATACAAAAATGTATAAACAATTAAATATAACAACACTACTACAAATATAAGATTACATCACATTAACTATTGCACAAATATTTTTTAAGAACATTAAGACTAGTATTAAAAAAATCCAAATTAATTTTATTACAGTTACACATCATTCTATTAATAGTTCATCCCATAAAGTGTTCTGTGATCTTCCAGAACAAAGCTATAGACCATGCGAAGTTGTCTTTGTGGAGTATGAAAGTTTATTAATGCTAACAAATCAGGGCAGTCAATTACACAATTTATAGACTAGGATAACATCGGCATTGTATCTACGTTTTTCAAGACTTTGGATATTTAACTTAGACAATATAAAGTCATATGCCATCATTTCACTTGGTATACCCATTTTAAAAGATATAAAACGTAAAAAACGTTTCTGGATCCTTTCTACTTTATTTACACGTGTTTGAAAATAATAATAATAATAATAAAAGGGGGCGAATATGGACCGACAGCCTCCACGTGGTGCTCCCTGGGCAACAGATAGGGGTGACTCTGCCTGGCTGATGTCGAACGTGGGTCCCACGGATGGGGGGTCGGAGTTGGCAGTGCTGCAAACCATCAAACAGCACTGTCTAGATAGGATTTAAGCACTCATGGTCATCAAAAAATCTTTGGTCAGACGAGCACGGGCCATGGAACAAAACCATCTGTTCCAAATAAGTCCCTCTCGTCTGTTCCAAGACCCACCGCGTGTTGTCGAAAATCTGCCATCTGTTGAAACTGTCGAGGCTTTCTGGAAGGGAATCTACGAGACTACGAGTCCATTCGACAGCGGCACTCCAGCGATAGCACGCTTCGAGGAGCTCTGCAACACTCTGTTGAGAGAGCAAGACGGTGTGTCCGGCGATCAGTACCGAGGAAGTTCAACAAGCATTTGTTGGAACTAAGAACTTCGCTGCTCCGGGTCCAGATGGCATAAACAAATTCCCTTCCATCCACCGTCATCTGGCCCGAGTTTTCAACTCATGGTTGAACGAGGGGCAGTCGATTCCGGACTGGTTTGCCGAGGGGCGTACTGTACTGATCCCCAAAAAGGGAGATCTGTCCAACCCGAAGAATTATGGAGCGATCACCTGCCTCAATTCCTGCTACACGTATCGTGTATGCCAGGACATTGAGGTCAGTTGAGCCGGTCTACCGACAGATACACAAACAGCGTGGTGGCAAGAAAGGTGTGGCAGGCTGCAAAGAAAACCTAATGATAGACCCGCTGTATTACACAGGATTCTGTGTAATACAAGCGTAATCTATCAATGGCGTAGATTGATTACCGCAAGGCATTTGATACAACATCCCATGCACTATTATTACAATTGCTGCAATGCCTTGTGGTACCTTCCCCACTGGTGAGATGCATCGAACAACTGATGCCACTCTGGAGAACCCGCTTCACTATAACATCTGGTGCTCAGCGGGTATCAACAGAGTTGGTAACTTTTAGGAGAGGAGTTTTCCAGGGTGACTCCCCGAGTACTCTCCTATTTTACGTCTCACTGCTGCCATTATCTGTCAGGCTCCGCCAAATCCGCGGATACCAATGTGGTCCACCCAGCAATCGTAGGCATAAGGTCACCCATCTATTTTATATGGATGACCTAAAACTTTATGCCTTCGGAGAGTGCGAACTCCAAAACTCTCTAAGGGTGGTCCAAATTAAGGATACTCTCCGCGGCAAGTACAGACACCAGCTCCGAAAGATTTGGTCTTCCGAACTTTCGGGGAAGAACAAGGTGTCTGCAACTAATATGCTTGCCATTCCGATTCAGCTCTACTCCTTCGGAGTAGTTAAGTGGACACTAGATGAGCTGCGCCAATTAGATAGGGATACCCACAAGATGATGCATGTTCACAGGAGCATCCATCCTAGGTCGTCCGTTCCTCGAGTGTACCTCCCACGCCAACTAGATAGGGATACCCGCAAGATGATGGATGCATGTTCACAGGAGCATCCATCCTAGGTCGTCCGCTCCTCGAGTGTACCTCCCACGCCAACGGGGGTCCAAGGACTCTTGAGTCAGGAGTGTGCGCATGGTAGAGTAGCACTGGGTGTGGCATGCTACGTCCTTAGGAGCTCGAACCCACTCCTGCGGTTTGTGAGAGATCATGAAACTGCAGGAGTTGGCGCATTTTTATTCAAGGCAGCACGTAAGGCCGCAGATGATCTCGGTCTCATATTCGACTTCAGGCGAGGAGGCCGGCGAGGTGCTGAGCTAGAATCAGTAACTGAGCTTGCGCCAAATCGCCTGACAGCCCAAATTAAAGCTGCCGAGCAGAGAAATCTGTTCAGGCAGCACGTCGATAAGCCCATGCATGGTGTATTCTATAACAACATAGAGACACTGGCTTTAAAAACATTGTAAAGGAGTTTTCTCATCCAGAGGGTCATTAATTGATTTGTTATTAACAAATACTGAGGTGACTGCTAAAGTTGTGAAAAAACTCGAATTGGTTCACATTATAATATAACTTTGACTTTAGGTCGACATAATCATAGCAGGGGAAAGTCACAGCAACTTGTAAGTAGGGACAGAAACATTGACTATGAAAAAATTAATCATAAATTGTCCAGAGTGACATGGGATTATAGAGTAAAGGATGTAGACATCGTATATCAACGTTTGTTGGGTACAATACTAGGGGTGTATGACACGGTAGCTCCAAAAAAAGAGTTGAAGATTAAATGTTACTATCAGGAATAGTGGAATGATGTTGTGAAAGGAGCCACACAATGTATGGATGAATGTTATAAAGATTTTGTAAATTTGAAAAATGATGAAAATTGGAGGCGTTATAAACAGGCTAGAAACAATGTGGTCAAAGTAATAAAAAAAGAAAAAAGAAAGTACTATGAAAGAAAGATTGATGTGAATAAGAGAAATCCTCGCGAAATGTAGAAGATATTAAAAAGAATTATCCCCAACGATAAAGCTGTAAATAACATGATCTCGCAAGTAGAATTTGACAGTAATGACATTATTAATAATACAGGAGAAATCCCTAATTTATATAAAAAATAGAAGTATGGAGAATATTAACAAAATTGTTGCGATAGGTCCAGATTTTCCTTTTAGTAGCAGGATAGTTGATGAAAAGTTTCATAGCTTTTCTTTATTAAGTGCTGATGAATTGAAAAGTCTAATTTTTGCTCTGCCCAACAAGAACAGCCCTGACGATGTGAGCATAATATTAATTAAGAATTGTTATGAGAATTTATCAACTCCTTTGTTAAATATGATGAACTTGTCACTTTTGGAAGGTAAAGTACCGATGGATATTAAGGTTACTACCATTATACCTGTTCCAAAGATTCCAAATTCAATAAAAACTAGTGATCTGCGACCAATTAACCTGATAAATGCAATGGGGAAAATTCTTGAAAAAGTAGTCTGTGAACAACTAGTAGCTTTCTTAAAAAATGTTGTTAACAAAAGTTCCTAGTCATAACTTTTTTAGGCGAAAAGGTCTCTTGGAAAAATCTCGTAAAACCAACCGTTATCGAAAAAACTGACTTCAAAATGCATTTCTAATATTTGATGATTTGAAGTATACATTCACTCTACTTTGTTGATTCGAGTACAGTGTTCAATAGAAGCTTGTATATGATTCCTATTGAATGTTTAACTCTATTCAAAAATGTGCTGTTACTATCCGATGACATGGTAAAACAAGCTTTAACTTCGTCGAATCAAAGAATGTTGTCAACAACATTCCTAGTCATAACTTTTTTAGGCGAAAAGGTCTCTTGTAAAAATCTCGTAAACCCAACCGTTACCGAGAAAACTCACTTCAAAATGCATTTTTGCTATTTGATCATTTGAAGGAAACGTTCACTCTACTTTGTTGATTCGAATACAGTGTTCTATAGAAGCTTGTATATGATTCGTACTGAATGTTTAACTCGATTCAAAATTGTGTATTTACTATCCGATGACATGGTAAAACATGCTTTAACTTCGTCGAATCAAAAAATGTTGTTAACAAAAGTTCCTAGTCATGACTTTTCTAGGCGAAAAGGTCTCTTGTAAAAATCTCGTAAACCCAACCGTTACCGAGAAAACTCACTTCAAAATGCATTTTTGCTATTTGATCATTTGAAGTAAACGTTCTCTATACTCTGTTGAATCGAATACAATGATCTATAGAAGCTTGCAAATGATTCGTATTGAATGTTTAACTAGATTCAAAAATGTGCCTTTACTATGCGATGACATTGTAAAACATGCTTTAACTTCGTCGAATCAAAAAATGTCGTTAACAAAAGTTCCTAGTCATGACTTTTCTAGGCGAAAAGGTCTCTTGGAAAAATCTCGTAAAACCAACCGTTATCGAAAAAACTCATTTCAAAATGCATTTCTGTTATTTAATGATTTGAAGTAAACGTTCACTCTACTTTGTTGAATCGAATACAATGATCTATAGAAGCTTGCAAATGATTCGTATTGAATGTTTAACTGAATTAAAAATTGTGCCTTTACTATGCGATGACATTGTAAAACATGCTTTAACCTGGTCGAATCAAAAAATGTTGTTAACAAAAGTTCCTAGTCATAACTTTTTTAGGCGAAAAGGTCTCTTGGAAAAATCTCGTAAAACCAACCGTTATCGAAAAAACTCACTTCAAAATGCATTTTTGCTATTTGATCATTTGAAGTAAACGTTCACTCTACTTTGTTGATTCGAATACAGTGTTCTATAGAAGCTTGTATATGATTCGTATTGAATGATTAACTCGATTAAAAAATGTGCTTTTACTATGTGATGACATGGTAAAACATGCTTTAACTTCGTCGAATCAAAAAATGTTGTTAACAAAAGTTCCTAGTCATAACTTTTTTAGGCGAAAAGGTCTCTTGGGAAAATCTCGTAAAACCCACCGTTATCGAAGAAACTCACTTCAAAATGCATTTTTGCTATTTGATCATTTGAAGGAAACGTTCACTCTACTTTGTTGATTCGAATACAGTGTTCTGTAGAAGCTTGTATATGATTCGTACTGAATGTATAACTCGATTCAAAATTGTGCATTTACTATCCGATGACATGGTAAAACATGCTTTAACTTCGTCGAATCAAAAAATGTTGTTAACAAAAGTTCCTAGTCATGACTTTTCTAGGCGAAAAGGTCTCTTGGGAAAATCTCGTAAAACCCACCGTTATCGAAAAAACTCACTTCAAAATGCATTTTTGCTATTTGATCATTTGAAGGAAACGTTCACTCTACTTTGTTGATTCGAATACAGTGTTCTGTAGAAGCTTGTATATGATTCGTACTGAATGTTTAACTCGATTCAAAATTGTGCATCCGATGACATGGTAAAACATGCTTTAACTTCGTCGAATCAAAAAATGTTGTTAACAATAGTTCCTAGTCATGACTTTTCTACTCGAAAAGGTCTCTTGGGAAAATCTCGTAAAACCCACCGTTATCGAAAAAACTCACTTCAAATTGCATTTTTGCTATTTGATCATTTGAAGGAAACGTTCACTCTACTTTGTTGATTCGAATACAGTGTTCTGTAAAAGCTTGTATATGATTCGTACTGAATGTTTAACTCGATTCAAAATTGTGCATTTACTATCACATGATAAAACATGCTTTAACTTCGTCGAATCAAAAAATGCTGTTAACAAAAGTTCCTAGTCATAACTTTTTTAGGCGAAAAGGTCTCTTGTAAAAATCTCGTAAACCCAGCCGTTACCGAGAAAACTCACTTCAAAATGCATTTTTGCTATTTGATCATTTGAAGTAAACGTTCTGTATACTTTGTTGAATCGAATACAATGATCTATAGAAGCTTGCAAATGATTCGTATTGAATGTTTAACTGGATTCAAAATTGTGCATTTACTATCCGATGACATGGTAAAACATGCTTAAACTTCGTCGAATCAATAAATGTTGTTAACAAAAGTTCCCAGTCATGACTTTTCTATTCGAAAAGGTCTGTTGGGAAAATCTCGTAAAACCCACCGTTATCGAAAAAACTCACTTCAAATTGCATTTTTGCTATTTGATCATTTGAAGGAAACGTTCACTCTACTTTGTTGATTCGAATACAGTGTTCTGTAGAAGCTTGTATACGATTCGTACTGAATGTTTAACTCGATTCAAAATTGTGCATTTACTATCCGATGACACGGTAAAACATGCTTCAACTTCGTCGAATCAAAAAATGTTGTTAACAAAAGTTCCTAGTCATGACTTTTCCACTCGAAAAGGTCTCTTGGGAAAATCTCGTAAAACCCACCATTATCGAGAAAACTCACTTCAAAATACATTACTGATATTTGATGATTTGAAGTAAAAGTTCACTCTACTTTGTTGAATCGAATACAATGATCTATACAAGCTTGTAAATGATTCGTATTGAATGATTAACTCGATTAAAAAATGAGCTTTTACTATGCGATGACATGGTAAAACATGCTTTAACTTCGTCGAATCAAAAAATGTTGTTAACAAAAGTTCCTAGTTATGACTTTTCTAGGCGAAAAGGTCTCTAGGGAAAATCTCGTAAAACCCACCGTTATCGAAAAAACTCACTTCAAAATGTATTTTTGCTATTTGATCACTTGAAGGAAACGTTCACTCTACTTTGTTGAATCGAATACAATGATCTATAGAGGTTTCTAAATGATTCGTATTGAATGCTTAACTCGAATCAAAATTATGCATTTACTATTCGATAACATGATAAAACAAGCTTTAACTTCGTCGAATCAAAAAATGTTGTTAACAAAAGTTCCTAGTCATGACTTTTCTAGGCGAAAAGGTCTCTTGGAAAAATCTCCTAAAACCAACCGTTATCGAAAAAACTCACTTCAAAATGCATTTCTGATATTTGATGATTTGAAGTAAACGTTCACTCTACTCTTTTGAGTCGAATACAACGTTCTATGGATGCTTGTAAATGATTCGTATTGAATGTTTAAACATTCAATACGAATCATTTACAAGCATCCATAGAACGATGTATTCGATTCAAAATGGTGCCTTTACTATGCGATGACATTGTAAAACATGCTTTAACTTCGTCGAATCAAAAAATGTTGTTAACAAAAATTCCTAGTCATGACTTTTCTAGGCGAAAAGACGTCTTGGGAAAATCTCGTAAAACCCACCGTTATCGAAAAAACTCACTTCAAAATGCATTTTTGCTATTTGATCACTTGAAGGAAACGTTCACTCTACTTTGTTGAATCGAATACAATGATCTATAGAAGTTTCTAAATGATTCGTATTGAATGATTAACTCGAATCAAAAATGTGTGTGTTTCGATAACAATGGGTTTTACGAGATTTTCTCCAAGAGACCTTTTCGCCTAGAAAACTCATGACTAGGAACTTTTGTTAACAACATTTTTTGATTCGACGAAGTTAAAGCATGTTTTACCATGACATCGCATAGTAAAAGCACATTTTTGATTCGAGTTAATCATTCAATACGAATCATTTAGAAACTTCTATAGATCATTGTATTCGATTCAACAAAGTAGAGTGAACGTTTCCTTCAAGTGATCAAATAGCAAAAATGCATTTTGAAGTGAGTTTTTTCGATAACGGTGGGTTTTACGAGATTTTCCCAAGAGACCTTTTCGCCTAGAAAAGTCGTGACTAGGAACTTTTGCTAACAACATTTTTTGATTCGACGAAGTTAAAGCATGTTTTACAATGTCATCGCATAGTAAAGGCACAATTTTGAATCGAGTCAAACATTCAATACGAATCATTTACAAGCATCCATAGAACGTTGTATTCGACTCAACAAAGTAGAATGAACGTTTACTTCAAATCATCAAATATCAGAAATGCATTTTGAAGTGAGTTTTTTCGATAACTGTTGGTTTTAGGAGATTTTTCCAAGAGACCTTTTCGCCTAGAAAAGTCATGACTTAACAACATTTTTTAATGTCATGAAACGTCGAGATTTTAAGTTTGAGCAAAAAAAATTTTAAAAATTTTTATTGTTCAAATAGGCTTAGAATGTCATGAAACGTCGAGATTTTAAGAGTATGATTTGCGGTAGGACACATATTTTCATTGATATATATGAAAAAGTTATATACGGGTGGGCGTGCACCTTTGACCAATGAAATATGCCCAAAGGCGGAGATAAACAGATTGTGTAACATAAGAGAAATAGTTCAAATATATTTCTGTCGTACAGAGTCGAATTCGCGTTGGGTGCACAAGAATTTTTATTTAAAGTAATTTGAGTAGGAAAACTGAATGCGGTTGTAGTGATTCCTTAGGCAGTGGTTTTTAATTAAAAGAAAAAACTATCTGTAGGTACATAATGTATATTTACAGTGTACAGGGTGTCCTAGTTAACGCGTTATGTCCGATTTTCTCTGTAGTTTTTGAGATAAGTATTTTTTTTTCCGGGGAATCGATGCCGCTAAGAAACATATAATTGAACATCAAAGAAGAATTGATCGTATTATAATAATTATTTATTTTATTTAATTCAATTTATTTTATTTATTTTATTTTATTTATTTCATTTATTTCATTTATTTCATTTATTTCATTTATTTCATTTATTTCAGTTATTTCGCTTATTTCGCTTATTTCGCTTATTTCGCTTATTTCACTTATTTCACTTATTTCGTTTATTTCGTTTATTTCGTTTATTTCTTTATTTATTTATTTATTTATTGATTTATTTATTTATTTATTTATTTATTTATTTATTTATTTATTTATTTATTTATTTATTTATTCATTGATTCATTGATTCTTTCGTTCGTTCGTTCGTTCGTTCGTTCGTTCGTTCGTTCGTTCGTTCGCTCGCTCGCTCGGTCGTTCGTTCGTTCGTTCGTTCGTTCGTCCGTTCGTTCGTTCGTTCGTTCGTTCGTTCTTTCATTCATTCATTCATTCATTCATTCATTCATTCATTCATTCATTCATTCATTCATTCACTCACTCACTCAGTCATTCATTCATTCATTCATTCATTCATTCATTTATTTATTTATTTATTTATTTATTTATTTAACGGGATCCCCAATAGTACAAAAATACTCAAATAAACATACAAAAATGTATAAACAATTAAATATAACAACACTACTACAAATATAAGATTACATCACATTAACTATTGCACAAATATTTTTTAAGAACATTAAGACTAGTATTAAAAAAATCCAAATTAATTTTATTACAGTTACACATCATTCTATTAATAGTTCATCCCATAAAGTGTTCTGTGATCTTCCAGAACAAAGCTATAGACCATGCGAAGTTGTCTTTGTGGAGTATGAAAGTTTATTAATGCTAACAAATCAGGGCAGTCAATTACACAATTTATAGACTAGGATAACATCGGCATTGTATCTACGTTTTTCAAGACTTTGGATATTTAACTTAGACAATACAGTGTCAGAAAATGTTTCATTTGGGTCGGCAATGAAAGCAAGCGAGAGCGAAGCAACTAGGCTATTCCTTTTTATCGTATAACACATCCTACCCGTGCCACCTGCTTTCCCCACCACATGTACGTGGACAGCTGCAGCTCTGTCTGCGGGAAATGTAAATAATTATTTGACTCGTTTTGAAAGTATATCGAGTTAAATAATTTTAGTTATTAAAGCATGTACTAATATTACCTACACTGAACAGAGCCAACTACATCCTTCCTTTGAATAAATGGCACTGAAATTTTTTAATAGCAATGATGTACGTGTTTTCTTATAATAGCACGTCATTATTTGCTCCCTCTACTAGAGCACTGGTACACGCCTTTATTGTAGGCGGTCTGTCAGGCCGTTGATACTATGCCTGCCACCCAAATCCAAAATCTTCCGATACTGTATAAAGTCATATGCCATCATTTCTCTTGGTATACCCATTTTAAAAGATATAAAACGTAAAAAACGTTTCTGGACCCTTTGTAATGATGTGTAAGTAACAGGAGAAAAATAATATTTCTTTCGTTATCAGTCCTTTATATGTTATAAAACGAGTACATCATACCACTTTAATAAAAACTACAGAAATATGCCTGTTATATTTGACAAAGCACGGCTGTTAATATGAATAACGAACGTACCATCAAGGCCTGAATAAAGTAGCTATTTTTACTTACCTTATTTATTATAATTATAATGATCTGGACATAGTAATTATCAAATTTTTATCACTAATTACATACGGCATCACCACGAGATGACCGGCGTGACACATAACCATACACCATACATAAGAACTCTCAGATAAACAAAGAAATATATTTCTTTGTTTATCTGAGTAAGAACTACACCCAAGACCTAAAGATTACTTTTTTGACAGAACACAGAAGAAAACTTTTTTAGTCCGAAAAATTTTTCGATGAGCGGGGGGAAAAATCCAAAAAATTTTTTTTTATCATTACGATCACCGTAGGTCGGGCGAAACTTATTCCAGGACGGGCGTCGCCCGTCCTGCACACCCCCCCCAGCTACAGGCCTGCACCAAAATTTGAAGTTAATCAAGCATCAATTAACGGGTATACGGGGGTGTTGCGATCTTAAGTGGGTCACACTATATATACTTCCACTGGATTGTGGAAATAAAACAAAGTTTAATATGGTAAAACACCCCAAAAACTATCTAAAAATAATATAACTATCGTAAAAAAGTTTTTAACACTTTTATCTTTTAGGGTGTGATAGAAAAGAGCATTTCCAATATTGCATAATTTTGATTTATTGAAAAACAGGGGATAAGAGGGTGAAACACCTCAAAACCATCTAGAAATAATATAACTATTGTAAAAAAATTTTAACGCTTCCATATATTTTGGGGGGTGATAGAAAAGAACATTTCTAATACTGCATAATTTTTATTTAACGAAAAACGGGGTTTAAGAAGGTAAAAAAAAAAAAACTATCTAAAAATAATATAACTATTGTAAAAAAGTTTTTAACACTTTCAACTTGGGGTGTGATAGAAAACTATCCAATATTGCATAATTACTTCCTCATCCAGTGGAAGTATAGTAACGACAAAAAAATTTTTTAAAATTTTTATTTTTCAAGTAGGCTTAGAAGGTCATGAAACGTCGAGATTTTAAGTTTGAGCGAAAAAAAATTTGTCTGTCTGTCTACCGGTCTGTAACTTTCTTTTTGTGCACACGTTTACTCTGGAACCGTTTGAGATATTGACTTGAAATTTGGTACACATATGTACTTTAACGAGATCTAGAACTAGATTATATTCTCATCTTGTTCCGTCGAGGGGTTGGGGGGTAAATTGGCGTAAATTTGGAGTAAATAGATAAACTAAGCAGATAAGAGTTCATAAAACTGATATTTAGTATAGATCCCAGATAGCATTTATTATTCCACGAATGTACATTTTGCATTCCCAATGTTCTAATTGCATTCTGTACTTGCCATGTATGTTCCCTTAACATTCCCATATAAATAATATTTTCACATATACAATATGATTATACATACGATATGAATGGAACATACAGAAAAGTTTATGTTCACAGTCGCATATACTATGTACACGTATCAGGGAACATTCTTCGTATATGTGTTCATGTACATCGTATAAACATTCGTCAATGATTTTATCTGTATAGTACAGGTATATTTTTTGTAGAAATATTTGGATCGATATCAAAAGTTCAGCACTTTTAACGCCAACGCTCATTGGTTCGATTCTTGAACTAATAAAAATAAACCTGCATCACAAGTGATGAGGCAACAATGCTAGTTTTATAGTATCTATCTACCTACCTACAAAAATAATAATTATGATATTTCTCTATCTATATAGATTTGGTTTAAGTACATTTATAATCATCCCCTGTGCGGTGTATGATGTTTTATAAATTTTAAATCGTTCTTCAAAATTATATAATATATGAAACATGTTTTAAATTTTGAATCCAAAATTTAGATTTGTGATCGAATATTAAATAATAATGAATATGAAATATTAAATAATAAAGAATGAAATATTAAATAATAATGAATAATAACCCTTTTTTAATTTATGTACTGTGTTCAATTAATTAGTAACTATCTCGGTAACTATCGGCATTTCTTAAGCAGGTAGTTCAGTCTTAGAATGGTTATTTAATTACATTTTAATCATTTTATCTTTTATATTTAAATTTCCGTTTTCCATGTCATTACAATCCCTTGTAGAATTTTTTAAATGCGCGCCATGGTCCTTAGGTTAGTGCGCATGCTCATCGTGCTGTGCTGTCAAATGTCGATTTCAGTTTGTGTTTTCCCGTGATTTATTATTATAATTATTCCAAGTCCAAGTATACATTAATTGCATTGCAGTAAGTATACAATATAACTACCACCTCCGATTAAAGAACGATATAAGTTCTTCAATCGGAGACTACCACACAGTTTTGTTGTCATTTGCAGATATTTTATATTTAGACACTAAAGTTTAATGCGTATCCTTTTGTACATATTATACTAAGCATACTACCTATATTAGTTATAATAATTACGGCGTTTGTAGGTATCGATTTTTGGAAAAAAAACTGAGGTGGTCTTTGTAATGGTCTCGCTCCACGAAAAGGAAGCTTGATATAGTCACCATTCAAACGGAAACAATTTGACTGATCATTGAAAAACAGGAGAAAACCCACGTGGACACTTTACGGGGTGTTTAAATCTTATTTTCAAGAAGGTAGGTTCGATCTATTTCAATATTAAGGAGCTTTTGTTTATTCAAATCACGACCATTGGATTTTATTACAACGTACGAGTTGTCATAGTTATTTATTTGTAGTAATTTGTTTTATACGTATTTCAGAGGATTATAGAAGAGCTGCAATTAATTGAAAAGGGCAGAGATCACATCTGATGTACAGAGTGAACAAAAACAAATCAAAGGACTATGTACAAAAAGCACGTTATTCCTCCCATCAGATGAACATAATGATATCGAAGAACACATTGGAAGCCGTCAACTTCCCAAGAAATTTTGTCCTTACTAGAAGTTGAAAGAAGAAATGTTCTTTTAATAACCCTGGTAGGCATTTAAAATCAGTACCTGAAATTTCGAACGTTCACTTGAACGAATTTCATATGAAAAAGAGAAATTAATAAAACCCACACTTCGATTTAGGTGTAAAAACTTAAGTATTGTGGATATTTATTGTCAGCAAATGTGGCAATGAAGTGTTTATGCCTAAATCGATGTGTGGTTTTTATTAACTTTTCTTTTCCATCTAAAATTCATTCAAGTGAACGTTCGAAACTTCAGGTAGATTTAAAATCGCAAGCATAAATATTTCCAAATTCCTAAAAAATACCTCTGTTTTGTAGGTAAAGGACACCGCACAAAACAAATGAAATAGAGGGCACAGTCAAATGGGCTGAAAATGGCCCGTTTGAAAGGTCAAAGATCAGGAATATCGGTATCCACTAATGTCATAGTTGAGAGTATTATGTGACAACGAGTTGTTTAATGTTGTTATTCATATTCATACGACTGGAAATGCCGCAGGTTTCATGAATGAGGTGGTGATTTTTTTTAAGGTCATATGCTTACTTTAAAGTGAGGGTGTGCGCGTGTGTGTGTAGTGGGGGGGAGGGGTTGGTTAGCGTGCGTGAGAGAGTGAAAGTGTGTTCCTATCAAAGAGTTCTATAAATAGAGGATTCAAGCTAGATATGCGTAATGTATAAGCAGTGGACAGCGCGCAAACGGTGTGAGCATTCTCATCTTTCTCACACAGTTCGTTCTCTCTTTGTCGCATAGTACATGAGGGGCTGTGTTGCTTTGTAAAACAGAGTGGAGAGCAAAGGAGAGGGTACGAGGTGTGCGACAAGGACAAGGATGCTCGCGCTGTCCAGCAAATCAACGGCTTGTCTCCTTTAGTCAGTGCAAACACATTAGAATAACAACGTTAAACAAATCCTCGTCATAATATGATACTCTCAACTATGACAGCGGGTACCGATATTCCTGATAGGTTTGACATTTCATATCTCAAAAACTGGCAATTTTCAGATATTGTGCCCATAAAAACTTTTGATCAGAATATTATTAAGTACAGCATACTACATTTTCAGCCCATTTGACTGTACCTTCTTTTCCATTTATTTTGTGCCTGCCGTGTCCTTTATGATAATATCAATTTCTTTAATTTATGTTTGATCAGTTTTGTTTTTTCTGCAAGATCTTTGTAAGATGTTTTTATGTTTTTCAACTTTATCATGGCCAGTTTTTAAAGAGAAATAAGTACCCATTCAAATATAATACAATGTATTTTCTTTTATAGATGGACGTGTATTTCCTCTAGACAGGAAGGAAATACCTTCTCCTAAAAATTGGAAAAGCCAAAAGAAAGTATTCAGCCAATAGGATCAATTACAGATGATGTGTTGAGAATGAAAAGTAGACTTTCGCAATTACAAGTATCACCATCGGCAACACCTGGACACTGGTTTTGAAAATGTAAGCCCTCCAATTTTTACTATTTTTTACTTACTGACAAAAAATTCCTTATAATAAAATATAACAGTTCATAAGTTGCAAAGAAAATTTTTGTGTTAAAAAAAATCTCAATTGAAATTTTTGTCAATTGTTTTATTATTACAATTCATTTTTGTATCAAAAAATAAAAATATATTTAAAGTAACACAACTGTTTTATTTATACCTCTTCCTATTTTATAATTTAAGATGCATACTTAATTGTTACAATAATGTAAAGTAATTAATAAAATAAAATCGTGTTTTGTTCTTGGCAATTTAAAACACGATTTGAAATAGATAAAACTTTAAGGTAATGTAATATGATCATCGGATTTTTTCATAAATAACACGTTAAATATGATTTTTAAGCTGAAGTTTTAGAGTGATAAATGTTTGATGCATTTTAAAATGGTTTTTAACAGACCTTATTAACGTAAAACTATTTTTTTACATATATTCTTGGACCTTTATAAAGTATTGTTATAGCAAATACAGTTTTTTTAAGTTTATTTAGCATTTGTGTGCTCCATTCAATAAAATTTGATGAATAAAACATTTGACTTTAGTTGAAAACTAATGGTAAAAACAAATTTTCTGTGCATATATTCCACATTTACTTACATAATGTTCTTCACAAGAAATGTGAAATGTGGAAAATAGAATAAGTACCTAATAATTGACTGTAACAATTAAACTTTAAAATTGGATATTGGATTTATTATATGCAAGTACTTCACTCATATCATGTATTCTCTTGAGTTTAATTATAATTATATTACTTCACTCATATCATGTATTCTCTTGAGTTTAATTATAATAATTTATTATTTGCTGTAATCATAGATGAGTCGCTGTGTCATACTGAACATATTCAGAATGAAGCAGCGACTCATCAATGATTACAATAAGTAATAAATTATTATAATAATTAAACTCTGAAAATACATGACATGAGTTAAGTACTTATAGCTGCCACTGCCACTGATACATAATGTTCATTCCTACAATATACATGCATCATAGATTTATGATCCATGTGTAACATACCAGGCACCTACGGTTTAATTCCTACGAAGGTAGTACTCATATACCGTGAACATGCAGTGTACATTGTGAATGTAGGATGGACCTTCCTCCTATATACCTCATGTATCTATCAGTATATCAATATACGTTTCTGGTTCATATCAAGTTCCGTTTTGGTTTATGGGTACGTTGTAGGAATCTTACTCGTATATCGAGAGGCTGTCATCTGTACGTCTCTCTGACATTCAGATTATCTACACGGAATACAAAATGAATATTCATTCTTAGTTCCATGGTACATAAAGTACGTTCCGAGCACATGCTCTGAATGTAAAAATGCTATCTGGGACAAGTGAAGCTAAGGTCTCAAAAAAAATTTTGGCATTAGCCACCCCCATTACCACCCACACCATTATTAAAGGGGATGAAAAACAATGTGATTTAGTGTGTGTACAAGAACCAGAAACCTCAAAATATTTTTTTACTTTATCCACTACCACCCCCCATCACCACCCCCACCCCACTACAGATGTGGGGTATCGTTTTATGGGTTTTTGGGGTAGATGATTTCAAATATTAAAGTATTAAAGTTCCGTAAACAATTATTTCCACATACAATTTTTTTTCGTTGTGAGTGACTTGAATAGAAAAGAAGGTGAAACGCCCCAAAAACCATCTAAAAATAATATAACTATTGTAGAATTTTTTAACGCTTCCATATTTTGGGGGTGATAGAAAAGGATATTTTCAAGATAGCGTAATTGGGATTTAATAAAAAAAACAGAGTTTAAGAGGGTGAAACACCCCAGAAACCATTTAGGTTTTAATAACATGATAAGTTGCTTATAAGTTTGTAACCAACAGTTTAGATGACTCCAGGATATTTTCAATGAATATAATAACATCTTGCTGTATTAAAATGATATGTAATAGGGTATCATCAATTAACTACTAACACTACGTAAGAACATTCCAGGAAATCGACATGGGAAAACACTTATCAATGGACCATGTTCAAAACAAACTGAGGAACTGCTCACAAGGAACGCCTCATAACAGGTCTTCTGACGGGACACTTTCCCGTCAAGAAGTACCTGCATTTAATTGGAAAGTTTGCTGGCGACCTTAACTGCAGACTGTGCGGTAAGGTACCAGAAACTGTAGTTATTATACATGACTGCGAGGCACTGGTCCGCAGAAGGTATAATATCTACGGGCAAACACAAACAGACCCGGAAACCATCAAGACTCGTCCATTTTCAGACCTGTAACACCTTGTCAGTGACCAGGAATACTAAAATGGACAAGTGTAAACTAAAAACTAAAAAAAAACAGGGTAAGCACAATAAGCCCAGGAGGCTGCAGTGCATTCGGAGTATTCCATACAGACGAGCCCCAAGAGGAGGGGTTTTAGTCAGTTGGAGCCTGACACTCAGACCTATTCCTAGTTGGGATAGGCAGCCCGTGTGGGTTTCCACGCCTCACCAAAAAAAAAAAGAAAAAAAAAACACTACGTAAGAAAGTTATCGTCGATTCGGCGGCTGTTTTGATACTGTAGAAGAACTTATTATCATGCGTCTGAGTGACGCAACACCAATTTATTTATTAAGGGCGCCAGTCACGTTCTCCCCTGTTGTTCCACTCCCAGACAGGTTCAAGATAAGATACAACTCGATAGAATAAGTAATAGGCCAAGGCTGCACTACCGTTGATTATTAACGACGCTCTCTATTGGTTTTTCTCTCTCTAATAAAATTTGGTATTTTTCTCCGACAGGATTTTACTTATTTACCTAATAGTAATGGATTTTAAGCCTAAAAACTTCTGAGATGTTTTCATAAAAAAATCCGTCTCAAGCTTCCATAATAATAATAATTATTTATTTTATTTAATTCAATTTATTTTATTTATTTTATTTTATTTATTTCATTTATTTCATTTATTTCAGTTATTTCACTTATTTCGCTTATTTCGCTTATTTCGCTTATTTCGCTTATTTCGCATATTTCGATTATTTCACTTATTTCACTTATTTCGTTTATTTCGTTTATTTATTTATTTATTTATTTATTTATTTATTTATTTATTTATTTATTTATTTATTTATTTATTTATTTATTTATTTATTTATTTATTTATTTATTTATTTATTTATTTATTTATTTATTTATTTATTTATTTATTTATTTATTTATTTATTTATTTATTTATTTATTTATTTATTTATTTATTTATTTATTTATTGATTCATTGATTCATTCGTTCATTCGTTCTTTCGTTCTTTCGTTCGTTCGTTCGTTCGTTCGTTCGTTCGTTCGTTCGTTCGTTCGTTCGTTCTTTCGTTCGTTCGTTCGTTCGTTCGTTCGTTCGTTCGTTCGTTCGTTCGTTCCTTCGTTCGTTCGTTCCTTCGTTCGTTCGTTCGTTCGTTCGTTCGTTCGTTCGTTCGTTCGTTCGTTCGTTCGTTCGTTCGTTCGTTCGTTCGTTCGTTCGTTCGTTCGTTCGTTCGTTCGTTCGTTCTTTCTTTCGTTCGTTCGTTCGTTCGTTCGTTCGTTCGTTCGTTCGTTCGTTCGTTCGTTCGTTCGTTCGTTCGTTCGTTCTTTCATTCATTCATTCATTCATTCATTCATTTATTTATTTATTTAACGGGATGCCCCCAATAGTACAAAAATACTCAAATAAACATACAAAAATGTATAAACAATTAAATATAACAACACTACTACAAATATAAGATTACATCACATTAACTATTGCACAAATATTTTTTAAGAACATTAAGACTAGTATTAAAAAAATCCAAATTAATTTTATTACAGTTACACATCATTCTATTAATAGTTCATCCCATAAAGTGTTCTGTGATCTTCCAGAACAAAGCTATAGACCATGCGAAGTTGTCTTTGTGGAGTATGAAAGTTTATTAATGCTAACAAATCAGGGCAGTCAATTACACAATTTATAGACTAGGATAACATCGGCATTGTATCTACGTTTTTCAAGACTTTGGATATTTAACTTAGACAATATAAAGTCATATGCCATCATTTCACTTGGTATACCCATTTTAAAAGATATAAAACGTAAAAAACGTTTCTGGACCCTTTCTACTTTATTTACACGTGTTTGAAAATAATAATAATAATAATAAAAGGGGGCGAATATGGACCGACAGCCTCCACGTGGTGCTCCCTGGGCAACAGATAGGGGTGACTCTGCCTGGCTGATGTCGAACGTGGGTCCCACGGATGGGGGTCGGAGTTGGCAGTGCTGCAAACCATCAAACAGCACTGTCTAGATAGGATTTAAGCACTCATGGTCATCAAAAAATCTTTGGTCAGACGAGCACGGGCCATGGAACAAAACCATCTGTTCCAAATAAGTCCCTCTCGTCTGTTCCAAGACCCACCGCGTGTTGTCGAAAATCTGCCATCTGTTGAAACTGTCGAGGCTTTCTGGAAGGGAATCTACGAGACTACGAGTCCATTCGACAGCGGCACTCCAGCGATAGCACGCTTCGAGGAGCTCTGCAACACTCTGTTGAGAGAGCAAGACGGTGTGTCCGGCGATCAGTACCGAGGAAGTTCAACAAGCATTTGTTGGAACTAAGAACTTCGCTGCTCCGGGTCCAGATGGCATAAACAAATTCCCTTCCATCCACCGTCATCTGGCCCGAGTTTTCAACTCATGGTTGAACGAGGGGCAGTCGATTCCGGACTGGTTTGCCGAGGGGCGTACTGTACTGATCCCCAAAAAGGGAGATCTGTCCAACCCGAAGAATTATGGAGCGATCACCTGCCTCAATTCCTGCTACACGTATCGTGTATGCCAGGACATTGAGGTCAGTTGAGCCGGTCTACCGACAGATACACAAACAGCGTGGTGGCAAGAAAGGTGTGGCAGGCTGCAAAGAAAACCTAATGATAGACCCGCTGTATTACACAGGATTCTGTGTAATACAAGCGTAATCTATCAATGGCGTAGATTGATTACCGCAAGGCATTTGATACAACATCCCATGCACTATTATTACAATTGCTGCAATGCCTTGTGGTACCTTCCCCACTGGTGAGATGCATCGAACAACTGATGCCACTCTGGAGAACCCGCTTCACTATAACATCTGGTGCTCAGCGGGTATCAACAGAGTTGGTAACTTTTAGGAGAGGAGTTTTCCAGGGTGACTCCCCGAGTACTCTCCTATTTTACGTCTCACTGCTGCCATTATCTGTCAGGCTCCGCCAAATCCGCGGATACCAATGTGGTCCACCCAGCAATCGTAGGCATAAGGTCACCCATCTATTTTATATGGATGACCTAAAACTTTATGCCTTCGGAGAGTGCGAACTCCAAAACTCTCTAAGGGTGGTCCAAATTAAGGATACTCTCCGCGGCAAGTACAGACACCAGCTCCGAAAGATTTGGTCTTCCGAACTTTCGGGGAAGAACAAGGTGTCTGCAACTAATATGCTTGCCGTTCCGATTCAGCTCTACTCCTTCGGAGTAGTTAAGTGGACACTAGATGAGCTGCGCCAATTAGATAGGGATACCCACAAGATGATGCATGTTCACAGGAGCATCCATCCTAGGTCGTCCGTTCCTCGAGTGTACCTCCCACGCCAACTAGATAGGGATACCCGCAAGATGATGGATGCATGTTCACAGGAGCATCCATCCTAGGTCGTCCGCTCCTCGAGTGTACCTCCCACGCCAACGGGGGTCCAAGGACTCTTGAGTCAGGAGTGTGCGCATGGTAGAGTAGCACTGGGTGTGGCATGCTACGTCCTTAGGAGCTCGAACCCACTCCTGCGGTTTGTGAGAGATCATGAAACTGCAGGAGTTGGCGCATTTTTATTCAAGGCAGCACGTAAGGCCGCAGATGATCTCGGTCTCATATTCGACTTCAGGCGAGGAGGCCGGCGAGGTGCTGAGCTAGAATCAGTAACTGAGCTTGCGCCAAATCGCCTGACAGCCCAAATTAAAGCTGCCGAGCAGAGAAATCTGTTCAGGCAGCACGTCGATAAGCCCATGCATGGTGTATTCTATAACAACATAGAGACACTGGCTTTAAAAACATTGTAAAGGAGTTTTCTCATCCAGAGGGTCATTAATTGATTTGTTATTAACAAATACTGAGGTGACTGCTAAAGTTGTGAAAAAACTCGAATTGGTTCACATTATAATATAACTTTGACTTTAGGTCGACATAATCATAGCAGGGGAAAGTCACAGCAACTTGTAAGTAGGGACAGAAACATTGACTATGAAAAAATTAATCATAAATTGTCCAGAGTGACATGGGATTATAGAGTAAAGGATGTAGACATCGTATATCAACGTTTGTTGGGTACAATACTAGGGGTGTATGACACGGTAGCTCCAAAAAAAGAGTTGAAGATTAAATGTTACTATCAGGAATAGTGGAATGATGTTGTGAAAGGAGCCACACAATGTATGGATGAACGTTATAAAGATTTTGTAAATTTGAAAAATGATGAAAATTGGAGGCGTTATAAACAGGCTAGAAACAATGTGGTCAAAGTAATAAAAAAAGAAAAAAGAAAGTACTATGAAAGAAAGATTGATGTGAATAAGAGAAATCCTCGCGAAATGTGGAAGATATTAAAAAGAATTATCCCCAACGATAAAGCTGTAAATAACATGATCTCGCAAGTAGAATTTGACATTAATGACATTATTAATAATACAGCAGAAATCCCTAATTTATATAAAAAATAGAAGTATGGAGAATATTAACAAAATTGTTGCGATAGGTCCAGATTTTCCTTTTAGTAGCAGGATAGTTGATGAAAAGTTTCATAGCTTTTCTTTATTAAGTGCTGATGAATTGAAAAGTCTAATTTTTGCTCTGCCCAACAAGAACAGCCCTGACGATGTGAGCATAATATTAATTAAGAATTGTTATGAGAATTTATCAACTCCTTTGTTAAATATGATGAACTTGTCACTTTTGGAAGGTAAAGTACCGATGGATATTAAGGTTACTACCATTATACCTGTTCCAAAGATTCCAAATTCAATAAAAACTAGTGATCTGCGACCAATTAACCTGATAAATGCAATGGGGAAAATTCTTGAAAAAGTAGTCTGTGAACAACTAGTAGCTTTCTTAAAAAATGTTGTTAACAAAAGTTCCTAGTCATAACTTTTTTAGGCGAAAAGGTCTCTTGGAAAAATCTCGTAAAACCAACCGTTATCGAAAAAACTGACTTCAAAATGCATTTCTAATATTTGATGATTTGAAGTATACATTCACTCTACTTTGTTGATTCGAGTACAGTGTTCAATAGAAGCTTGTATATGATTCCTATTGAATGTTTAACTCTATTTAAAAATGTGCTGTTACTATCCGATGACATGGTAAAACAAGCTTTAACTTCGTCGAATCAAAGAATGTTGTCAACAACATTCCTAGTCATAACTTTTTTAGGCGAAAAGGTCTCTTGTAAAAATCTCGTAAACCCAACCGTTACCGAGAAAACTCACTTCAAAATGCATTTTTGCTATTTGATCATTTGAAGGAAACGTTCACTCTACTTTGTTGATTCGAATACAGTGTTCTATAGAAGCTTGTATATGATTCGTACTGAATGTTTAACTCGATTCAAAATTGTGTATTTACTATCCGATGACATGGTAAAACATGCTTTAACTTCGTCGAATCAAAAAATGTTGTTAACAAAAGTTCCTAGTCATGACTTTTCTAGGCGAAAAGGTCTCTTGTAAAAATCTCGTAAACCCAACCGTTACCGAGAAAACTCACTTCAAAATGCATTTTTGCTATTTGATCATTTGAAGTAAACGTTCTCTATACTCTGTTGAATCGAATACAATGATCTATAGAAGCTTGCAAATGATTCGTATTGAATGTTTAAATAGATTCAAAAATGTGCCTTTACTATGCGATGACATTGTAAAACATGCTTTAACTTCGTCGAATCAAAAAATGTCGTTAACAAAAGTTCCTAGTCATGACTTTTCTAGGCGAAAAGGTCTCTTGGAAAAATCTCGTAAAACCAACCGTTATCGAAAAAACTCATTTCAAAATGCATTTCTGTTATTTAATGATTTGAAGTAAACGTTCACTCTACTTTGTTGAATCGAATACAATGATCTATAGAAGCTTGCAAATGATTCGTATTGAATGTTTAACTGAATTAAAAATTGTGCCTTTACTATGCGATGACATTGTAAAACATACTTTAACCTGGTCGAATCAAAAAATGTTGTTAACAAAAGTTCCTAGTCATAACTTTTTTAGGCGAAAAGGTCTCTTGGAAAAATCTCGTAAAACCAACCGTTATCGAAAAAACTCACTTCAAAATGCATTTTTGCTATTTGATCATTTGAAGTAAACGTTCACTCTACTTTGTTGATTCGAATACAGTGTTCTATAGAAGCTTGTATATGATTCGTATTGAATGATTAACTCGATTAAAAAATGTGCTTTTACTATGTGATGACATGGTAAAACATGCTTTAACTTCGTCGAATCAAAAAATGTTGTTAACAAAAGTTCCTAGTCATAACTTTTTTAGGCGAAAAGGTCTCTTGGGAAAATCTCGTAAAACCCACCGTTATCGAAGAAACTCACTTCAAAATGCATTTTTGCTATTTGATCATTTGAAGGAAACGTTCACTCTACTTTGTTGATTCGAATACAGTGTTCTGTAGAAGCTTGTATATGATTCGTACTGAATGTATAACTCGATTCAAAATTGTGCATTTACTATCCGATGACATGGTAAAACATGCTTTAACTTCGTCGAATAAAAAAATGTTGTTAACAAAAGTTCCTAGTCATGACTTTTCTAGGCGAAAAGGTCTCTTGGGAAAATCTCGTAAAACCCACCGTTATCGAAAAAACTCACTTCAAAATGCATTTTTGCTATTTGATCATTTGAAGGAAACGTTCACTCTACTTTGTTGATTCGAATACAGTGTTCTGTAGAAGCTTGTATATGATTCGTACTGAATGTTTAACTCGATTCAAAATTGTGCATCCGATGACATGGTAAAACATGCTTTAACTTCGTCGAATCAAAAAATGTTGTTAACAATAGTTCCTAGTCATGACTTTTCTACTCGAAAAGGTCTCTTGGGAAAATCTCGTAAAACCCACCGTTATCGAAAAAACTCACTTCAAATTGCATTTTTGCTATTTGATCATTTGAAGGAAATGTTCACTCTACTTTGTTGATTCGAATACAGTGTTCTGTAAAAGCTTGTATATGATTCGTACTGAATGTTTAACTCGATTCAAAATTGTGCATTTACTATCACATGATAAAACATGCTTTAACTTCGTCGAATCAAAAAATGCTGTTAACAAAAGTTCCTAGTCATAACTTTTTTAGGCGAAAAGGTCTCTTGTAAAAATCTCGTAAACCCAGCCGTTACCGAGAAAACTCACTTCAAAATGCATTTTTGCTATTTGATCATTTGAAGTAAACGTTCTGTATACTTTGTTGAATCGAATACAATGATCTATAGAAGCTTGCAAATGATTCGTATTGAATGTTTAACTGGATTCAAAATTGTGCATTTACTATCCGATGACATGGTAAAACATGCTTAAACTTCGTCGAATCAAAAAATGTTGTTAACAAAAGTTCCCAGTCATGACTTTTCTATTCGAAAAGGTCTGTTGGGAAAATCTCGTAAAACCCACCGTTATTGAAAAAACTCACTTCAAATTGCATTTTTGCTATTTGATCATTTGAAGGAAACGTTCACTCTACTTTGTTGATTCGAATACAGTGTTCTGTAGAAGCTTGTATACGATTCGTACTGAATGTTTAACTCGATTCAAAAAATGTTGTTAACAAAAGTTCCTAGTCATAACTTTTTTAGGCGAAAAGGACTCTTGTAAAAATCTCGTAAACCCAGCCGTTACCGAGAAAACTCACTTCAAAATACATTACTGATATTTGATGATTTGAAGTAAAAGTTCACTCTACTTTGTTGAATCGAATACAATGATCTATACAAGCTTGTAAATGATTCGTATTGAATGATTAACTCGATTAAAAAATGAGCTTTTACTATGCGATGACATGGTAAAACATGCTTTAACTTCGTCGAATCAAAAAATGTTGTTAACAAAAGTTCCTAGTTATGACTTTTCTAGGCGAAAAGGTCTCTAGGGAAAATCTCGTAAAACCCACCGTTATCGAAAAAACTCACTTCAAAATGTATTTTTGCTATTTGATCACTTGAAGGAAACGTTCACTCTACTTTGTTGAATCGAATACAATGATCTATAGAAGTTTCTAAATGATTCGTATTGAATGCTTAACTCGAATCAAAATTATGCATTTACTATTGAATAACATGATAAAACAAGCTTTAACTTCGTCGAATCAAAAAATGTTGTTAACAAAAGTTCCTAGTCATGACTTTTCTAGGCGAAAAGGTCTCTTGGAAAAATCTCCTAAAACCAACCGTTATCGAAAAAACTCACTTCAAAATGCATTTCTGATATTTGATGATTTGAAGTAAACGTTCACTCTACTCTTTTGAGTCGAATACAACGTTCTATGGATGCTTGTAAATGATTCGTATTGAATGTTTAAACATTCAATACGAATCATTTACAAGCATCCATAGAACGATGTATTCGATTCAAAATGGTGCCTTTACTATGCGATGACATTGTAAAACATGCTTTAACTTCGTCGAATCAAAAAATGTTGTTAACAAAAATTCCTAGTCATGACTTTTCTAGGCGAAAAGACGTCTTGGGAAAATCTCGTAAAACCCACCGTTATCGAAAAAACTCACTTCAAAATGCATTTTTGCTATTTGATCACTTGAAGGAAACGTTCACTCTACTTTGTTGAATCGAATACAATGATCTATAGAAGTTTCTAAATGATTCGTATTGAATGATTAACTCGAATCAAAAATGTGTGTGTTTCGATAACAATGGGTTTTACGAGATTTTCTCCAAGAGACCTTTTCGCCTAGAAAACTCATGACTAGGAACTTTTGTTAACAACATTTTTTGATTCGACGAAGTTAAAGCATGTTTTACCATGACATCGCATAGTAAAAGCACATTTTTGATTCGAGTTAATCATTCAATACGAATCATTTAGAAACTTCTATAGATCATTGTATTCGATTCAACAAAGTAGAGTGAACGTTTCCTTCAAGTGATCAAATAGCAAAAATGCATTTTGAAGTGAGTTTTTTCGATAACGGTGGGTTTTACGAGATTTTCCCAAGAGACCTTTTCGCCTAGAAAAGTCGTGACTAGGAACTTTTGCTAACAACATTTTTTGATTCGACGAAGTTAAAGCATGTTTTACAATGTCATCGCATAGTAAAGGCACAATTTTGAATCGAGTCAAACATTCAATACGAATCATTTACAAGCATCCATAGAACGTTGTATTCGACTCAACAAAGTAGAATGAACGTTTACTTCAAATCATCAAATATCAGAAATGCATTTTGAAGTGAGTTTTTTCGATAACTGTTGGTTTTAGGAGATTTTTCCAAGAGACCTTTTCGCCTAGAAAAGTCATGACTTAACAACATTTTTTAATGTCATGAAACGTCGAGATTTTAAGTTTGAGCAAAAAAAATTTTAAAAATTTTTATTGTTCAAATAGGCTTAGAATGTCATGAAACGTCGAGATTTTAAGAGTATGATTTGCGGTAGGACACATATTTTCATTGATATATATGAAAAAGTTATATACGGGTGGGCGTGCACCTTTGACCAATGAAATATGCCCAAAGGCGGAGATAAACAGATTGTGTAACATAAGAGAAATAGTTCAAATATATTTCTGTCGTACAGAGTCGAATTCGCGTTGGGTGCACAAGAATTTTTATTTAAAGTAATTTGAGTAGGAAAACTGAATGCGGTTGTAGTGATTCCTTAGGCAGTGGTTTTTAATTAAAAGAAAAAACTATCTGTAGGTACATAATGTATATTTACAGTGTACAGGGTGTCCTAGTTAACGCGTTATGTCCGATTTTCTCTGTAGTTTTTGAGATAAGTATTTTTTTTTCCGGGGAATCGATGCCGCTAAGAAACATATAATTGAACATCAAAGAAGAATTGATCGTATTATAATAATTATTTATTTTATTTAATTCAATTTATTTTATTTATTTTATTTTATTTATTTCATTTATTTCATTTATTTCATTTATTTCATTTATTTCATTTATTTCATTTATTTCATTTATTTCATTTATTTCAGTTATTTCGCTTATTTCGCTTATTTCGCTTATTTCGCTTATTTCACTTATTTCCCTTATTTCGTTTATTTCGTTTATTTCGTTTATTTCGTTTATTTCTTTATTTATTTATTTATTTATTTATTTATTGATTTATTTATTTATTTATTTATTTATTTATTTATTTATTTATTTATTTATTTATTTATTTATTTATTCATTGATTCATTGATTCTTTCGTTCGTTCGTTCGTTCGTTCGTTCGTTCGTTCGTTCGTTCGTTCGTTCGCTCGCTCGCTCGGTCGTTCGTTCGTTCGTTCGTTCGTTCGTTCGTTCGTTCGTTCTTTCATTCATTCATTCATTCATTCATTCATTCATTCATTCATTCATTCATTCATTCATTCACTCACTCACTCAGTCATTCATTCATTCATTCATTCATTCATTCATTCATTCATTTATTTATTTATTTATTTATTTATTTATTTATTTATTTAACGGGATCCCCAATAGTACAAAAATACTCAAATAAACATACAAAAATGTATAAACAATTAAATATAACAACACTACTACAAATATAAGATTACATCACATTAACTATTGCACAAATATTTTTTAAGAACATTAAGACTAGTATTAAAAAAATCCAAATTAATTTTATTACAGTTACACATCATTCTATTAATAGTTCATCCCATAAAGTGTTCTGTGATCTTCCAGAACAAAGCTATAGACCATGCGAAGTTGTCTTTGTGGAGTATGAAAGTTTATTAATGCTAACAAATCAGGGCAGTCAATTACACAATTTATAGACTAGGATAACATCGGCATTGTATCTACGTTTTTCAAGACTTTGGATATTTAACTTAGACAATATAAAGTCATATGCCATCATTTCTCTTGGTATACCCATTTTAAAAGATATAAAACGTAAAAAACGTTTCTGGACCCTTTGTAATGATGTGTAAGTAACAGGAGAAAAATAATATTTCTTTCGTTATCAGTCCGTTATATGTTATAAAACGAGTACATCATACCACTTTAATAAAAACTACAGAAATATGCCTGTTATATTTGACAAAGCACGGCTGTTAATATGAATAACGAACGTACCATCAAGGCCTGAATAAAGTAGCTATTTTTACTTACCTTATTTATTATAATTATAATGATCTCGACATAGTAATTATCAAATTTTTATCACTAATTACATACGGCATCACCACGAGATGACCGGCGTGACACATAACCATACACCATACATAAGAACTCTCAGATAAACAAAGAAATATATTTCTTTGTTTATCTGAGTAAGAACTACACCCAAGACCTAAAGATTACTTTTTTGACAGAACACAGAAGAAAACTTTTTTAGTCCGAAAAATTTTTCGATGAGCGGGGGGAAAAATCCAAAAAAATTTTTTTTATCATTACGATCACCGTAGGTCGGGCGAAACTTATTCCAGGACGGGCGTCGCCCGTCCTGCACACCCCCCCCAGCTACAGGCCTGCACCAAAATTTGAAGTTAATCAAGCATCAATTAACGGGTATACGGGGGTGTTGCGATCTTAAGTGGGTCACACTATATATACTTCCACTGGATTGTGGAAATAAAACAAAGTTTAATATGGTAAAACACCCCAAAAACTATCTAAAAATAATATAACTATCGTAAAAAAGTTTTTAACACTTTTATCTTTTAGGGTGTGATAGAAAAGAGCATTTCCAATATTGCATAATTTTGATTTATTGAAAAACAGGGGATAAGAGGGTGAAACACCTCAAAACCATCTAGAAATAATATAACTATTGTAAAAAAATTTTAACGCTTCCATATATTTTGGGGGGTGATAGAAAAGAACATTTCTAATACTGCATAATTTTTATTTAACGAAAAACGGGGTTTAAGAAGGTAAAAAAAAAAACTATCTAAAAATAATATAACTATTGTAAAAAAGTTTTTAACACTTTCAACTTGGGGTGTGATAGAAAACTATCCAATATTGCATAATTACTTCCTCATCCAGTGGAAGTATAGTAACGACAAAAAAATTTTTTTAAATTTTTATTTTTCAAGTAGGCTTAGAAGGTCATGAAACGTCGAGATTTTAAGTTTGAGCGAAAAAAAATTTGTCTGTCTGTCTACCGGTCTGTAACTTTCTTTTTGTGCACACGTTTACTCTGGAACCGTTTGAGATATTGACTTGAAATTTGGTACACATATGTACTTTAACGAGATCTAGAACTAGATTATATTCTCATCTTGTTCCGTCGAGGGGTTGAGGGGTAAATTGGCGTAAATTTGGAGTAAATAGGTAAACTAAGCAGATAAGAGTTCATAAAACTGATATTTAGTATAGATCCCAGATAGCATTTATTATTCCACGAATGTACATTTTGCATTCCCAATGTTCTAATTGCATTCTGTACTTGCCATGTATGTTCCCTTAACATTCCCATATAAATAATATTTTCACATATACAATATGATTATACATACGATATGAATGGAACATACAGAAAAGTTTATGTTCACAGTCGCATATACTATGTACACGTATCAGGGAACATTCTTCGTATATGTGTTCATGTACATCGTATAAACATTCGTCAATGATTTTATCTGTATAGTACAGGTATATTTTTTGTAGAAATATTTGGATCGATATCAAAAGTTCAGCACTTTTAACGCCAACGCTGATTGGTTCGATTCTTGAACTAATAAAAATAAACCTGCATCACAAGTGATGAGGCAACAATGCTAGTTTTATAGTATCTATCTACCTACCTACAAAAATAATAATTATGATATTTCTCTATCTATATAGATTTGGTTTAAGTACATTTATAATCATCCCCTGTGCGGTGTATGATGTTTTATAAATTTTAAATCGTTCTTCAAAATTATATAATATATGAAACATGTTTTAAATTTTGAATCCAAAATTTAGATTTGTGATCGAATATTAAATAATAATGAATATGAAATATTAAATAATAAAGAATGAAATATTAAATAATAATGAATAATAACCCTTTTTTAATTTATGTACTGTGTTCAATTAATTAGTAACTATCTCGGTAACTATCGGCATTTCTTAAGCAGGTAGTTCAGTCTTAGAATGGTTATTTAATTACATTTTAATCATTTTATCTTTTATATTTAAATTTCCGTTTTCCATGTCATTACAATCCCTTGTAGAATTTTTTAAATGCGCGCCATGGTCCTTAGGTTAGTGCGCATGCTCATCGTGCTGTGCTGTCAAATGTCGATTTCAGTTTGTGTTTTCCCGTGATTTACTATTATAATTATTCCAAGTCCAAGTATACATTAATTGCATTGCAGTAAGTATACAATATAACTACCACCTCCGATTAAAGAACGATATAAGTTCTTCAATCGGAGACTACCACACAGTTTTGTTGTCATTTGCAGATATTTTATATTTAGACACTAAAGTTTAATGCGTATCCTTTTGTACATATTATACTAAGCATACTACCTATATTAGTTATAATAATTACGGCGTTTGTAGGTATCGATTTTTGGAAAAAAAACTGAGGTGGTCTTTGTAATGGTCTCGCTCCACGAAAAGGAAGCTTGATATAGTCACCATTCAAACGGAAACAATTTGACTGATCATTGAAAAACAGGAGAAAACCCACGTGGACACTTTACGGGGTGTTTAAATCTTATTTTCAAGAAGGTAGGTTCGATCTATTTCAATATTAAGGAGCTTTTGTTTATTCAAATCACGACCATTGGATTTTATTACAACGTACGAGTTGTCATAGGTATTTATTTGTAGTAATTTGTTTTATACGTATTTCAGAGGATTATAGAAGAGCTGCAATTAATTGAAAAGGGCAGAGATCACATCTGATGTACAGAGTGAACAAAAACAAATCAAAGGACTATGTACAAAAAGCACGTTATTCCTCCCATCAGATGAACATAATGATATCGAAGAACACATTGGAAGCCGTCAACTTCCCAAGAAATTTTGTCCTTACTAGAAGTTGAAAGAAGAAATGTTCTTTTAATAACCCTGGTAGGCATTTAAAATCAGTACCTGAAATTTCGAACGTTCACTTGAACGAATTTCATATGAAAAAGAGAAATTAATAAAACCCACACTTCGATTTAGGTGTAAAAACTTAAGTATTGTGGATATTTATTGTCAGCAAATGTGGCAATGAAGTGTTTATGCCTAAATCGATGTGTGGTTTTTATTAACTTTTCTTTTCCATCTAAAATTCATTCAAGTGAACGTTCGAAACTTCAGGTAGATTTAAAATCGCAAGCATAAATATTTCCAAATTCCTAAAAAATACCTCTGTTTTGTAGGTAAAGGACACCGCACAAAACAAATGAAATAGAGGGCACAGTCAAATGGGCTGAAAATGGCCCGTTTGAAAGGTCAAAGATCAGGAATATCGGTATCCACTAATGTCATAGTTGAGAGTATTATGTGACAACGAGTTGTTTAATGTTGTTATTCATATTCATACGACTGGAAATGCCGCAGGTTTCATGAATGAGGTGGTGATTTTTTTTAAGGTCATATGCTTACTTTAAAGTGAGGGTGTGCGCGTGTGTGTGTAGTGGGGGGGAGGGGTTGGTTAGCGTGCGTGAGAGAGTGAAAGTGTGTTCCTATCAAAGAGTTCTATAAATAGAGGATTCAAGCTAGATATGCGTAATGTATAAGCAGTGGACAGCGCGCAAACGGTGTGAGCATTCTCATCTTTCTCACACAGTTCGTTCTCTCTTTGTCGCATAGTACATGAGGGGCTGTGTTGCTTTGTAAAACAGAGTGGAGAGCAAAGGAGAGGGTACGAGGTGTGCGACAAGGACAAGGATGCTCGCGCTGTCCAGCAAATCAACGGCTTGTCTCCTTTAGTCAGTGCAAACACATTAGAATAACAACGTTAAACAAATCCTCGTCATAATATGATACTCTCAACTATGACAGCGGGTACCGATATTCCTGATAGGTTTGACATTTCATATCTCAAAAACTGGCAATTTTCAGATATTGTGCCCATAAAAACTTTTGATCAGAATATTATTAAGTACAGCATACTACATTTTCAGCCCATTTGACTGTACCTTCTTTTCCATTTATTTTGTGCCTGCCGTGTCCTTTATGATAATATCAATTTCTTTAATTTATGTTTGATCAGTTTTGTTTTTTCTGCAAGATCTTTGTAAGATGTTTTTATGTTTTTCAACTTTATCATGGCCAGTTTTTAAAGAGAAATAAGTACCCATTCAAATATAATACAATGTATTTTCTTTTATAGATGGACGTGTATTTCCTCTAGACAGGAAGGAAATACCTTCTCCTAAAAATTGGAAAAGCCAAAAGAAAGTATTCAGCCAATAGGATCAATTACAGATGATGTGTTGAGAATGAAAAGTAGACTTTCGCAATTACAAGTATCACCATCGGCAACACCTGGACACTGGTTTTGAAAATGTAAGCCCTCCAATTTTTACTATTTTTTACTTACTGACAAAAAATTCCTTATAATAAAATATAACAGTTCATAAGTTGCAAAGAAAATTTTTGTGTTAAAAAAAATCTCAATTGAAATTTTTGTCAATTGTTTTATTATTACAATTCATTTTTGTAACAAAAAATAAAAATATATTTAAAGTAACACAACTGTTTTATTTATACCTCTTCCTATTTTATAATTTAAGATGCATACTTAATTGTTACAATAATGTAAAGTAATTAATAAAATAAAATCGTGTTTTGTTCTTGGCAATTTAAAACACGATTTGAAATAGATAAAACTTTAAGGTAATGTAATATGATCATCGGATTTTTTCATAAATAACACGTTAAATATGATTTTTAAGCTGAAGTTTTAGAGTGATAAATGTTTGATGCATTTTAAAATGGTTTTTAACAGACCTTATTAACGTAAAACTATTTTTTTACATATATTCTTGGACCTTTGTAAAGTATTGTTATAGCAAATACAGTTTTTTTAAGTTTATTTAGCATTTGTGTGCTCCATTCAATAAAATTTGATGAATAAAACATTTGACTTTAGTTGAAAACTAATGGTAAAAACAAATTTTCTGTGCATATATTCCACATTTACTTACATAATGTTCTTCACAAGAAATGTGAAATGTGGAAAATAGAATAAGTACCTAATAATTGACTGTAACAATTAAACTTTAAAATTGGATATTGGATTTATTATATGCAAGTACTTCACTCATATCATGTATTCTCTTGAGTTTAATTATAATTATATTACTTCACTCATATCATGTATTCTCTTGAGTTTAATTATAATAATTTATTATTTGCTGTAATCATAGATGAGTCGCTGTGTCATACTGAACATATTCAGAATGAAGCAGCGACTCATCAATGATTACAATAAGTAATAAATTATTATAATAATTAAACTCTGAAAATACATGACATGAGTTAAGTACTTATAGCTGCCACTGCCACTGATACATAATGTTCATTCCTACAATATACATGCATCATAGATTTATGATCCATGTGTAACATACCAGGCACCTACGGTTTAATTCCTACGAAGGTAGTACTCATATACCGTGAACATGCAGTGTACATTGTGAATGTAGGATGGACCTTCCTCCTATATACCTCATGTATCTATCAGTATATCAATATACGTTTCTGGTTCATATCAAGTTCCGTTTTGGTCTATGGGTACGTTGTAGGAATCTTACTCGTATATCGAGAGGCTGTCATCTGTACGTCTCTCTGACATTCAGATTATCTACACGGAATACAAAATGAATATTCATTCTTAGTTCCATGGTACATAAAGTACGTTCCGAGCACATGCTCTGAATGTAAAAATGCTATCTGGGACAAGTGAAGCTAAGGTCTCAAAAAAAATTTTGGCATTAGCCACCCCCATTACCACCCACACCATTATTAAAGGGGATGAAAAACAATGTGATTTAGTGTGTGTACAAGAACCAGAAACCTCAAAATATTTTTTTACTTTATCCACTACCACCCCCCATCACCACCCCCACCCCACTACAGATGTGGGGTATCGTTTTATGGGTTTTTGGGGTAGATGATTTCAAATATTAAAGTATTAAAGTTCCGTAAACAATTATTTCCACATACAATTTTTTTTCGTTGTGAGTGACTTGAATAGAAAAGAAGGTGAAACGCACCAAAAACCATCTAAAAATAATATAACTATTGTAGAATTTTTTAACGCTTCCATATTTTGGGGGTGATAGAAAAGGATATTTTCAAGATAGCGTAATTGGGATTTAATAAAAAAAACAGAGTTTAAGAGGGTGAAACACCCCAGAAACCATTTAGGTTTTAATAACATGATAAGTTGCTTATAAGTTTGTAACCAACAGTTTAGATGACTCCAGGATATTTTCAATGAATATAATAACATCTTGCTGTATTAAAATGATATGTAATAGGGTATCATCAATTAACTACTAACACTACGTAAGAACATTCCAGGAAATCGACATGGGAAAACACTTATCAATGGACCATGTTCAAAACAAACTGAGGAACTGCTCACAAGGAACAGGACTCAGCTGAGAATCATAACAGGTCTTCTGACGGGACACTTTCCCGTCAAGAAGTACCTGCATTTAATTGGAAAGTTTGCTGGCGACCTTAACTGCAGACTGTGCGGTAAGGTACCAGAAACTGTAGAACTTATTATACATGACTGCGAGGCACTGGTCCGCAGAAGGTATAATATCTACGGGCAAACACAAACAGACCCGGAAACCATCAAGACTCGTCCATTTTCAGACCTGTAACACCTTGTCAGTGACACAGGAATACTAAAATGGACAAGTGTAAACTAAAAACTAAAAAAAAACAGGGTAAGCACAATAAGCCCAGGAGGCTGCAGTGCATTCGGAGTATTCCATACAGACGAGCCCCAAGAGGAGGGGTTTTAGTCAGTTGGAGCCTGACACTCAGACCTATTCCTAGTTGGGATAGGCAGCCCGTGTGGGTTTCCCCGCCTCACCAAAAAAAAAAAGAAAAAAAAAACACTACGTAAGAAAGTTATCGTCGATTCGGCGGCTGTTTTGATACTGTAGAAGAACTTATTATCATGCGTCTGAGTGACGCAACACCAATTTATTTATTAAGGGCGCCAGTCACGTTCTCCCCTGTTGTTCCACTCCCAGACAGGTTCAAGATAAGATACAACTCGATAGAATAAGTAATAGGCCAAGGCTGCACTACCGTTGATTATTAACGACGCTCTCTATTGGTTTTTCTCTCTCTAATAAAATTTGGTATTTTTCTCCGACAGGATTTTACTTATTTACCTAATAGTAATGGATTTTAAGCCTAAAAACTTCTGAGATGTTTTCATAAAAAAATCCGTCTCAAGCTTCCATAATAATAATAATTATTTATTTTATTTTATTCAATTTATTTTATTTATTTTATTTTATTTATTTCATTTATTTCATTTATTTCAGTTATTTCACTTATTTCGCTTATTTCGCTTATTTCGCTTATTTCGCTTATTTCGCTTATTTCGCTTATTTCGCTTATTTCGCATATTTCGCTTATTTCACTTATTTCACTTATTTCGTTTATTTCGTTTATTTCGTTTATTTCGTTTATTTATTTATTTATTTATTTATTTATTTATTTATTTATTTATTTATTTATTTATTTATTTATTTATTTATTTATTTATTGATTCATTGATTCATTGATTCATTGATTCATCGTTCATTCGTTCTTTCGTTCGTTCGTTCGTTCGTTCGTTCGTTCGTTCGTTCGTTCTTTCGTTCTTTCGTTCGTTCGTTCGTTCGTTCTTTCGTTCTTTCGTTCGTTCGTTCGTTCGTTCGTTCGTTCGTTCGTTCGTTCGTTCGTTCGTTCGTTCGTTCGTTCGTTCGTTCGTTCGTTCGTTCGTTCGTTCGTTCGTTCGTTCAGTCGTTCTTTCGTTCGTTCGTTCGTTCGTTCGTTCGTTCGTTCGTTCGTTCGTTCGTTCGTTCGTTCGTTCGTTCGTTCGTTCGTTCGTTCGTTCGTTCGTTCGTTCGTTCGTTCGTTCGTTCGTTCGTTCCTTCGTTCGTTCGTTCGTTCGTTCGTTCTTTCATTCATTCATTCATTCATTCATTCATTCATTCATTCATTCATTCATTCATTCATTCATTTATTTATTTATTTAACGGGATGCCCCCAATAGTACAAAAATACTCAAATAAACATACAAAAATGTATAAACAATTAAATATAACAACACTACTACAAATATAAGATTACATCACATTAACTATTGCACAAATATTTTTTAAGAACATTAAGACTAGTATTAAAAAAATCCAAATTAATTTTATTACAGTTACACATCATTCTATTAATAGTTCATCCCATAAAGTGTTCTGTGATCTTCCAGAACAAAGCTATAGACCATGCGAAGTTGTCTTTGTGGAGTATGAAAGTTTATTAATGCTAACAAATCAGGGCAGTCAATTACACAATTTATAGACTAGGATAACATCGGCATTGTATCTACGTTTTTCAAGACTTTGGATATTTAACTTAGACAATATAAAGTCATATGCCATCATTTCACTTGGTATACCCATTTTAAAAGATATAAAACGTAAAAAACGTTTCTGGACCCTTTCTACTTTATTTACACGTGTTTGAAAATAATAATAATAATAATAAAAGGGGGCGAATATGGACCGACAGCCTCCACGTGGTGCTCCCTGGGCAACAGATAGGGGTGACTCTGCCTGGCTGATGTCGAACGTGGGTCCCACGGATGGGGGTCGGAGTTGGCAGTGCTGCAAACCATCAAACAGCACTGTCTAGATAGGATTTAAGCACTCATGGTCATCAAAAAATCTTTGGTCAGACGAGCACGGGCCATGGAACAAAACCATCTGTTCCAAATAAGTCCCTCTCGTCTGTTCCAAGACCCACCGCGTGTTGTCGAAAATCTGCCATCTGTTGAAACTGTCGAGGCTTTCTGGAAGGGAATCTACGAGACTACGAGTCCATTCGACAGCGGCACTCCAGCGATAGCACGCTTCGAGGAGCTCTGCAACACTCTGTTGAGAGAGCAAGACGGTGTGTCCGGCGATCAGTACCGAGGAAGTTCAACAAGCATTTGTTGGAACTAAGAACTTCGCTGCTCCGGGTCCAGATGGCATAAACAAATTCCCTTCCATCCACCGTCATCTGGCCCGAGTTTTCAACTCATGGTTGAACGAGGGGCAGTCGATTCCGGACTGGTTTGCCGAGGGGCGTACTGTACTGATCCCCAAAAAGGGAGATCTGTCCAACCCGAAGAATTATGGAGCGATCACCTGCCTCAATTCCTGCTACACGTATCGTGTATGCCAGGACATTGAGGTCAGTTGAGCCGGTCTACCGACAGATACACAAACAGCGTGGTGGCAAGAAAGGTGTGGCAGGCTGCAAAGAAAACCTAATGATAGACCCGCTGTATTACACAGGATTCTGTGTAATACAAGCGTAATCTATCAATGGCGTAGATTGATTACCGCAAGGCATTTGATACAACATCCCATGCACTATTATTACAATTGCTGCAATGCCTTGTGGTACCTTCCCCACTGGTGAGATGCATCGAACAACTGATGCCACTCTGGAGAACCCGCTTCACTATAACATCTGGTGCTCAGCGGGTATCAACAGAGTTGGTAACTTTTAGGAGAGGAGTTTTCCAGGGTGACTCCCCGAGTACTCTCCTATTTTACGTCTCACTGCTGCCATTATCTGTCAGGCTCCGCCAAATCCGCGGATACCAATGTGGTCCACCCAGCAATCGTAGGCATAAGGTCACCCATCTATTTTATATGGATGACCTAAAACTTTATGCCTTCGGAGAGTGCGAACTCCAAAACTCTCTAAGGGTGGTCCAAATTAAGGATACTCTCCGCGGCAAGTACAGACACCAGCTCCGAAAGATTTGGTCTTCCGAACTTTCGGGGAAGAACAAGGTGTCTGCAACTAATATGCTTGCCGTTCCGATTCAGCTCTACTCCTTCGGAGTAGTTAAGTGGACACTAGATGAGCTGCGCCAATTAGATAGGGATACCCACAAGATGATGCATGTTCACAGGAGCATCCATCCTAGGTCGTCCGTTCCTCGAGTGTACCTCCCACGCCAACTAGATAGGGATACCCGCAAGATGATGGATGCATGTTCACAGGAGCATCCATCCTAGGTCGTCCGCTCCTCGAGTGTACCTCCCACGCCAACGGGGGTCCAAGGACTCTTGAGTCAGGAGTGTGCGCATGGTAGAGTAGCACTGGGTGTGGCATGCTACGTCCTTAGGAGCTCGAACCCACTCCTGCGGTTTGTGAGAGATCATGAAACTGCAGGAGTTGGCGCATTTTTATTCAAGGCAGCACGTAAGGCCGCAGATGATCTCGGTCTCATATTCGACTTCAGGCGAGGAGGCCGGCGAGGTGCTGAGCTAGAATCAGTAACTGAGCTTGCGCCAAATCGCCTGACAGCCCAAATTAAAGCTGCCGAGCAGAGAAATCTGTTCAGGCAGCACGTCGATAAGCCCATGCATGGTGTATTCTATAACAACATAGAGACACTGGCTTTAAAAACATTGTAAAGGAGTTTTCTCATCCAGAGGGTCATTAATTGATTTGTTATTAACAAATACTGAGGTGACTGCTAAAGTTGTGAAAAAACTCGAATTGGTTCACATTATAATATAACTTTGACTTTAGGTCGACATAATCATAGCAGGGGAAAGTCACAGCAACTTGTAAGTAGGGACAGAAACATTGACTATGAAAAAATTAATCATAAATTGTCCAGAGTGACATGGGATTATAGAGTAAAGGATGTAGACATCGTATATCAACGTTTGTTGGGTACAATACTAGGGGTGTATGACACGGTAGCTCCAAAAAAAGAGTTGAAGATTAAATGTTACTATCAGGAATAGTGGAATGATGTTGTGAAAGGAGCCACACAATGTATGGATGAATGTTATAAAGATTTTGTAAATTTGAAAAATGATGAAAATTGGAGGCGTTATAAACAGGCTAGAAACAATGTGGTCAAAGTAATAAAAAAAGAAAAAGAAAGTACTATGAAAGAAAGATTGATGTGAATAAGAGAAATCCTCGCGAAATGTGGAAGATATTAAAAAGAATTATCCCCAACGATAAAGCTGTAAATAACATGATCTCGCAAGTAGAATTTGACAGTAATGACATTATTAATAATACAGCAGAAATCCCTAATTTATATAAAAAATAGAAGTATGGAGAATATTAACAAAATTGTTGCGATAGGTCCAGATTTTCCTTTTAGTAGCAGGATAGTTGATGAAAAGTTTCATAGCTTTTCTTTATTAAGTGCTGATGAATTGAAAAGTCTAATTTTTGCTCTGCCCAACAAGAACAGCCCTGACGATGTGAGCATAATATTAATTAAGAATTGTTATGAGAATTTATCAACTCCTTTGTTAAATATGATGAACTTGTCACTTTTGGAAGGTAAAGTACCGATGGATATTAAGGTTACTACCATTATACCTGTTCCAAAGATTCCAAATTCAATAAAAACTAGTGATCTGCGACCAATTAACCTGATAAATGCAATGGGGAAAATTCTTGAAAAAGTAGTCTGTGAACAACTAGTAGCTTTCTTAAAAAATGTTGTTAACAAAAGTTCCTAGTCATAACTTTTTTAGGCGAAAAGGTCTCTTGGAAAAATCTCGTAAAACCAACCGTTATCGAAAAAACTGACTTCAAAATGCATTTCTAATATTTGATGATTTGAAGTATACATTCACTCTACTTTGTTGATTCGAGTACAGTGTTCAATAGAAGCTTGTATATGATTCCTATTGAATGTTTAACTCTATTCAAAAATGTGCTGTTACTATCCGATGACATGGTAAAACAAGCTTTAACTTCGTCGAATCAAAGAATGTTGTCAACAACATTCCTAGTCATAACTTTTTAACCTACCCACAATAAAATTGTGGGAGGTTACTACAATTAGTCCAAAATCGAAAATTGAGATAACATCAAATCTTTACGTTTTGAGGTCCCAGGAACCCAAAAAAGTTGTTTTTGAAAAATGTCTGTGTGTGTGTATGTGTGTGTGTGTGTGTGTGTGTGTGTGTGTGTGTGTGTATGTCTGTTAGCACGATAGCGGCGAAGCCACTAAACGGATTTGGATGAAACTTTGCATGAGGGTTTCTTTAGTGCTCCAGAAGATCTGAAAAGGTTTTGGTTGAGATCGGATTACGTTTGTTGCTGTTTTGGCACAACAAGCTGTTTATTTTATGATTACTTACAATTTGTAATCGAACCATTGAAAAGCAGTAAAAATTCCGGTTACAACGATATATCACACTTGCACTCTTTAGCTTTGGTTTCCATGAAAAAAATTAAAAACCAAATAACACGCTTCTTGTGTAAAATATATTTTATAGTGGAACCACAGAATACAGTAACTGCACAGAGGCGAAGTCTTTGGCGGTTCCTTTCAGTTTTGATGGCTCGTTTTCTGTGACCTTGCGTACCAGTTGCGTCTACACCACGGTGTATTAAATAGGTGGTCCGGCACTTTCCTATTATAATAATGGCTTCGTAAGTGCATGGTTTCTATTTACTTTAATAGATGGCGCGAGCAATAAGGTCCTACAATTACCTGGGCATGTGCATCGTATAACTAACACAACCTCAAATTTTAAGGTGTTTTCGTTTATTCTCATATTTAATGTTTGTATAGGCATTTTTAGCTCGGAGCCATACTGGCTCCAAGCAAATATTTAAAATTTCACGCAAATAATTTTTCAATATTGTTGATTAATAAAAATAGACTGCTAATTATAGGTTAGATTCCTAACCTGCAAAAGTGTCTTATTTTATTGTGACAAACTATTTAAAACTTCATACATATTACGTTGAACTTGACTTTGGTTGAAAGTACAGGAACCAGGCAGAAATTTTAATAATAGCTACGTAATACCTGTAAATCTTAAGAAATATATATTTTTGAGGTTAGCTGTGACGACACGTGCAATACTGCAATGTTTTAATTTAGCTAATTAATGTCAGATGTCACTGGACTCTTGTCAAAAACAAGAAGCCGGGAATGTATGCAACACTGTATGTACGTATGCACAGAACCTGTAAAATTATCTATCTATGCGTAAGTAATGAGAGAACTTATTGGTCCTGCCATCTATTACAAACTAGTTAGAACTTTATAAACATTACATTGAACTAGATTTTGGTCGAAAGTATGGGAACCAGGCAGAAATTTTAATAATTAGGCAATCCAACGACCTGTCAAAATTATTTTTCAATATGGCGCTGAGGGCAAACATGGGGTTTATTTTAATTAACTCGCGGAAACGTAGCCAAGGCAACCGAAAAAAAACTCATTTATTGAGATAACATCAAATCTTTACGTTTTGAGGTCCCAGGAACCCAAAAAAGTTGTTTTTGAAAAATGTCTGTGTGTGTGTATGTGTGTGTGTGTGTGTGTGTGTGTGTGTGTGTGTGTGTGTGTGTGTGTATGTCTGTTAGCACGATAGCGGCGAAGCCACTAAACGGATTTGGATGAAACTTTGCATGAGGGTTTCTTTAGTGCTCCAGAAGATCTGAAAAGGTTTTGGTTGAGATCGGATTACGTTTGTTGCTGTTTTGGCACAACAAGCTGTTTATTTTATGATTACTTACAATTTGTAATCGAACCATTGAAAAGCAGTAAAAATTCCGGTTACAACGATATATCACACTTGCACTCTTTAGCTTTGGTTTCCATGAAAAAAATTAAAAACCAAATAACACGCTTCTTGTGTAAAATATATTTTATAGTGGAACCACAGAATACAGTAACTGCACAGAGGCGAAGTCTTTGGCGGTTCCTTTCAGTTTTGATGGCTCGTTTTCTGTGACCTTGCGTACCAGTTGCGTCTACACCACGGTGTATTAAATAGGTGGTCCGGCACTTTCCTATTATAATAATGGCTTCGTAAGTGCATGGTTTCTATTTACTTTAATAGATGGCGCGAGCAATAAGGTCCTACAATTACCTGGGCATGTGCATCGTATAACTAACACAACCTCAAATTTTAAGGTGTTTTCGTTTATTCTCATATTTAATGTTTGTATAGGCATTTTTAGCTCGGAGCCATACTGGCTCCAAGCAAATATTTAAAATTTCACGCAAATAATTTTTCAATATTGTTGATTAATAAAAATAGACTGCTAATTATAGGTTAGATTCCTAACCTGCAAAAGTGTCTTATTTTATTGTGACAAACTATTTAAAACTTCATACATATTACGTTGAACTTGACTTTGGTTGAAAGTACAGGAACCAGGCAGAAATTTTAATAATAGCTACGTAATACCTGTAAATCTTAAGAAATATATATTTTTGAGGTTAGCTGTGACGACACGTGCAATACTGCAATGTTTTAATTTAGCTAATTAATGTCAGATGTCACTGGACTCTTGTCAAAAACAAGAAGCCGGGAATGTATGCAACACTGTATGTACGTATGCACAGAACCTGTAAAATTATCTATCTATGCGTAAGTAATGAGAGAACTTATTGGTCCTGCCATCTATTACAAACTAGTTAGAACTTTATAAACATTACATTGAACTAGATTTTGGTCGAAAGTATGGGAACCAGGCAGAAATTTTAATAATTAGGCAATCCAACGACCTGTCAAAATTATTTTTCAATATGGCGCTGAGGGCAAACATGGGGTTTATTTTAATTAACTCGCGGAAACGTAGCCAAGGCAACCGAAAAAAAACTCATTTAACGAATGAAAATAAAGGATTGCCGGATGTTTGCCCTCAGCGCCATGTTGGAAGTCACGTGGTTTGGATCGCCTAATAGCTACGTAGTACTAAATTTTAAGAAATATATATTTTTGAGGTTAGCTATGACGTCATGTGCAGATCCCCATTTAAGGATACACTGAAAAGACAGTGTATTTCGAGTTGGATTGAAAAATATTACGATTTGAATTGCTTATAATCGGCGCCTATTTTCAATTGAGTTGTACACTAGGTTTTATTTATGAGAATTTTAATTCTCGCTTAATGTTTTCAATATCCCAAAATTAGTGGAAAAAAAAATTCACAAATCCAAACTTAACACGATAAACATCAACAGTGTCAAGATAAAAGTGAGGTTGATTGTTAAACAATTAAGAAATGGCGATGAGTATACAAATTTGGTTTTGGCGGGAAGGCTAGCCTTCGCCTCTGTATAGTTACTGTACTCAGTGGTCTAACCTAACGTTCAATAGACTAGTGTGTTAAAGCGTGCAGACTGTATGCTGAGTAAATTTGAGTGTCAAGTGCATCGAGACATTAAACGACGTTCATAAAGCCCACGGAAGGTGTGAGAAGCCTTCGTGAACCGCTCACAAGCCCTACAAGTATAAGCAATCTCACCGGTTTTCGGTGAGTTTTTTCCAATAAAACTTTAAAAGTGACATTATATTTTAAAAACTGTTTCCGCTACTTCCGCCATCCGACCGGAAATTCTTCCGGCAACATAACCTAAAAATAGTGCTACATAACTTAAAAATAATTTAAGACATTGGTACCACCCTAAAATATTTTTTCAAAAACTGTCAAAAACCAAATTCCCCCAGAAAAACATTGAAACCAAAAATTTGACAGCTTACTTCCCCGACCGATTTAGTGAAAAATCGGCCGAGGCCAGAAGATAAAACAAAATATATCAACTCAAACTTAAACGATCCACCATGAACACTACTCCGGCCACATCTGGCAGGGAAGCTGTCCACCAAGGGTTATATGGTTTTTCCAAAAAATGGCCATCCCTACCACCCATTACCAACGAATGGATGTTTTCGTTTAGTTGTTTCCCGTATCAATAATCAAAATTATTAAGTGCTCTTGCCTACGAACTTAGTTTTTATAGTGTTGTGTTTATTAACCTCCCCACAATAATTGTGGGAGGTTACTACAATTAATCCAAAATCAAAAATTGAGATAACATCAAATCTTTACGATTTCGAGGTCCCGGAAACCCAAAAAAGTGGTTTGTAACTAATGCCTGTGTGTTAGCACGATAGCTACGAAGCTACTAAACGGATTTGGA